>JAJMHQ010000006.1:0-525347 GCA_030583255.1 Metschnikowia kunwiensis
TAGTCGATGTATAAGACTCAGTCCAGTAAGTGGTGGTGGTGACAGGAGGAATCTCAACAATAACCGTTGGCTGACCACCATCGCTTGGAGTCACGGTTGTAGTCGAAGTGTATGACTCGGTCCAGTAAGTGGTGGTTGTCACTGGAGGAATCTCAACAATAACCGTTGGCTGACCACCATCGCTTGGAGTCACGGTTGTGGTGGATGTATAAGACTCGGTCCAGTAAGTGGTGGTTGTCACTGGAGGAATCTCAACAATAACCGTAGGCTGGCCGCCGTCACTTGGAGTCACAGTCGTGGTGGATGTATAAGACTCGGTCCAGTAAGTGGTGGTTGTCACTGGAGGAATCTCAACAATAACCGTAGGCTGGCCACCATCACTTGGAGTCACAGTCGTGGTAGATGTATAAGACTCGGTCCAGTAAGTGGTGGTGCTGACAGGAGGAATCTCAACAATAACCGTAGGCTGGCCACCATCACTTGGAGTCACAGTCGTGGTAGATGTATAAGACTCGGTCCAGTATGAAGTCGTAGTTAATGGCGGAATCTCAACAATCACAGTGGGCTCTCCCCCATCACTTGGAACCACAGTGGTAGTCGAGGTGTACGACTCAGTCCAGTACGAAGTTGTGGTTACTAATGGAACTTCAATAAGCACCGTTGGTTCTACACCATCGCCTGGTGTCACAGTGGTAGTGGAAATGTAACTGTTTGTCCAGTACGAGGTAGTAGTCACTGGTGGACGTTCAACAATAACAGTGGGCTGACCCCCGCCATTTGGGGTAACGGTTCTACTACTTATGTAGCTGTTCGTCCAGTAGGAAGTGGTGGTTGCTTGCGGCAACTCGACAACCACAGTGTTGCTTTGGCCAGGGCTGCCGCTGAGCGTCTGGTAGGTCGTGCCACTACCGGTCCAATAAGTGGTGACCGTTTGCGTTGGCGTTGGCACTTCCACAATCACGGAATTGTACAAGGTGTCAGGATAAGTCACAGTGGTGGTCTGCGACCCGGTCCAGGTTTTGGTACTTGTCCTGGTACATACTTCCTGGACTTGATACACCTGGCTACCAACGTCCGTGGTGACCGTGCCATCTGGCGCAGTGTACTTAAGGTTGAGCCCGCCGTCTCCGTTCCAGTTCACAAAAATGATCTTCATTGGGTAGTACACGCCCTTCTGAAGGCTGAAGACAGTGTTGGCGGTCTGGGGCCATTCGGCCTTGAAAGACGTGTCGCTAACATCTCCCAATGCGTCACCGCAACAGGACTGACCAGCGCCAAACTGTAAGTAGGCGCCGTCGTCGGCATACATAGTGAAGGCGTAGTTACCGGTCTGGGTCGCCAAAAAATACCCGCCAATACTCATGGTGAAGTTGGATACGGTGATTCCATAGCCGTATACACTACCCTTGGTGACGACACCTCCCTTCGAGCTGCTGGAGTAATTGATGGACGTGACACCCTCGACTGTTTTCAAAAATCCATACTGCGTGTATCCCGTGGTGTAGTAGTTTGGATCGGTCCTGAACTTGGTACCGTAAAGCGGGTAGTGGTAGAAGTTGACCTGGAAACCCTTGTTCACAATAGTGCTGGGGTCGCACCCTTTTAGCGCGAGCGACATGCCTAGGTAGGCTGCAAATGCCACCACTAAATGCAACATTTCGGGGGTTTGAGGGCTGAAGCAGAAAAAAAACCGCCCCGAGGCAGCCGTGCATTTATATCAAGTGCGGACCCTTGTGGAGACTCCATTCCGGCCAGTCTCCACCTCGAACAGACCTACATGGTATCGTGATGAACGCGAGGTTTGTAGCCTGCGGTCCCACGCACCTAACCGCATTCTCGGTTGTTGGTGAGGCGCCCCCGAACACCTCGCAGATTGTTTCCAGCTGCAAGGCGGCCCGGCTAAAGTACTTCTGGAAGGCGCGACGAGGGCAAAAGCAAATAGACGAGAGAAGGCAGGGTGCGGGCTCTGGCTCCCGGTTCCAGTCTGTAAGTTCCAAATCAGGCAGCCTAGCCTAGCCTGGGCAGCCAGCTCGCAATGTATTGCACCATCTCTGCCATCCCGCTTCATTAGCAAATGGCTCCAGACGGCCTCCCTGGAGTCCTGGCGGAGTTAAGACCGGCTACTTCGGGTAAGCTTCGTTCCAGAGTGCAGTACAGAGGACAATTTTAACTTCCGCTGCGGAAACATGCGAGTGCTTGTTTGTGGGATGCCGAGGACGTACTTGCATTTCCGAGTGCTTGTGTGGGCGGGGCCTCGCGCATGTCTTAGATCCATGTTTTCATGTATTCGTGTTTCCATATAGACTACCTTTATTCTCGTTCATACTCGTATGCGAGACTACTCTTAGCTCTCATGCCATACCCACCTCATTGGCGACCCGGTTCGGCCCCGGCTTTTTTGTGTAGACCACAGACTATACGAGTGACAGCCAGGGGTAATCCGAAGCGAAACGCTTACGAGCGTCGGGCAACGTACGAAACTCCTATCGCGAAAATTTTTTAAGCGGGCTCTTCTGATGCACGCATTAGCAGGCTCGCATCTCCTGCATGAACCTCGCTGCCCGAGAATTCAACAGTACTTGCAGCCTTATTGCCCTAAGGGACCCCAAATTCTAGACAATGTATTGCAAATTAGCAACGTATGGAGCAGACGCTGAAATATAGATTCTGGTCTTGGGGGTTTCCCTCTTCGAGCTTGATCCTAGAACTGTCTGTCTTGTGTTGTGTGTATTTCTGCATATAACACCACGATCGGCCTGGGACTCTTCTCCCCTATTTTTGGCGGAAGATGACTAAGCGTCGGATGCGAGTTCATCTAGTGCGCGATTAATCGGAATCTCCTTCCGGCACACGAGCCACACAGATCTTGGCACATGAGCAAGACAGGAAGTTACCTTCGGAGATCGGCCACTAGCTGCAGGCTGTCCGACATGGTATCCTGGCGAGGTTTCACTTGCATATTTGCCGATGATAAGCCCGGATTTCGCTTCTGCCGGCGAAGCACGAGACACCACAAAAATCCAACAAAGGGGTAGACGTTTTGGATAGTCATACTGAGACTTCGTGCATTAGCGTACGGGTCAAAATTGAACGACCTTCCAGATCTGTCTGTTCACACTCTGTGTGAATTTTCACATGTCGCTTATCATGCGGGATGTGTGCGCGGAATCTCAAATGCTTCGAATCGCATGGAATATGCACGCCTAGATACTCGTTCGAAAGTTGGGATCGAGGCTTGTTACTCCTCAAGCCTACTCAGAGAAAATAGTTAAAGTATTTCAATCGACAAAAGAAGGTTGGCATCCAAAGCAAGCGCGCCGACAACTTTCGCCTAATGTGACATCTTTTGTGTGGCTCCTTTGCCGATCCCAAAGGGGAAGTGCGGACGCACAAGCAGGCGCTGGAATGTCTTCCTTGTGCATGATATTTCCGGCAAGCATCGTCTTGCATACCGTGTGCATCTTAAATGTGGTGTTTTTGGAAAAACAATTCGGCTATCAGCCGCAGGAGCGGCAAGCCTCCTTATTTTTGGGTTTAAACCCGGTACAGCTGAGCTTCTTTTTCGCTTTCTGTAGTCTAGACTGGATTCACTCGTTTTACGTTTGGCGGATATCTACGCCCTGGAATGCTTATCACTTGATTCTCTGTTTACAATTGCAAATGGAGAATGTCACACCATTGTATGCACAATGGCTCCCTTAGGAGTAAAATTTGCGTAACCACGTTGTTGCTTGCAGGTGTTATGAACTCAATCTCCGAATGGGTCCTCTCCATCAGATGGCTGCTCCTGCACTCACCTCTGTGGTAGCAAGAAACTGACATAGCAACCGTATGATCATAATTACCGAGCTCATTCTTGCATTATCTAGTAATTTCTACATATGCCTTGAACTAGTGGCCAAAAGTGGGCTCGATACCCGACATCTTCATGGAACCACGACCAGGTCTGTAGCGGTTGGCCGCTATATTTCTGTTTAAGTTTCGAGAACGTCCTTGGGCTTCTAGTTACAAGACTTTCTATTCACTTCTGATCGAACGATGCGGCTAATCGACGTCATTTTCAGACCCTCCAGCTCACACTCACATGTCCCGATATGAGATAGCATGTCTTTTCCTCTCTTGTCAATGGGGATGCCCAAGTTACGATGTCGAGATCGCTAGTGTTTCAATTACATTTGATTAGAACAGGTGCAAATAAGGATTCAGAATTCACCTTGCTTCATGGGACTAGGAGATAACTAGGGCGCTTGAAATTTAGTGACGATTAGTAGGGATCCTCAAGTATTCTTTATCCCTGCCGCTCGAAGTAGCTACAGAAACGCCGTACTGCGGCCACTAACGACCGTTTTTGCAGCGGTTTCACGCGACCAGGGTTCCTTCTGCCAAGCCACCTGGAGCAGTGGAACAACGAAAGCCAGATCCCACCTTCCCTGCGCTGCAGCAACGCTGCCTGCCAAATAATTCCCAGATCGCCTGTTCAATTCTCCAGAGAACGAGATCCCAAATTGCGCTTTGTTTCAAGCCTTCAAAGGCGATGGTCACGACGGTATAATCACTAAAAAACGTACTGACATGACTGTTCTCAAAACAGACTTTGTCGCTATTCGCCTATAGCTCGCCCTCACTCCTGTGATTCATTGCAAAAATACAAACTGACCCGAAATCTATCATATTGTCCAGTAAACATTGAGGCCCAAAGGGCGTCAAATCCTCTTGATGATATCGAGGGCCCTTCAGCTGCAAAGCGGCACTTTTCGTTCTATCTGCGCATTCGCTCGGAGCGAAGGGGAACTCTTGGGGCTGGCTGCATCCTCGGATGTTCGTAATTTAGCTCGCAAATTTTCATTGTTGCAGCGTTCAGGCATACATAACGATGTAAAGCAAGTGCGATCGTTCCTCACGAACGGCATTTCATATTCGGCATGAATCACGAACGACAAAGCCAGTTGTTTCTGGGATTCAATCAAAAAATGAACACTTTATCTATTTTTAGCTATGGATAGGCTACGCTAAATCCGAGGCTCATGACGAAGAGGCTGCGCAGAATTAAGATTCTGGTGTGCATACAGCCCATTGCTCAAGCTAAGCCCGAGTGCTTCCGAGCCAAGCCTGGTTCACTGCAGCACCAGTGCTTCAAAAAATGTAAGGGTTCTCCTAAGCGAACGCCATTGGACAATTCAACTACGACCTCATCGAGCAATTCCGGTGCTGTCCTCCTCTTCCTGCACATCTTTGCATTTCAAGCACTCAACGCACCAGATGAGAACGCACACTCGTTTTGGCCTCTAAGTGTAAATTCCGTCTACCTGTGTGGCAAGCTTGCGATATGTGAAGGTGTGGTGCTGGCGTAAACGCAGACCGATCTCGGTCTCCAAGAATCTTTCGCTTCATATCCGTAAATTCTCTGTTGATCCAAACTAGAAATATGTACCCAGTTTGTGGCGTGCCCTATGTCAGGCCAGACCGTACCTCTAACACTGCTCAAGATTTACTTTTTGTCTAACCTTTGCAAGGGTTTTTCTGTAGTTCTCCGCTAGAACGAGCTTCAAGTTTAGCATTCGTGTTTCACTGTTGCTTCAGCCTGCGGTACCTACTTTAGAACAACATCGACCAGAAAAGATACGCAGCTTTCAAATGTCATGATTATATGCGACACTGTATTATGATTCTTGAAAATGAGTTCGTTTTGTATTTTTCTGGTTTATGCTGAGTCAGAACTATTCTCGCATTTCTCAAAGCGATTTCTGGCAGTGCGCACAATTAGCAAACACCAAAAGGTGATGGAAAAATACTAAAAGGGAGAAAAGTTGTGTAAAATGTCGACTGTTGTATTTAACCTGGGCCAAAGTTTTCCTTAGAGCAAAAAATGAATTGTTTCGGAGGTCTTGTGGAAAAATATACGCAACATATCGAAGAGGCGAGCTGGTGGGTTCAACCATGCGAACACCAAAGGTTGCATTTTGACGAGCTTCAACCGAACCATCATTTTCCTCATGCGTGTGGTGCAAAAACTGTTTATACGAGATTGATAGTGACACTTCAAAATTCGCAAAAGTGATCCAAAACGGGTTGAATTAACGAGGAAGCCCAACTTGTTTATCCCCATACTGTGAACTGGATTCAGGATTCAATCTTGTCAGAAACAAAAACCGCCAGGTTCACTTGGAGCTTTTTCAATGTAGAGTATGAACTTAAACGAATGGACAACTATTCGATCCGAACAACTCATCAAAAGACGGAACGGGATGCGAAGTGTATTCTTCGGCAGTACGTGTTCAATGGTGTCTACAATGGTCATGCAGCTCTCGATTGGAGTCTAGTGTAATAAATAAAAATGCAGGTGCGAGCCGCCTGCTTTAGTGAAAAACGAAAGCAGCAAACGAGAGCAACACAGCGAATAGACTCATTCGGGTCTTCGTGGCAGTGTCACCAGACCGAGTCCCCAGCCCGCCAACTGCTGCGGGCACGCCATCGGAGTATATTGAATGTGAAGAGCTCAGGAGATTGAAACAATTCTGGTGAAGATTGCTCTCCGCTTCGAGATCAGTCAGTGTAAATCTAGCTGTTCCTGACGCATGTCTGGCTTCACCACTGACAATCACTGATGTGACGGTGAAGGAGGGACTTGTCAATTCAGTAGCCCATTCGGAAGAACCAGAGTCGGGAGAGTGAGATGCGCTTATCGAAATCGAAGCGTCAGCGGAAGAGCGAGCAGCAACAGACGCCGTAGAACCAGCAAGACCAGCAGAGCCAAAGGAGGCAGGAGAAGCAGATGCAGCAGCAGAAGCAAAATCTGAATTTCCCGGCGTGTCAGCGACAGCCGAAACCGAAGAAGCACCAGACATGGCAGAAACACCCCAAGTCCCTGAAATCTCTGAGGTGTCAGAGACAGCAGAGGTGCCCCCTAAATCAGAAGAAGTACTGAAATCACCAGAAGTACTGGAATTACGTTGAGTACTGGCGCCGAATGTGCTGGCAACAAAAGGAGAAGGCGCCCCCGAAGTGCCTGAAGAGGTAAACGCAATGGAAGTAGCAAAAACACCGGATGCGCCCAGGACGACGGATACATCAAAGGCGCTAACAGTACCAGAAACACCGGAATTAGAAGCAGCAGCGTCATCATACATGATAGACTCAATGGACGCAGTCGAATTAAAAGATGCAGTAGCTGCACGAGATGACTGCCTGAAAGGATTAATGTCAGTAGTGCAAGCAGTATCGCCATTTGCCGCAAAAGAACCAAAACCGACACAGGGTTCGGAAGCAGGTTGGTCCATACTGGACCCGGATGTGATAGGTGTGGAAAATCCATAGACAAGCGAGGAAGAGGCCATTTCCCTGAACGTCGTCGTGTAGGTGTGGCCAGCCGAATTCGTCATCACACTAACAACACCTATTTCAGTTGCCACAGTCCCCTTAGACCTCGTTCTCACAAAAGTGGTAGTGTAAGCTTGGAATGCATATGAAGATTGTCCTAAAGCTGGGAAAACCGACGTGATCGTGAAGAGTCGACCATCTGAATTGGTCGTTACACCAACAATACCATCAGTCGCCAAGGACCCGTCATACCTGGTTGTCACAAAATTGGTAGTGTACTCTTTGAAAGATCCGCTGGCGGTTAGGAAAACCGTTGTCGTGTAGATTTGACCAGCGGAATTCCTTGCCACACCAACAATACCAGTCTTGGTTGCCACTGATCCATCAGACTTTGTTGTCACGAAGGTAATTGCGTACTTTTCAACAAATACAGCATTGACTGGGAAAACCGAAGTGGTCGTGTAGAGCTGACCAGCGGGATTCGCTGTCATATCAACAACACCTGGCATAGTGGCCACAGACTCATCAGACATCGTTGTCACTAAAGTGGTAGTGAAATCCTTGAAAAAGCCAATAGCAAATACCGACGTGGCGGTGCGTACATCAACAATAGAGTCGGTCGTCACTCCAACAATACCCGACTCTGTTGCCACAGACCAATCCCAATTTGTGGTAACAATGCTGTGCCTAGCAACAAATGCGCTGCTGCCAAAAGTAGTCATGTAGGTTTGTCCAGCAGAGTCGGTCGCCACACCAACAAAACCTGTTTCAGTAACCACAAACCCATCAGAGTTTGTTGTCGCAAAAGCGGTCATATAGTCGCAGAGTTCTCCGAACACCGATGTTGAATTAGTGCGAGATCCAGCCGCATCGGTACCAACGTAAAGCAACTCAACATCTGTAGCCACAGATCCATCAGAGTTTGTTTTCACAAAAGTGGTATACTTTTTAGCCAAGTCACTCGTGACTGGGGAAACTGATGTGGTCGTGGAGATTTGACCTACAGAGTTCGTCACCACACCAACAACACCCGCTTCTATTGCCACAGATCCGTCAGACTGCGAGGTCGCAAACGTGGTCGCGTGGCCCTCGAAAGATCCGCTGGTGACTGGGAAAATCGAAGTGGTCAAGTAGATCCGACCCGCAGAGTTTATCGTCACTCCGACTATACCAGACCCAGTCGACAAAAATCCACGAGAGTTCGTTGTCA
The DNA here is from genome assembly GCA_030583255.1 of Metschnikowia kunwiensis. Lineage (NCBI taxonomy): Eukaryota > Fungi > Ascomycota > Pichiomycetes > Serinales > Metschnikowiaceae > Metschnikowia > Metschnikowia kunwiensis. The sequence goes on from JAJMHQ010000006.1 coordinate 8,528, forward strand.
CAAAAGTCGTAGTGTCTTGAGAGTTGGTCACAGCAGAAGTTGATGTGGTCCAAGATCCAGCCCTATCTGTCCCGGCATAAACGACATCAAAATGGGATGCCACAGATCCATCAGAGTTTGTTTGCACAATCATGGTAATATACTTTGCAACATATCCACTGGTGGTTGAGAATATCGATGTGGTCTTATAGCGGTGACCAACAGCATCTGTAGTTGCACCACCCTCACCAGTCTCGCTCGCCACGAACCCATCAGACCTTGTAGTCAAAAAAGAGGTAGCAAAACCCTCAAAGGATCGACTAGCGACTAGGAACATCGACGTGGTCATGTAGAATTGGCCAGCCGGATTTGTCGTCACGCCAATAATGCCAGAAATAGATATTACCGACCCGTCAGACCCAGTTGTCACGAAAGCGGTGGAACTCTTGTCAGTAAAATCACTGGTGACTGACAAGACCGACGTGATCGAGTAAATTTGACCATCAGACTTCGTTGTAACATCAGCAACACCCGAATGAGTTGCCACAAACCCATCAGGCTCTGTAGTTACAAACGTAGTGGTGTACTTTGCAATAAATCCACTGGTGGCTGGGAGAGTTGACGACAGGGTGTAGATTTGACCAGAGTTCGTCGCCACACCAACAATACCAGACGGAGTCACCACAGATCCAGACCCCGTTGTCAAAAAAGTCGAAGTGTAAACCTCGAAGTATCCAATGGTAGCTGGTAACATCAACGTGGTCGTATAAAATTGGCCAGCAGAATTCATTATCAAACCAACAACTCCTCTTTCAGTTGCCACATACCCGTCAAGTTTCGTTGTCACAAGCGTGGTGGTATGGTGTTCATCAAATACACTTACGCCTGAGAGAATCGACGTAGTTGTGTAAATTAGACCAGCAGAGTTCGTAGCCACGTCGACAATGCCGGAATAAGTTGCTACCGACCCGTCTGCCGCTATTGTCAAAAATGTGGTGACATGCTTTGTAACGAATCCACTAGCGACGGAGAAGACTGATGTGGTCGTATAAACTTGACCAATAGAGTTCGTCAACACACCGATAATACCATGCTTGGTTGCCACGGATCCATCAGGGCGTGTTGTCACGAAAGTGGTATATTTTTCAACAAATCCGGCAGTACCTGGGAAAACGGACGTGGTCGTGTAGATCTGGCTGCCAGTGTTAGTCTTCACACCAACAACGCCTGTTTGTATTGCCACAGATCCGTCAGACTTCGTTGTCAAAATGGTGGTATTGTTGCCCTCAAAAGATCCACTGATCACTGGGAAATTCGAGGTTGTCTTGTAGATATGACCAATAGAGTTCGTCGCAACAGGAATGACACGAGATTTGGTTGCCACTGACCCATCAGACTCAGTTGACACGAAAGTGGTAAAATTTTCAACAAATCCACTTATGACTGAGAAAATGGATGTGGTCGTATAAACTTGACCAAATGAGTTTGTCAACACTCCGATAATACCAGAAGTAGTCGCCACAGATCCATCTAGGTTTGTAGTCACAAAAGCGGTAAACCTCTCAGCAGATTCACCGGTGACTGAGAAAACTGACGTGGTCCTGATAACTTGACCAGCTGAAATCGTTGCAACCAAAACAACACCTGTGTCAGTTGTCATAGATCCATAAGAGTTTCTGTTTACAACGGTAGTCGTGAAGTCCTGTAAAGGTTCGAGGGTGGCTGAAAAAATCGAGGTGGTCGTGTAGACGTGACCAACAGCGTTTGTCACCACACTTACCACACCCGTTTCAGCAGCCATAGTTCCATCCATGTTCGTGGTTACAAAGGTCGTGGTGTAATCTTTGAATGCAACAGGGAAAACCGAGGTGGTCGAGTGCATTTCACCAGCGGCATTAGTGGCCACACGCACAAGATTAGAATCAGTTGCCATGGACCCATCAGACTCAGATGTTACATAAGTGGTGTACTTTTCAACAAATCCACTGACTGACAAAATGGACGTGGTGTAGATGTGACCAGCGGAGTCCGTCGTCACATAAACTACACCAGAGTTAGTAGTCACAGATCCATCAGAGTTTGGGGTCACAGAAGTGGTGTATCCCTCAAAAGATCCACTAGTGGCAGGAAAAACCGAGGTGCTCGTGTAAATTTGACCAACAGCGTTAGTTGCCACACGTACCATCCCTGTTCCAGTCACCACAGATCCATCAGTCTTTGTGGTCACGAAAGTCGTGGCATACCTTTCGACAAACCCAGCCGTGACTAAGAAAGCTGACGTGGTCGTGTAGATTTGGTCCCCAGAGTTCGTTCTCGCGCCAACAGTACCAGATTTGGTTACCACAGATCCATCAGGATTCGCCGCCAAAACGGTAGTCATGGAGCCCTCGAAAATTCCACTGGCAGCAGGGATGATAGAAGTGGTCGCATAGATTTGACCACCTGAATATGTCGCTACAAAGACGACCCCAGAGTCAGTAATCGCAGCCCCGTCAGTGTTAACAAAAGTCGTGGTGTAGTTCTCGAAATACCCACTAGCGGTGGAGAAAACGGACGTTGTTGTGTAGAACTGACCACCAGAATTCGTAGTCACATAAACCACACCAGATTCAGTGGCCACCGATCCACCTGCGTCTTCTGCCACAAAGGTGGTCGTGTACCTCTTCAACAATCCACTGGAGGCAAAAACAGTGGTCGTGTAAGTCTGACCAACACCATTTGCAACCACATTAACCAATCCTGTGTCAGTGGCCAAAGTTCCATCAGACTTTGTCGTCAGAAAAGCCGTAGTGTATTCCTTCAATATCGCAGAAGACCCACTCGAAACTGGAACTATCGAACTGGTTGAGTATGGCCGACCATCCAAATCCACGTCTGAGAAATCGGGTGTACTGAATACAACTCCATCCTTGGTAGTTACAAAAGTAGTGTACTCTTGAGAAACTGCCCTTGTGGAAACGCCCGCAGATTCGGCTGCGGCTGCTGAGAATGGATCATCGTCCGAATCACCATGTGGATTTGCCACACCAAATACAGCCGTGGGTATAGTGTTATATGTTTGAGCACTATAGTCCAGACTGGTAGCTGAGGATCTGCGGCCAGAGAGGCTATATGCACTCCCTCGCGTCGCGCTCCCAATTTCCGCCAGACGTGAAGCACTAGTAAATGTGAGACCAATGTTCAGATATGCACTGTTTCCTGGGCCAGGTGTACCAAACAGAAGCACGTGACTGGATGTGCTGTCTTGAGGCGCCACACTGGAAATGGGAAAAGATGCGGTTTGGGAATGGTCTGGGCGAAGCTGTGGCGAAGAAACCAGTGGGGGTTCCCTGGGAACAATGGCGGATCCAGTAGAGCTCAAAACGGACGAGAGCGAAGCCTCCGGAAGCGCCAGGGAGCCAGGCAGAATTAGGCTTTTTTCTGCTGTGAAAATAGCAGGGCTTGCGTGAGAAGCGCTACCCAACACTAGAGCGGGCGTGCTTGAGTAGCTTTCCGTCCCAGGAGCCGACGTATGTAGACCGTTTTGTGTTTTCCGGGTACCACGTGTCAGCACCATGTGCGTTTCAGGCTCCACGATGGCCGAACCGGGTGCGGACAGATCAACAACAATTGTAGGCGGCGTCTCTAACTCTAAAGACGCGTCACCTATGGGGCTGCGGTCTGGGGCCACTCTCGACTCTCCCGGTATTTCCGATCTCGTCGATTTTTCCGATTTCCGCGAGGTGGCTGACGGAGCAGCCGTGGTGGTGGCAGTGGGAAATGCAGAAATACACCTACACACGTCCGGTGCGCTGTTCGGCGGGGCAGCAACGTATGCGATACTTCGCCCGCTGAGCGAGGACTTCGTGGCGAAAAAAGGAGACATGTAGCCCATGCCAATGTCGAACTCGATGCCAAAAACCAACATGGACGAAAGTGTCAACACCCCGGTGCTGGAAGAGTAGGCGAAGCTCGTGAAATAGAGGTTGATGTTGATGAGGTTGCCGTTGCCAAAACCGGCGACTTTGTAGCTCGGGTACGACGCCATGCCCACACTAAGACCTAGGATGCTTAGCACGGAGTCACGTGACGCAAGATAGATGGTCTGGCTTGGCGACACAGCGTACTCCGCGGAGTCCGTTGACACCTGCAAAAGCAATTGCGACCCTGCGCCCACGGCAATGCACCCGCTGCCGTCGATGTCGGTGGTCTGCACCCAGCCGGTGTTGTATAAACAGATGGATCCTGCATTTGTGATGGACGACACGTCCGAATGCCCTGTTTGTTCAATAACAACTGTTCCGGGTAATCCCGAGGCCCGCTCTAGCACGATCATGCCTTCGTTTGACCAGCTGATGCCCGATATGAGGTTGAAAGGGGTGCCCACGAGCGTCGCGGAGGAAACACCTAGATACATATTCCCTGTGTTTTCGAACGCGCCCGCAGGGGCTATATTGTAGGTGGAGGGAACGTGGGCACCTAGGGAGTTGAAGGCAAGCGTTCCTGCGTTTTTAAAATGCGGCCCTGTCATGACCACGGAGGCCCCTAAGCCATTGGCACTGGTGACATAAAAACCCCCGTCGTTGTCAAAAGCACCCGCCAAAGAAAAGAGCTCATTGTTTACTATGGAGAAGTACGCGCCGGAGAGTATTTTGAGGTCGCCTAGAACCGACTCAAGCGTAGAAATCTCCACAGTATCGTGTGAAATAATCAAGGCAGACACCAGACGCCAGAGGATCGCGGCCACCGTGCATATTCCTTGTTTCATGGTGACGAAGCTGGAGGTGGAGAATAATGGGTGTTTTAGGGGGCCTGCCGGGCAAGCCCTTTTGGCCGCCTTTTATTTCCCTGCCCTGTACCGAAGATGACCTGATTCACAGGGGATAAGCGCTCGCTATATATAAACGGGGAACCTATTATTTTGCAGTCCTTCTGCGTCATGCACGGTCGCGGGTGCAGGGCCGCAAGCTTCTGCGCATAGAGTATGTGCGAGAATGGTGGCAGGTTGTGTCTGGTGGGAAAATGAGTGACCGTGATCCTAGGAAAACAGTGGTTGGGGTTTGGCTGTGGAAGATAGGGGAGGGGTTTTTCTACTATTTTTTGTCCAAATGTGGAGGTTGAGTGTCTTAGGGAAGGTATCGCAGAGGTGCTTACGTTATGGGGGTTTCGGGGAGGTTCCACGGCGCATGTGGGGTCTTGTAAGCAGTCTGGGTTCAGACGGTATCATTAAGCGGGGGATTCGGATCTGTGATAGAGTCACAAGCTGAGAAGCATTCGGTGGTTACTAAGAGAGTATTCCATTACTAGATTATGGTCGCACTGGCCGTTCATGTCAGATGTCAAGGATTCCCACGTGTGTCATTCCTGGCGCGAGCAAAGGGAATACTTGATCGTTGTTCTCTAGATATTGAGTCGTGGGCCGTACCAATATCTAACGTGCAGGATGCATGGGGTTCAGCCAGCTTGGGTAGTTAAATTGACGGACTAGCAAAGAATTTCGGGCGCGAATACTAGACCAATGATTTCTGGCAATACAGGGTCTTAAGGGAATGATGTATTTCCTGTAAAGAAGATATTCAATGCATCAGATTAAACAGTGATTGATGGTGGTACAGGAGGGTGAAAAATGACGAAGCTCGGCGCCAGTACGAGATACCTGTTTTCTAACGCTCCCTCGATCTTTGTAACGAGCGGATGCATTATTTAGGAACTGAAGGAAGAAGTGAAAAGACTGATTGCCGGGGCGAACCCTTACGTCACTTGACGCTCCAACACGGTTGGCGCAATCTACAACTAGTCTATGCACAGGATTGCACAATGAATGCTTAACCACGTTATCAACGTCAGATGAGCACAATCCATCGCCCTGTTAGTTTGCTTTAATAGCCCGGAACAACTCGTTTTCTACCTGTGAGCCATGCTTGACTAGCAAACCGAATCGCACAGGGAACATGCAAGTACGTTCAAAACACTACACCAAACCACCTCACGCTATAAACGTGTTTTGCTTGTGCATGTTGTACAAGTCGTCGAGCGCATACTCGATAGCGCACCGCGACCAGAGGATCGGGAAGAGAGGCCACACCGACCGCTCCCCCACGAGGATCCAGTAGGGGATGTTCTCCATGGTGCGGTGCACGTCAAACACCCTGCCGAAATCGCGGAGAAGGTAGCGGAGCTCGGGCACCACGGTGATCTCGCGGAGACTCGTGGTCATCTGCGCGTTGGTGGGCTTTTCGTCGATGCAGAGCCGCTTGACGATCTCGGGCAACAAGCCGAACTTGTTCAAGAGCTCGAGCCGGTGCTGCAACTCCATGCCCACCACGTTTTTTATGTGCTTGGACAAGGTCAGGCCCGCGTCCTGCGGCATCTGCTTCATCTTCGCCACCGACACCTTGAGTTTGGGCGCCTCCTCCGCGAGGTTCCAGCCCGCCACCTTGCGCGGGTCGTGCGCCTTGGCGTCCGTTTTGATCCGCCCGTACGCGTTGTGGTGCTTTAGGTCATTGTTGATCAAGGGCGCCAAGTAGGGCCTAGCCAAGCTGTTGATGAAGTGGTTCACGTTGAAGAGCTCAGTGAGCCGTGTGTACGGTGAGGTGTTGTCCAGAATCTTCGCAAACGTGTCACCCGAAACCTTGCTCTCGCCGCCGCTGGACCTGAAATACTGCCGCTGGTAGCTTGCGTCCTGTGGCTTCAAAAAAGAAACGTGCAAGTCCGGCTCGATCGGCACGATGTCGCCCTGGAAGCCCTTGACGTAGAGCTGTACGTTGTCCGAGAGCACGCCCGTGCCGATCGACGCGTAGATGGCCGTCCATATGATCACATTGGGTGCGGTGATGTAGTTGAGGAGCGTGGGGATCGCCAAGTGCGTGGGGTGCACCACCACGTTCAAGATGCGCTGCGTCTTCAAGTACGCCTCCTCGAACGTCATGTCGCCGATGGTGTCGCGCACGAACTTCAAGAAAATGAGAATGTCCTGCGAGTACCCTTTGCGCACGACATTTTCAATCACGTTGCCGTAGCGCTCATCCACGTCGTGGTTGAGCTGGTCGACGTTGCCCATGACGTCGGTGATGCTCATGAGCACGGGGATGAGCTCGCTGTCGGGCAACGTACACACTAACGAGGCCACTGCTGCGCCGATGGCGCTGCCGCCAATCACCCTCGGAAGAAGCCCCCGGAAGTAGAGCGCCCGCACCACGCCCAAGTGGCACAAGCCAAAGAGCAGGCCGCCCTGGAGAATGAGCGCGGTGCAGCCAAAGCTCTGGCGTGCGTCATGGAAGAAGTTGATTTTGAGCAGTCGCGAGTTCATGATGAAGTCGTCCTCGGGCTCCTGCGTGATGCTCTCATTGAGGTAGTTGAGACAGTCGAGCACCTCGATGATGTACTCCTGGATCTTGAACTTGGTGCCCAAGTACAGTTTGGTGTAGAGCTTTTTCTGGGCGATTCCGGCAAAGTTGCGGATAAGCCCAGACCGTAGAAGCGACATCATGAGCCGAGTGTCGCCCGCGAGCCGCGCCTCCTTAAGCACGGACATACGGTCGTCAATAAGGAGGTAATCGTAGTGCTGCGAGACGAAGTTCTGCCGCCACAAGTCCATGTTTGTGAGGCGGTCGATTTCTGTCACAATGCCCTTGAACTCGTGGTAGTTCTGCACGTTCTGGAGAAGCTTCAACGCCTCCTTTAACTCGTCGCGCTGGCGGTGCATGTTGTATAGTTTCTTGAACCAGAACATCCAGATGTCGAGGATGAACTCGAGGAGCACCCAAACAAAGGTGGGGATGTGGTTGACGACGAAGGAGAGGATCGGGAGCACGAAGACTGCAGACACTCTGCGGAGCATGGCGGGAAAGGCGGGGTAGGTTGGAAAGGGTGGGAAAGATGGCCAGAAAGGGCTTAACAAAAGGAGCAGATTAGTCTCAATAAGCGCCCAATAAGTGTTCAATAAGTTCTTATGTTCTCGATAAGTTCCCGAAATCCAAATACGTTTCCAATAAAGTTGCTGGCAAGTTCCTCGGGAAAATCAGCAGAAAGGTCACTCAAACAGAGAAATCACCAAAAAGATCGCTGCGAAGATTGGCACAAAACTCAAATATGGCTTCAAAGGAAAGCCCGAAAGGTCACTAGATAAAGGAACCAGAAAGATTGCACGAAGGCACGAGAAATCGACTTTCTACCGGCTAAATCACCAAAAGATTGCCAGAAAGATTCTCAGATCAGAGATGGGAAGATGGAACGCCGCAAGATCGTCAGAAATAGCACAAAAAAGACCGTTCGAATCCGAAAAGACCACCAAAAAGACCAGAAACACGGCCCAAACGCTGCCAGAACGTCACAAAGTTAGTTAGCGGGATCGCTGGGCACAACTGGCACAAAGAGTGTCGCAAAGAGTGTCACAAACACCGGTAAATGACCACCAAAAGATCACCGCAAACGCCGCCAGAAAAACGAGATGCCAACCAGAAAATCCTGTGAATATCTGGAAGAACTGGAGTATTCGCAGACATTTACCGTATGCTTGGCGTGGTGCGAAGTGGAGCCAGGAAATGCATGTGCGCGAGCCCTGAGCTGTCTGGGGAAATGGCCCAAAGAGGAAAGAGCCGAGATGGGATATTGGCTTTGCCGGGCGGAATTTGCGAGATGGGAGGGACCGGAATTGGTTCACGAGGCGGTTTCAATTTTGGATGGTTTTTGGATGGTTTTTGGATAAATTTTGGATGGTTTTTGGATGGGTTATGGCTGACTTTAGTTTTGATTGGTGCAATATAATGGATATTGCACGAGCTCATGCATACAGTGCTACTGAGTCAACACCAAGACAAACAGCCCGAGAGAGCGAGCTTCTTTTTTTTTTTTTTTTTCAAACGTATCAGGACATGGCCATTTTTCAAACTTCTTTCAATAAATCAACGGATCCCTGTAGTAGCCAAGAGTATTGCCAGAAACCTGGCTGTCGCACCCAGCCCTAACACGAACTGGGCTCACGCACGACCCGGCCTTATATATATAGTGCGGCCCGAAGAGTTTTCGCTATCCATCACAATATGTATGTTCTTTCCGTGCAAAATGTACAAACCGTACACTCTGTGTTACCTGATGATACTTTTGTCCGCAAGGACTCGCTATAACCCAGCTCATTTGATATACTGTTCATGATAAGAATTTTCCATAGATAGCTGATAGCACAGAGCTCCATCTGAGATTGTTACTAACAGTGCAAGGCATTGGCCACCCACATGATGTATAGTGTTTTCCATGGCTCGGCGTAGATTTTTCATTCCGCTTTCTGATTCCACATCGATTTTCTTTCCCTGTTGCCTTTTTATTGAACACTAGCGGTGACCCTAGTGTTGAGTAGAGGTCATTTTTTCGGTCTTTTTAAGCAGTTTCCATGGACGTTCGTGGGACAGCCAGGGCCATGAATCCTCTCATCTCTCCCTGAATTAGGACATTTGTGCTCAGACCCCCCAGAGCCGTCTTCCTCACGTCTAGTAAATAATCTTACATTAGACCACCGCGGCCTTGCCCATAGTACCTAGCACCTGACCAATTCCAAGAGTTCCCCATACGAGTAAACCAAAGAAATGCCAAAAGAACCGACAGCGACCAACGAGGAAACGGGGAAACGGCGCACTAATAAAACAAAAAAAAACAATTAATGCAAAATCTCTCCCATTCCTCTCAGCCTTTTGTTTCCCCGGACCCGCACCCATGCGCGAAAATTTTCTGCCAGCCCACCACTAGGCCCAAAATCCACAAGCGGTAGCCCTCTGAAACCACCACGTTTTACGCATTGGACAATGCTTCCGAGAACACTCGCACGCCATGTCGGGAGCACCAACCGGGCGTTGAAATCCGCGGCGTTTGCCCGCTTCCAGACCACGGCCGCGCCCCAGGAACGGCCACAGGCCACGGACAGATCTGGCTCCAGAACTGAAACACACAGCCAAAAACACGAAAACGCCGAGAATCCAGCGAAAAGCGAGGATTCTCCTGTGAGCGCCGGCGCCGCCACGAACCCCGTGCGCCCGCAGCGCAGAAAGTACCAGTACAACCGCAAACTCCTGGATATCGTGGCCCAGGTGCGCAAATCAGTCGAGGCCATTTCGGACCCCGCCAGCGCCGAGCTCAGCGAGGCCCTAGACATCTTCGAGGAAGGCGCGTCGTACTTGCGTGAAATCCAGCAGGCAGAGCAGATTGCCGAGGATGCGCTCTTCTCCATTTTCCAGCCCGTGCTGGCCAAATTGTTCGACCTAGTCATGGCAGAAAACGCCAACTTGGGCAGCCGCACGGTGGAGTCTGTATTGGACATGTTGGTGGAGCAGCGCGTGGCGCACACGTACAACTTCATCGCGGTGCAAAAACGCATCTTGCACAGCCCAGCAGCCCCAGACGCATACTCCAAAGTGTTGCAGTTGTGGATCTCGTATTTGGACTACTCCAAGCAGATGACTACCGCCGGCGTGGGCCGCTTGGTCAAGGGCGCCTTTGGCGTGTACAGGGACCGCGAGTACCGCCAGTCGGACATGTTGATGTTGGCGTACTTTGCGCTTATTTCCCACTGTCTCCGCACCGGAGAGGAGTACGATCTCGCCACCACGGTCAAGATTTTGCAGCTCGACGACGCGTCCAGAATCCCCACGCTGGGCTACGTGACCCGCACGTTGGGCCGTTTGGGGTTGACGGAGGCGTTGCGGGAGGACATCGAGCCGTTCACCAAAAAAGTCCGCGACAGAGACGTCAAGAACATGGACCCCAACGGCGTGATGGTAGCGCGCAGCATCGAGAACTGTATCCGCGGCAACGGCGCCTTCGCGTTGAGAAAGCTCTTTGCGGAGATGAAGACCGCGTCCGTGCAGAACGCGATTCCGATTTCCGAGCAGACCTTGAACCGCGTGATGAACGCGTACATCGAGCTTGGCTTGTACAACGACGCGCTCGCACTCTTTGCATCCATATGCGGCGGGCTCATTAAAAAACCGCTGTCTGGATCGTGGGAGTTGGCCATCAAGGCCTTGGGTCATCCGTCCAACATAGGTCGTATGTCCGAGCTTGAAAAGCAGACTGCGCTTGAGAAGGTCGAGGCCACGTTCCACGCGATGGAGGCCACGGGTGTGGCCGTGAACGCCAAAGTTTTCGGGGTGTTCTTGGGTAGTATTTCTAACTTGAACAGACAGGACTTGGTCACGCAATACATAAAGAAGTACGCGCACGTGCCGCTCGTGCACATGGCCAGAAACAACATCTTGGTGGGCATGGCGTTCAACGGAAATCTCGCGGAAGCGGAGGCGAGAATGCGCACGTTTTTGCAGGAGGACACGTCGTACACACCGTCCACGTCGGTGATGAACACGTTCTTGTCACACTACGTGAAGGAAGGCAACGACAAGGCCGTGGAGGGCATTCTCGAGTTCATGGGCCTGCGCGGGATTGAGGAGAACATCGCCACCACCACAACGCTCCTCAACTACTACTTCCGGAGCTACCGCGAACGCGGCATGGTGCCCAACGTGGGCGAATTGCTCTCGGAGGTGACCAAAGACATCTCCAAATGGGACCAGTTCATGGTGGCCATGCTCATTGAGGGCTTGGTCAAGGACGGCGTGAACATGGAGGCCGCGCGTGGCGTTTTCAGGTTCTTCTGCGAGACGCGCAGGCGATTCAGACACTCTGCCGGCATGGTGACGTCGATGATCAAGGCGGAAATGGAGTTTGGGTCCGTGCACAATGCCGAGGAGTTGTTCGACTGGTACGTCAAGAACTTGCGCAACGAGACCGCCATGTACAACATGATGATCAAGGGCTTGCTCGTGAAACGAGAGAGCTTGGCGTTAAAGTACTACGCCGACCTCTGCGCGCAACGGCCGTTGAACGTGGCCCCCAACTTCTTCACGTACTATTTCCTCCTCGAGCACTTCCGGCGCAAGGGCGACCGCACGCGGCTCCAGTGGGTGCTCGACGAAATCGCCGGCGCCAACTTGACCGACTTCGGTAAGGACTTGCCCCGGAAAATCCGCGAGTTGCGCCGGGACTACGATGTGTCGCCGCAGTTGCTCGCGGCGCTTCCCGCCGAAAAACAGTAGTAGCGGCGAGTAGCAACGGAGAGTAGCAATGGGGGCTTGTAAATAAGATAGCAAATTAGAGAGAGTAGCTAGATAGGGGAAGCTATATACTGCGCGGGGCCATTAAATAGGAAAAGCACTAGAGCGGGGGCCGACGCACGCAATGTAAGCCATGTTAGTAGAAGCGACGAAGGCGGAGGAATGTGAAGGTCTCTAAGAACCGCCCTCGAAGAACTGCCAAGAAAGAATCCTGAGTCACCTACTTGTCGTCAAAGTCGCCCATGGCTCTTTTCCACAACGGCGTGAACCAGCGGTCAAAGCGGTCCATGGCCGCGTTGGGCGAGTCGAGTGCCGGCCGAGTGTCCAACATGAACGCCGGCATCCCCGTCTCCTCGTCGTCCGGCGCGCCGTAGTAGTCGATCACGTACCGCACCTTCTGCCAGCCCTTGTTCCGTCCCTCCGACCGCAACACCGTCCAGTCGTGGCGGTCGAACGGTGGCTGCGTGTTGAACGTCTCCGGGAAGAGCTTGCCCAAGTAGAGGTACATTCTGGCGCGAGGAGACAAGTCGTGTGGTCTGCCCGTGAACTTCTCCAAACGGGGCTCGACGCGCGTTTCAAGCGTGTGTTTGTGCTCCCAGTCCAAGATCTGCTGCCACGCGCCCTCGTTCAAGAAGTTGTGCACATCCACCATCGACTCCACCGCGGTCTCGTCGATTCCTTGGCCCTTGCCCTTTTTCAACATGGCATTCAACATCTGCTGTGGCGACGGGTACTCCCAGTTTCCCTGGTCCTCCAGGACGCCCCTGGGGATGGAGGAGATGGTCCGGTCCGTTGAAAGCACCACCTTTTGGCCCGGCGCACGCTCGGACGAGATCGCCATGGGCATGTTATTGAGGGGATTCAAGACCTCTATATCGTCGTCCGAACGGCCTGATTTTTTGACGGGGCACGCGGCCATAGGCATGTTTTTGTGGTCAATAGGGCACACGGCGGGTGCACGAACGGCCGGCGGATTTGCAGCCGGAGCAGACGCCCAAAACCAGCCCATAATTGAGATTTAGCGGGTGAGAAAGCGGAGGTGTGTGGGAGATATGAAAGTGAGCAAAATTGAAGGAATAGTTTGCTCGGTTTTTTTTTTCGTTTTTGGTTCTGTGAAGCCAGGGATTTTTCTCCAGGACCCAGCGTGTGAAAGTTGGAGAACCAGTTATCTCAGTGATCTCGTGCGATGATCAGTTGTGAGATCCGCAAGGGTTTTCGGGGGCATCACACCCGTACACCACGCCATATGGCCGTCCACGGTTTGCGTTATCTCCGCTGTTAGCTCCAGGCTTGTCACAAAGACAGGGGATAAATCCTGACACTAGGCGGGCTAAGAAACAGAGGAAACAACCAGCATTCCGGTCCGAGCTTCGAAATGATCTAGACACTGGAAAAGATCGCTCACGCGCTGTTTCTGTGCTTGCACAGCGGTCCTGCTCGTGCAAGTCTCTGGCAAGATGTGCATATCTTCAGAGCCCACGTACGTACCTCGTATAGGCCAAAATACCCCGATCTGTTGATCTTTTATTCACATGGCAGCCGTACAAGCCAGCCCATTTTTTAGTGCGGGCTCTTGCGCCTGATGTCGCGGGTACAGTATGAAAGTCAGAGGCTCCCTCGGACATAAGCGCACTATAGGACATAACAGGTGCGATAATAGAGGTCCAAGACCAATAACCACGAGAAAAGGTTCTAAAAAAAGATGGGCTGGCCAAAGCGCAAAACCACACCAGGCAAAATATTCCGTCTGCACACACGGTGCCTAATAAATGCGAGCCGGCTAAACGTATCCGCTTGACGTCACTAATTACGGATGCGTGGGTGCGACATTCGTGATGTAGTTCGACCTTGGCTTTTTCTTCCAGCACGCCTCTGATGAATACAGGGAGGGACTCAAGGTAAGCCGCCAGCGCCAAAAAGACCAAGGCCTCTGATTCCCAAAAAAGCGGTCCCCTCAGCCGGGAGTGGCCCACGGTCGCAAGAATTTTAGTGCATTGGGAGGCTCCAGTGTGCACTACCCCGTTGGTTACGAGTGGTTCCGTAGATGGCGAACAGGGGATATCTGTATTTCCGGTCGAACAAACTGAAAAGATGACCAGAGTCACAGCAGTGGTGACGAATTCCCGAATTACCACGCTTTTGGTCAGTGGAAAACTGTGCCGTAGACGCATCGTGACATAACCGGGCTCAACGGCTTGCACGTTATGGATCAGACAGACGAGAAACACGAAAAAGAAATGCGTCTATCTCGTAGGGCTGAGCCTGTGGCGGCACCGGCCAGATGGCGGTTTCGCCGTTATGCCTCAGATGAACCCCTAGAAGGTGGCAGGAGTCAGCATTGCTAAAACGGATGTTTTATCAGATGCACGGTAGATAAAGACAGCCAAGAGCAAGTCCCATCACATACTACAGTGAGTGTTGTGGTTTGTTATTGTTGAAAATTGACACCCAGCACGCAAAGTGAGGTTTGGACCCACATAGGAACTTGGGCTCACTGGGGGCACTTCCTCGCTCCCATTCTGCACCACGTGAAAGCGCAATAGCGTTAGGAGTACCAAAACGAGGCTAAAGTTCCGTGCCCGGTCGGCAAAACCAAAACCATGTGAAGCCACGTTCTCCCAAGCCAGCAGCATCCCAACCAAAAAAAACATCAAAAGTGCCAGGTCGGTCCAGCTGCTTTACCAAGAAAAACCTAAAACCCCACAGCCAACACGGTCCCGACGTGCACCGTCCTAAACCAGATACGAACCACCACGTGATGGTGATTTCTACAGAGGGCGAGAATAGGCGGGCTCCGGAACGGGCGCGGACCGAGCCAGCACAGAATACAGGCCATAAATAGGGGAAGACTAGCCGGGAAAAATAAATGGAACCATGGCGGAATGACTGCACTTCTGGCCCAGCCCTAACTCTAAGCCTGGAGAGGAGACGTCGTGCATGTAGCCAAGGCACAGCTTATCAAGGTTATCATAATCTTATAGTATATGGCGTTGTCGCACAGGTGCGCCCAAGGTCGTGGACCAGACCAAGGCCGCTCGACAAACCGCGGAATGTCCTGGACAAACGAGATAGGCGAACATCGAGAAGATCGGCGTTCGCAATCGATTTCCAGTCTTCTCCTCACAGCACACCGCCCGTAGTAACCAACAGTTCCCGCAGCTTTCGGGCCATCCTGGCGCAGTCCAGAAATGGACGCGCCGCACCGGACACTACATTTTCTCGAAACAGAAACCGGGGGTGGCTCACGTGACGCGCGACACCGCCGGCGTACATCCTGCGCAACATGTCGCGCTCTCGCTGCTCCAACCGCAGGAGGTAGACATTTTCCGCAGCAGGTTCACCAGGAGGGGAGGTGACGTGGCCCTTCGCATCATGCACCCATCTGTGTGCAGACCCCGATAACGCAATGCCCGCGCTGTGTGCCGGCCGCGCGTACGTATCGCGTGGTGCCCCACAGTGAGGCAAACCTTAACCCAGAGCATGCTGAAAGCAGTAAAAAGCGTGTCCAGCCGCATAGTTAAAGTGCGATTTAAAGTAGGACCGGAAGCCCCCCCTGAGCGTGCAACCTCCGCCGTCAGTCTAGACCCCTGGCGATTCCAGGTCACGTGACGAAGGGCCACGAAAGTCAACGAAAGCGCTCGACGCTCCCGTTGCCCTCTTAGCGTGTATGCGGCTCCGCGAGCCCAGCTACTCACATGGGGGCTTGCCCGCGCATATACGTACGTGTGAGACATTCCGATGTATGGAGAGAATGTCGCCTCTAGTCCATGTGCTTCCGTAGTTCTGACACGAACCACACCGGCATCATTCCCCGTTGGCGGCTGCTAGTACGCCCAGGTCGAAAACTCAATTCGCAATCTGGTAACCAGCCTTGGCACTTTGGTCCTGCATACACGCAGGGCGTATCCACGCACGTCGGTAGTAGCGAGTTGGCCGTGGTTGCGCGTGTCGTGAGATGGTCTCTGGATCTGCGGTACCTGTTTCAGAATGCGCACCTCAGTGTCGGCGAGAGTTTTTCCTCGGCCAGTGTCAGCCGTCCCGGCGAGACATCTGAGCACTTTACGCTGGCTTGTGTTTCGCTTGGAATGCGGGAGTTGTAACCTTTCCGCAACCGGGAGAATTCCGTCTTGTTTTAGTGCCGGTGGGGAGGCGGAGTGCACATGGCGGCTATTCTAGCCCCATTCGTGGACCGGGCCCGGACGCCTGCGCAGCGAATGTCGCAGCACGGACCACCTGATTCTGGGACGCTCGAGGGACCGCGAGACTGTGTCCTGTGTCCAGTATGAAAACTGTGTCCCGGATGGTTATATGTTGTATCCAGTATGGTTATATGATATATGCTATATGTTTGTATAGTAAATTTGCATGGATATATGTTATATGTTGTATGATGTATATTGTATATTATATCTTGTATCTTGTATGCTATTCTTGTATGCTATATCTGGTATGCTATATCTTGCATATTATATCTTGTATGTTATATCTTGTATGCTATATCTTGTATGTTATATCTTGTATGCTATATCTTGTATGTTATATCTTGTATGTTATATCTTGTATGTTATATTTTGTATGCTATATCATTATATCTTGTATGCTATACCTTACATGCTATATCTTGTATATCATATCTTGTATATCATATCTTGTACATCATATCTTCTTGTATGTCACATTCTATGTCGCATGGTTGTACCAACCACGGACGGGGCATCTCACGCCGCCAGAACAGGTGTGGCCGCAATATGGGCTTTCACGAAACTTTGAACCCAAGCCCGTGTGTCGCAACGGCGCGACATTTTGTCTATGGCTCTCGTGGCCGTCGACGCGTTCCTGCACAGCCCCTCTTAGAGTTGCCGCCCCCAGCTATAGGGGTAATTATCGGGTGCGACCCGGCGACTATGGCGGAATTTGCTCTGCTCCACACCAGGATACGAGTAGCACCGCGTGCTTGCCGCCACGCCCGGCCCGGCCTCGTACTTCGGGAACACTGCCTGTTCCGTCGGTGGGCCTTGCCAAATCCCGAAGTGGGGCAACAACGACAGCGCAGGCCGGACAATACTCGCTGGTACAATACTGGCTAACGCGCCTGGCGTTGCCCGGCAAATCCCGCTCTTCACCAACCTTAATGTCCTGCATATAACACGAGCAAACCTGGCAACGGGCTCGAGATGAGGAAACCGCCGGCAGTCTCACATTGTGTAGGGGCAACGAGCAACGACTGCTATGAGCACAGCAGAGTGCAAAAGAGAAGCAACGAGAAAGACATGGAAGGTGCGGTGCCAAAGCACGCCCAACTCAACAATACGCGCCCAAATGCTCAAATGCTCAAATGCTCAAATACGCAATGCTCAAATGCTCAAATACTCAAATACTCAAACGCTCAAACGCTCAAATGCTCACGGCCAGGCAGTCGACGGGCGCCCCACACGGTGCGTGCATTGTGCCGCACAAGAAAAGAAAACGAACAGTATATCCACATTATTATTAACACCAAGGCTGCGGAGAGACGCGGCATGCGCCGCCGTAACGGGGCGCTGTACACACGCTGGCCTCGTAAAGCCGCATACGCCAGGATCGTACATACTCGCGCTACACCCGTGCCGCAGCCACGTCTCGACACGAGTTGTAGTGTTCTCCGAGCCCATAGCTGTGTTTGAAGTACGCCACGACGAGCTGCGGATTCTCGCCCGCCTCGTTGAACACAATGGGCGCGCTCCCGGCCACAAGCACCTTTATCGGACACTCGTAGACCGCGGCGAGCGCGGCGATCTCCAAGTCCAGCCCCCACATCGCCGTGTGCTCCAATTCCTCTGTGTACTGGCCCACGTCCCGTAGCGTCATGGACTGCGGGTCGAACAAGTACGGCGTGTACGCGTCCGGGTGTGCGCGGATGTGGTCTGCTGCCCGTTTGCGGAGCGCCGCCACGGACAAATCCGGGGCGCCGGCCTCGTGGCTGTGCCGGAGCAGGAGCTGGTCCTGAATCGACGCGAAGAGACAGTGCCCGTCGGGCTGGATCTCGTGGAGCTGGAGCCCCTGTGCCAGCAAGAGCAGCTGCATGCTTTGGGCCTCGATTGCGCGGTAGTCCACGGAGTTGGCAGCCTCCTCGTGCGCCTCTGCCTGGACAGCGTCGATCTGCGCCTGCCGCCTGGCGAGCCGTTCTTTGGCGCGATTCCGCCGTTTCGCCGGCGCCGGGCTGTTTCGAGCACTTTCCTCGCTGGTTTCGGGCGTCTCGGCCTGGTCGGGGGCCTCCGTGCCCACACTCATCGCCGCTAGCAATTGCGCGGGCGACACGGCGTCCGGTGGGGCGCCCCCGAGGCGGTCGATTTCGTCCCGCTGGCGGGCCTCGAGGCTGCTCTGGAGGTCGGAGCACTTGGTGTTGACAGCCTTGCGGGTCTTCTTCAGCGCCTGCTTTTTCAACGCGGTGACGTGCGCCACCAAGTCCTTCTGCTCCTTGCGGTGGCGAGCTAGCAATTCGTCCATGGGAGTGGTCACGTGCGACGAGCGGATGAGGAGAAACGGTACCAAGAGTATGGAGAGGTGCGCCGCGGAAGCTCCACGCAGCCGGGCGATTTCTTTTGCCGGCAGTGGTTTCTTTTTCGCTTCGCCAGATGTCGCCCAGCCTCCTCGCACCGCGACATTGGGTGACGCGCAGACTGCACGTGCGTGGCCCGGTCGCTCTGCCTGGCAGCGGGTTTTTTCGAGCACAATCGCACTTTTCGCCTTATCGTGCGGGCAGCCCACCGCGGCAGATCCACGACTGCCGCCGAGACAGCCCTAAATACACTTAGGGGTTCCGCTAGCACCGGGGGTTTCCCCTGGACCCGCTGTCTATTGGATGAGACATTGCTGGTGGACGCTGGTCTTCTCGTTGCGTCCGTCCGTGGGCGGCGCTCGGGGCGCCCGTTGTTAGCGCCTGGGTATGGTTGCTACTTTTTTATTTTTTCTCCATTCATGCCCAGTATTTTTTGCATTTTTCCTGTTTGAGCCAGGGCGCGCAGCCAGTGCAATATCTCCACGTCCTCTGAAGATCCTCAGACAATTTCCCGCTCCGGTGCCCCAGACAGGCTGCGCGCAATTATCGCTGGCGTCCGTGCCCGGGCGTTGTACTGTATTGTGGGCAGGGAAAGGACGGGGCGAGCAAAAAGCGAAGGAAATAGCATGTGCCATTGTCGAGTGGTCGAGCCAGCGCCGTTTCGTGGTGTCCCATAGGGGTTCCCTCGAAAGTCCCCTCCGGTGGTTATGGGCAGTGGTCGACAGCAGAAAAATGTCGCGCCACACAACGGTGCCCTCGGAAAGGAGGCTCGGGGATAGACAAGCGTCTGCAACCACCTCCTGTGAGCCTCATGCATGTCCCATGCAATTGCATTCCACCTGCACATGCCGTGCAGCGTGCAGCAGCGAGCGACAATGCGCTCGGGAAACCGACAAATCTTCACCATGAGGCTCGAATCATATATATACTGGATTCTACCGTAGGGCTCCCCGAAAAAGCCAGGCATCCTCACCATTTTTTCCGACTGCGGCACCGTTACTTTTCGTTTTTCACCTGAACTACGCAATTGTCCGCCTCATCTATTCAACCTCCTCTTTTCTTCACCGTCCTCTTTTTTCAACCGTTCTTTTTCGTCCGTTCGACTTCGTCACATCTTCGAGCTAGCTGCACCTTGCGAACTGCTCCCCTCCAATTGCATCGCCTGACTCGAGCCGCATTTCCACCCACGTTGTTCCTTCTTTCTGGACCATCTTGCATCGTGACATCTGATCTCGACCACCATCGCTCGAGCCCAGTCTCATTCATTTCCGAGCTTTCCAAGCCAGCACCGTCATTCCTGAGCCTCACATGTGCATCTTGAGTATCCACTGAGCATCGAGTACAAAACACCGAGTATAAGCATCGAGTTATCCACTCATCCAGCACCCAAAGCATGAACGGCTCCCCAGACATTTTGCATCATGTCCGTGTCTCGCAAGCATCGGTCAAGGCCGCCAACATCAACCTCCAGTTGGCGGAGTACAACGCCCACAAGCTCCAGGTGGACGAGTACAAGTTAGACATCTACGAGCACCTCTTGGACTTGGACACGAAAACACGGCCCAATCTCCAGCTCATCCAGCAGCAGCCCGAAATCAACTTGCGCATGCGGCCCATCCTCCTAGACTTCCTCATGGACGTGGTGAACAAGTTGAACTTGTCCAAGTCGACGTTCCCGTTGACGGTCAACATCATCGACCGCTACTGCTCGGTCCGCATCGTCAAGAAACAGCACTACCAGCTCTTGGGGCTCACGGCGCTCTGGATCGCCACGAAGAACTTGGACTCCAAGTTCCGCATCCCGCTGCTCAACGACTTGTGCAAGTACTGCTGCCACTGCTACGACAAGAAGTTGTTTTTGGAGATGGAGAACCACGTGCTCAAGTCGTTTGGCTGGCTCGTGGACGCGCCCACCTTCGACGCGTTCATCGACGTGTACATCCACTCGTTGGCCCGCTCGCGGTTTTTAGCTGGCTCTAAAAGCCCGCACAAGACGTGCAACGACATCAAGGTGGTGGCCATCTACATCTGCGAGCTCATCCAGTTCTACCCGAACATCTACTTCAACTACACGCTGCCCAAGATCGGCACCATCGCGGTGCTCTTGGCGTGCTTGATCCTCGACGTGTGCAAGTCTGCGCACGTGAGGGACATGCTCGAGTACATCTCCGAGGACACCTTGGCCGCGGTGGTTTCCGTGGACGAGTTCGACCAGGCGTTCACGCTTCTCACCAAGGTGTTGAAGAGCCCGCCGCCGTCGCTCAAGGCCAAGTACTTCAACGAGGACCTGCGCTTCTTGCACCTCATGAAGCTCGTGGTGAGTTTCACCTGGAAGCACTTGGCGCAGAGGGAAATGGCCGCCAAGCGGCCTGCGTTGCGGTACCTGCCACGGGCGGACGTCACGTGCACGCCCGTGACCTCTGGCGGCCTGACCACGCCCAAGTATCCCATCACGCCCGTTCTGCAGAGCATCAGCCCGCGGAACCAGGAGTACCCGATCCTGAAGTCGTACAGCGCCACGCAAACGGACGTCTTCATGAAGACGCTTCCGCTGCCCAGCGGGCTGCCCGATGACCTGGAGGACTATTTCAGCCGGAAACTCAAGCGCAGCCACGCGACGGAGGTGTGCCAGGTGAAACGGTCCAAGAGCGTGAACGCGATGTTCTTCATCCAGTAATGGAATATTATATCGTCGGTGGAACAGCGGAGCTGTGCCATCGGCCTACACTAGCATATAGAAAAACAGAAAAATACACCTGCAGAGAATCAAAGCGAGGTACCAGGGATGTAGAAGTAGGGTTGTGACGGCGTGGGAACGACGTGTAGGGTGGCTCACGGGTTATTCTGCTAGGCGTGGATATGGTGATATGGTAGGCATGGATATAGTAGGCATGGATATAGTAGGCATGGATATGGTGTGGAAGAAGATTTAATGGTCATGGTTCCATGGTGTCGTGGGGTGAAATTTAGGGCGATATTTGGGCGATATTTAGGGTGTATTTGGGGTGTATTTAGGGTGTATTTGGGGTGTATTTAGGGTATATTTAGGGTGTATTTGGGGTGTATTTGGGGTGTATTTGGGGTGTATTTGGGGTGTATTTAGGGTGTTTAGAGGTAGATTTGGTCATGTTGACCGGTGCGGTGCTAGGGTCACAATGCTTACAAAGTCTTTAGGTTATAGTTTCATGATCTGAGCCCTTTCGGTCATTCTGTCGAGAGTACCGTGACCAAACTGTCGCATTGTCTACGGCCTTGCTGTCTGAGACTTGCGACGATGGTTCAGGACCAACGACGATATGTTCAGAGATGCTTTTTTGGGATCCAATGAGGCTGCTTTCCAGCATTATGCTGTATGGTGGACTTTCATACTATAAGTGCCTACCATACTGTAAGGTGGACTTTCAACCCGTAAGACAGCCTTTAAATCATACCTAAATCATACCATAAAATATACTCTCATACTGTAAGACAGCCTTTTAACCATACTACAAGGTAGCCTTTAATACTGTAAGGTGGACTTTTAATCATACCATAAAATAGACTTCCATACCATAACGCAGTCTTCTGGGATTATGCTGTTAAGGGACGATAAGGGTGATCTGTACAGACTTGCGATAGCCACACGGCTCCCCGCAACCATACTGTTACCGTAACCTACCACACTATTCTAAGTCCACTTTCACCCTCACTCCACAAACCCCGCCTTCTGTCAAATCTGAAATTCTCTACAAATAAATCCCCAAAACCTCATCCTGAAAGCCGACACGGAGCAAAAGTGCTTCGCAACGCGGGGCGAGCATTCCAAATCGGGACTCCATTTACGAGCATCCATTCTTCATGTGGATAGGCTGTTTCAGTGGGCCCACATTTCGGATGATCCCGAGTGCTAAATTGGTCTCCACGCATGCTGGCTATTGTTGCCCGCTACAGCTTACCCCGGTTTCGCTGCCTTGTTCACCGTTTCAATGCGTGTCTCCTATCCGCCCTGGAATGGCCTAATTGGGCCGGAGGTGACACATCCATTGTGAGAGCGAAAACCAGGGTCGAAACGTAGACACCAAAAGTGGGCTTAGAATAGCGTTGCCGAGGCTCGCTTGGAAAGCGAGCGGCACTTTTCGTCTCTATCTGATACTTTGTTAAAGACGCTTTCAAAGCCGCCTTTAAAGACGCTTTCATCGGCCACGGCACACTCAAACCACCTGCGCGCGCTGCACTACTCATGCAAGTGTGCGCACGTTTTAGGCGAGAAGTGCGAACACTCACACCCCATCCTCACACACGAAAACCTTAACAGCACACATGAAGAGAACTTCCGAGGTCAAGCGCTCAGCCACAAAAAGTCACCGTCCGTACAATGAGTACTGCGGGTACACAGTCAGCGAAGGCGACGAAGTTTTGTGTGTGAGCGACATTGCTTCTTTCAGGCTGCAGTTTATTGATGCACGAAGACCGGTCAAGGTGGCTTGCAGCACACCCATCAAAATCGACGATTTTCGTCTCGAGGCCATCGTGCACACCTTGCGGTACGACGAGCCGTTGCAGGTCGAGCGCAAAGTGAAGTACGGGTTTGGGCTGGGGAAAACGAGGGAGCACCTTGCGTTGGATCAAATAGTGGAGAAGTTGCAGAAAGGCGACGACTCGTACTACTTGACCACGCAGTATGGGGACGAGAGTGCGCTGGAATCTGAGGAAGAGAAAGATGACGATGACGATTTCGGTGAGGATGCTTTTGCTTCTGCCAGTGTCGCAGACGACGACGAAGACTCGGACGGGTCCATCGACATGGCCAATCTCCAGGACGACTTCGAGGACGGGTCCGACGCCGAATCGGACGAAAACCTGGCCGAGCACACCGGGTTGCACCCTGCGGATATCGATTTCCGCGTGCGCTCGCTCTACCAGCCTCCGCTCACCAATCTCGTCAACAATAGCACCTTTCCCGTGACCCCCGCGCCCTTTGAGAACCTCATCACTCAGCAGATCAATCTCTGGATGGGTGCGTGCGTGGACGAAGCGCAGCAACCCGACCTCCGCAGCCCGACGCCAGAAACGCTAGGAAAATACGTGCCGCGTGGCAACTCGTCGGGCCTCCACCACGACCACGCAGACAACTTGTACGTGCTAGTCCAGGGCCGCAAAAGGTTCACGCTCTACTCGCCCAAAGACGCGGACAGGCTCTATACCGTGGGCAATATCAACCGGGTGTACAAAAACGGCCTTATAGACTACCACGTGGACAAGAACGCACGATTGTGGAGGCCCATGCGCGAGGACGGGGCCATCAGAGCAGAATGGGCAGCATGGGCCTTAGAAAACAACGTTGAAGGTGAGTGCACCGAGTCCCAGCTTCAGCAAATGATCGAAGGTGAACCGACGTATGAAGGCGAAGTCGACGCCGCACTCGATCCACCCAGTTTCTCGCGGATCCCTCCCATTCTTGCGCATTTGGACCATGTGACCGGGTCAGAGGCCCAGATATTGCAGGATTTTGCAGACACTCATTTCCCCGGCTTTGCCCAGCTTCGCAAGTTGGAGGTGTGGCTCGAGCCGGGCGAAATGCTCTACATTCCCACGGGCTGGTTCCACGAAGTGACCAGTTTTGCCAGCTCGGACGATGCTGCACATATAGCGCTCAACTGGTGGTTCATGCCTCCGAGCGGCAGCGTCGAAAACCCGTACCCGGACGCCTACTGGAAGCTCGACTACGAAATGACGCAACAGGCGATAGAAGCCACCAGAGAAGCCACGACCGAAGGGTGCAAATAACCTTCCCACCCTCGGATCGTAATAGCATACTAGTTTCGTCCCACGACTAGCCCGGACCCCTGAATTCTAGACCCATGCAGGGAACCACGACGGCAGCCGAAGGCGGGGACGGCGCTGGAATGCTGAAACATGTGATATTTCATGTGCAACGGGCAAACCCCGTCATAAGGTAAATG
Organism: Metschnikowia kunwiensis; assembly: GCA_030583255.1. Taxonomy (NCBI): domain Eukaryota; kingdom Fungi; phylum Ascomycota; class Pichiomycetes; order Serinales; family Metschnikowiaceae; genus Metschnikowia; species Metschnikowia kunwiensis. The sequence goes on from JAJMHQ010000006.1 coordinate 33,064, forward strand.
TCGTCCGCACGGTTGGTGGCCCATGCTTCCATACGTGTCGTCTGCATACGCGATGTAGCAGGGCGCCGCGCATGCATACGCGCGACACTGTGGCTGACTGTGTCACGTGACCCGCTTCAATTAGACGAGATATGCGAGTCACGCGCGTCACGTGCTGAGAGTCACGTGACCCCGATTACCCCTAGCCGGCTGCGGCTGCCGCGGCTCTAAATCTGGAAATTGCGGGCCGTGCATGGAACACGTGGTTACGGAATTGTCAAGCCAAAAAGCAGTCACAAAGAGAGGTTTGCAAGGAAAGTTTTGGGTTGCCTGTAGGGTAGAAAAAGGTGGGCTCCCACCTACGTAATAAGGTTTGCGATTGGCTATCTCTGGAGTAGACGGCGACGCCATTGGGTGAGCACCATGCATAACAACGAGGAAGACAAGAAGAAACGAGGAAGACACGAAGAAACCAAGGACAGAACAGAAAAAACGAAAGAAAGGAAGAAAAGATAAAATGCGCCTGGGGCGCCCGCAAGGACCACAAAGTAAAATACATGAAATTCCACCCAGTCTTCTATTTACGGTGCATGGGCAGATGGGGAAGAAGCCCTTATCGCGATACAGACCACTATCGGCGATCAGCTCATGTTTATCTGCAGTCGCTCGCGCGCAGAGCTCAGGCTTCTGTTGCATCATAGTGAAAAAAAAAAACCAATAAAGAACATCCGTTCCATATCGAGTCCGTACCTACTGACCAGCTTCGTTTCCTTAACACAAGGCACTAGAGCATCCGGCCCATCGCAATTTGAGTCCTCTGATTTGGTTCACGTGGTCTCTTTTGTGTACTATACATCCACGCTCGCTCAGGCTCGTTTTTACTTCCTATCTTTCCTTTGGTACTCCATTTGGTACTCCATTTGGTATTCCGCTTGGTATCCGTTTCGTATCAGCCACTTGGCTCGTTCGTTGGCTCACTAGTATGTTGTCCTTTTCGGTTTTCCCGACCCAATTAGCTCCTGCGTTTGGATATTAATACTCTAGCAGCTAGCCGCCGGCGATCTTGTGCACCACTAGAGTCCACAAAACAAACATAAGCAACCGGCAGAGAGCATTTCAGTATCGCTTCCCCGCCGCCGTCACCCCCGACCCCTGCATGACCCCCTGATCACGTGACCACTGACAACAAAATGGCCTTGGCGGACAGAAGACCCCTCGGGATTCCCGTGTCGTCGGCGCACGCGGCGCCGGCGTTCAACACCGACGGGCTCGACCGCATGACACGCAAAATCCCCGACCTCAAGGGGTACACGGAGAACGACATTCCGCCCTACACCGACGGCAGCATCAGCCCCACCGAAATGTCGCCCAACTCGCGCAGCATCTCGCCGGACTCGCTCATGAACGGCGTGGCCAAGAAGAGCGTGTCGTCGAACAGCTCGCGCGGGTCCACACCGCCAAACTTGGGCCTGAATCCGGGTCTGGCTTCCTCGCAGATCTCGGCCAGTAGCGGCTCCCCGGGCTCCTCCGCCGCGTTCTACGACAAGGCGGGCCTCTCCAGCAGCATCCTTGGCAAGAAGGCCAAGGCCGCGGCGCGGGTGCCCATCGCCACGGGCATTTCCACCACCATCCCGGTCACAGGCGAGAAGCCCAAACCCACACAGCACGGCGACGCCTCGTTGGAGGACGACGTGTTGTACGCGATCTTCTTGATCCTCTACGAAAAGGACACCCCGGGCGCGGGCATGACCGTCAAGCAGATCTGCGACGTGCTCGTGGAGCGGCACCCGGACATGGCGCAGTTGTCCAGCAAGACGTCCAACCTCGTCAGCGCCAAGTTGAACGCGTACGTCAAGCGCGTGGAGAAGGGCGACTCCAACTTGCGCTACGCGTTGTCGCGCGAGTGGGCCGACGCTTCGCCCAAGCGCATGGTCTACGTGTACCGCGGCCTCTTGGCCAAGGACTTCCACGTGCATGTGAAGAAGATGGAGCGGCTGGAGCGCGCCGAGAAGAGCGACAAGCCCAAGACCAGCCCGGGCGCATTCTCCACGGACTCGTTCGAGGCCGCGCGCCAGAGTGCGCTCCTGAAGCCGCGGCGCCAGACCATGTTCGACTTGGGGATCTCTAGGCACGCGTTTTCTGACCCCGCGGACGCGGCGGCGTTGTTCGTGCCGTACTCGCTGGCGCCCGTGGCGGCCAACATGACCACGGCCACGGCCACCCATGAAACTCCCGAGCCGGAGGCCGAGCAGGCCGAGCCCACGCCGGTCACGGAGTCCAAAAAGCTAGCCACGGACTCGGACTTCGACTTCGACGACTTGGAGGTGTTCAACGACACGGACGACGACATGGAGTACACGGATGCCGTGCGCAAGGGCAAGCGGTCCAAGTCGATGTCGCACCTCTCGTCCAAGAAGGCCAAGTTCGTCACCGCGGCGGCAGCAGCGCCACGCGTGCCTCGCACACCATGCTCACATAGCCCGCACGCGGCCGCGGCAGCTGCTGCGTTGCATGCGGCGGCGCTCAAGGCGATTGCTGCGGCGACCAGCTCGCTGGAGAAAATGGCCCAGACGGGCAGAACGGAGAACGGCGGAGGCTCTGGCAGCGTGTCGCCGAGGTCGACGACGAACTGGGCGCACGCGGTGCGGTCCGGGTTCTTGACGCAAGAGATTGGCGCGCCGGAGGACGTGAGTTTGTCTGACTTGGACAAGCTCTTTGGCTAGGGCCGGTGTATTTAACACTTGTAAGGTCGAATGTATTTAAAGGGGCCCGGAAGCTTCTGACGAGACACATGTGCGTAGGAACGTAATGGCAGGCAGTGCTTGTAACATGGGCACTGGCTGGGAAGGGGGTAGAATACAGATTGGATACAATAGAGATATGAGGAAGAGAGGAGTGAGGAAGAGAGGAGTGATGGAATAGAGAAGTGATGGAATAGAGAAGTGATGGAATAGAGAAGTGATGGAATAGAGAAGTGATGGAATAGAGAAGTGATGGAAGAGAGAAGAGGATGGAATAGAGATGTGATGGAATAGAGAAGTGATGGAAGAGAGAAGTGATGGAATAGAGAAGATGATGCTGGCATTGAGAAACTGGTGCTACTAGTGGAGAAGCGATGGATCGAAGTGAGAAAGTGATGGTGTGAATTTAGATGATAGACTCAGAGAAACGATGGAAATGAGAAATACCATGATAGAATCGAGAAAAGTAATGGACAATCTGAGAAAAACCACGAATTGAGAGTCATGGACCCAATAGAGGCAAGGGACGACATGATGGTGCTGGTCTTTGGTGAGTTTCTTCGACTACTGGTCCAGATTGAACTTCTATAATTCGGTGGCACTATCTTCATTGAACAAACCACATTGTATGGTTGTAATTTATGTCCTTACAAACGGTGCTCCCGTGGTTTCAAAAAAACCTCCATCTAGAGTTCCTTTTTCAATGGCTTCTACTACAGACTATACTATCTCGCCTGACATTACGATGATTGAGCCAACTGGTGATATAGTACGAGCAAGAAAGACGATGTTATTGAAGAATAGTCTAATTTGGCCAGGCTTTTTCACCAAATGACCAGAATGTCGATTTAGTGAGTAGCCACAACAGCTTCGAAGGTAGCGAATGCTTTCTGAAATCTGAAAGTGCTACTTTGAGGCGTTTTCGGTCAGAAAGTAATACCTTTCCTAATCCCAGGATGGAAGGATGTGGTGATAGGCATGGACTCTTGTACAATTTTGTATATCTTAAACGTAGACTCCGTGTTTGCGGGCAAGGCAAGTTGGCTCGGGCAGCATGGAGTGCCTTATCTTAAGAATAATCTGGACCGTCAGAGAGTCGGTGGAACGAAAAAGATGGATGTTAAATTAGAAGTCCTCTGCGATCGCTGGAGGAGTGGGGTATCTGAAAAGTGAGCTTATTGGTGATACTTAATGATGCTGTATTCGTAGTATGAAAATATTGATAAATGTGGGCCTTCAGAATACTATGTCACTGGATCTTTATGAAGACTCCCTTGTCCTGAGCTGAGCTTAACTACTGATGCTGGGCTAGACTGCAAAAAGTGCCATTTCCAAAAGGCGGATCTTGCCATTTTGCTGTTTTCCAAGAGTTACTCAGAGCTCTACCCAGAACGGGTGCTTATTCAGGCAGAATATCGTGTTGTATATATATTTCCAGGTTCTCAGGGCCACTTATTACTTGGCTACAGGGCCTGAAACGAGGTCAAGTGTCCAAATCAATCACCAAAAGAGCGACCGTATATTCTGTGCTTCGGTCGGAACAGACCTCCATTGGCTCTGCTTAGCTCCGTAACAGCCAACACATTATATATTCCTGCCTGAAGCTGCCTAATTATTCAAACCCCGGCATAATCTACCTCACATGCAACTATATACTTCCGCCTATCTAGCCATTCAAGTGCAAGCCCAGGCCACAACTGACAAACCCCCATTATATCTGAAAATACCAATTCCTTCTTTAATGGATCACCGCCACAGCCGACCACTCATACATCCAATACTCGGCAACGGTCCCCTTACGTATCGAGCAAATACATCCTTGAGGCTACCATCGCCTCATCTCTTTCCTCGAGGAATTTCTCCCCACCGAACATATACTTCTATTATTCATCGATGCTGGCCAGCCCAACACCCCATTCTACTCGCCCTCATCACGTCATGTAGTACTTCGGCCCATCGCCGCCTTCCGGCACCTCCCAGGTGATGTCCTGCGCAGGCACCTTGATGTCACACGTCTTGCAGTGGATGCAGTTCTGGCTGTTGATGTTGAACTTGACCCCCAAGGGCTCGTTTTCGTCCTCCACGTACTCGTACACGCCCGCCGGGCAGAACCGCTGCTCGACTCCCTTATACTTGGGCCACGAGATTTCCGCATGTTTCCGGTGGTCCTGCTCCGGGATCCGCAAGTGGCACGGCTCGTCTTCCTGGTGGTACGTGGCCGTTCTGGACACAGAAGTGAGGATGTCGAACGTGAGTTTGCCGTCCGGTTTGGGGTACTCGATGGGCGAGAAGTTGGCCGCGTCTTGCGTGGCCTCGGCGTCCGTGTGACGCGTCGAGAGCGTCCAAGGCTCGTGTCCGCCCGAAACCATCGTGGTGAGGCCCGACTGCGCCATGCCACTGAAAAATCCAAGACTGCCCGGCAACGCGGTGAACGCGGGCCGGATGTTGCGCACCTCGTAGAGCTCCTCGTACGCCCACGACTTCTTGAAGTTGTCCTCGTATTCCTTCAAATCCAAGCTCTGGGCGTCCATGTCTGTCTCTTCGTCCACCGCGTCCAACTCCTTCAAGCTGTCGAAGATGGCCTCTGCGGCCACGATGCCGGACTTCATCGCCGTGTGCGTGCCCTTGATTTTGGGAAGATTGATGAACCCCGCGGAGCAGCCCACGAGAAGCCCGCCTGGAAAGTGCAACTTGGGAATCGATTGGTAGCCGCCCTCGTTCAACGCACGTGCCGCGTACGAAACACACTCGCCGCCCTCCAAAACACTGGCGTAGTACGGATGCGTCTTCATTTTCTGGAACTCCTGGTATGGCGACACGTACGGGTTCGCGTAGTCCAAGCCCACTACCAACCCGACGGCCACCAACCCGTCGCCAAAGTGGTACATGAAACCGCCGCCATAGACGTCCAACGGGAGCGGGAACCCCAAGGAGTGGCCCACTAGTCCGCTCTGGAAGTTCTCCTCGCGCACACGCCACACCTCCTTGATGCCCAAGCCGTACGTCTGGGGATCAGAGTCGGCCCGCAAATCGAACCTGGCGATTGCCTTTTTCGAAAGCGACCCGTGGCAGCCCTCCGCCAATACCGTCTGCCGCGCGTGGAACTCCATGCCGCGTTCGAAGGACAGTTTTGGCGCGCCGTTCTTTCCGACCCCCATGTCTTTCGTGGCGACTCCCTTGACTCCACCATTTGCGTTATACACGAGTTCGCTGACGGAAATGCCGGGGTACATCTCCACGCCTAGCTCCTCAGCCTGCTCGGCGAGATGCTGCACAGTCTGGTTGAGCGACACGATGTAGTTCTTGCCCTCGTTTTTCATCTGCGGCGGCTCGGGCAAGCTGAAGGCGCTGTTTTCGGTCAAGAACTTGATTTCGTCGTGCAGCGCCAACGTCACGAGATCCGCGGGCAAGGGAATGCCGTTTCCCGCCTCGTCGTAGTGCTCCAGCTCGGGGAAGAGTTCTCTGAGGGCACGCGGCTCGATGACGGCGCCGGATACCATGTGTGCGCCGAAATCGGCGGCCTTCTCCAACAACACCACGCGCAAGTCGCCGTTACCGTTCTCGTTGTCCAACTGCTTCAATTTGATCGCCGTTGCAAGGCCCGCTGGGCCCCCACCGACAATACACACGTCCACGTTGTCGGCTGCGCGTTCCTCGGTGAGAATAGCTTGGTCTTCCGGCAATAAGTCTTTGAATGGAATCTCGTTTCTGCGCTGGGACACAGTCGAAAACGATCTCGAGGACAAAGATGACGTTGCCAAGAACTGCAAATTGTGTCTTCTGGCTGTACCCATCTGTCTATTAAGACCGTCTTCTGCCGCAGACATATGTAGTTTGCCAGCTAAAGCACGAGCCTGGAGGCCGGAGAAAGTTCTCGTCGATTTGCAGACAGTGCGGGCTCGAGAAAGCATGACAGATGTGTGGATAGTGATGGTCCTGAAAAAAAAAAATCAGTCTATGTTAGGAGTTTTGGTGCTTTTGCAACTCTGATCTCTGGTGAAATATCGTGGACTATGCGACCCGATGACTCACGATAAAGAATAGCAAAGCAGGAGGCCACGGATTATATAAGCTATGCAGGAGTATTGAAAGGGCAGAAATCCTCTCAAACTTCAATCTAATATATGCTGGTCAAAGGAATGAACGGGCTGTTTGTTTTCACAGGTGGTCCGAGTCAACTGAAGAAAAATTAACCTGGTGGGCCAATAAAATTCGCGACGATAATAAGGTGGTCAGCTGACTTCGCGAGCGCGTCTGAAAATTGAGTAAGCCGGAGCTCGCATCGCAGGTGGGATTTTCAGAATGGGTTGCCTTTGCATGTCCTGTAGGCGCATGATTTTTCAGCCGTTCCAAATTCTGATTTTGCGGCAATCAGGTGGTAGCCCCACGCAGAACCAAAACCCTGTTTTGCACTCTCTCTCTAGATAATTCACCCGTATTCTCAGGCCCCCGTCAACATTAGCGGTCAAACTACGAGACCCATATGTTCAAAGCCTGGACGGCGCCGCTTGCCTCTGCAAGTTCTTCGATCATGTCAACTGCTAACTGCCAGTCGTCGCTCGAGCTCATAACAACAAAATCTCCCTCTTCATCCTTGTACTTTAGCTTGTTGATGATCACATCGTCCACAATTCCCGGGCTAGACGAGACGTATGACGCAATTTTTTGATGTAGATCCCGGAACGAGATATTCTGCGACACGATCAACGGCTCGGAAATCTCGTTCCTATTGTAGATTATCTTGATGTTCACCAGAGGGCCCAGCGGGTACGATGTCGACGTATCGCCATGACTTTGTCCGGTGACAGACCCTGTGCTGTTTTTGCTCATTCTCATCATACTGAATGTGGAGGACGAGGATATGTGGCGCTGATCGGCATCATGACCTCTGCTCGACGGAGATTCCGCGGGACCTGAATAATGTCCATTGAAATGACTCTGCGAATTTGTATCGTATGAGTAGTTCGTTCCGAGCGACCCGCGAGAGTCTCTCAACTTGCGCTGCAACTGGCTGTTCATCTCGTTGGTTTTCAAATGTCTTAAGCAGTTCTCCCACTGATTTCTTGGCTCCTCGGTTCTATACCGCAAAACAAACGAGCCACTCTCTTTCTTGCCAGACCACGAGATGACCAAAGTGTATCCATTGAGGTTGGCGGAGGAGATGTTGTAAATCTCAGAAATGTAAACTCTTCCTTTTAGCTCGAGTGTGGTGCTGTCTCTGACGCCATTCAATGACTCTAGAAGGTTGGCTGTGGACCCAGAGACATTGCTTGTGGACTTCTTCCTGGACGTCAACAACTCCCTCTTCTTCTTCTCCTTTTGCTTATCCGCCGGATTCACTTCTATGAAGAAGAAGATGATTCGCTCGAAAAGGTAAGCCACATATTCCTTCTCGTTCTCGCCGTCTTTGATGGACACAGCACTATGGTACAAAAGATCGCCTTGTTCCCTCAAATTGAAGCCGCGCCAATTTTTGACTCGATCAACAAGATTTTGTAGGAACCCAACGTTCTCAGATCTACGCTGGGCTTCGTTCACTTGATTGGCCACCTCTTTCATGGCGGCCTGGGCCAAAAGTAGCTCGTTGTAATACGCAGCATCGGTCGGGTCGGCGTATGTCTTCACAAGCTCTTTCAATAAAAGCGGGTATTTGCAGAGACGCTGGATGGGTTTGATGATGTAAGACTGCAACTCGAAGCCTGGATCGATCAACGACGATGCCTTTTTGAGGTTTGCGGCCTCCTTGTTTATGAGCTCAATGGCGCCAATCTGGCCAATCGTCCAGGGCTCGTATGCTCTGAACGGCCCGTTGGAGGCGTGGATGAACACAGAGCCGATTCGCTGGTATTTTGTGGGGACGTCGATATTGCACTCGAGACCACAGAGAAGTCTTCGGTGAAAGTCGATCACGTCGCTGAGGTTCGGAAACAATACATGGAGCTGCTCGGAGGAGAGCGCGTCTGCAGCCTGGAGCTCGTTGCGGTACTGTAATAGTAGCTCCAAGTCCAGGATGTACTTGCGCTCGGTCTGGATCAACTCCTTGAACACCTTGGAGCGGTCGTCAGAGATCTTGAGGTCGGCGATGTCCTGCGTGGCCTTGTCTTGAGGATCGGCGCGGGCGATGTTGTGCAGATCTAGCAACTCCGACACAAAATTGACGATCTTAAGGAGGTCGTGGGTGTTGTCAGAAAACACGTTGGAGATGGTGAACATGGCGTCGTCATCGACGGTCAAGTGAGTCTTTACCGCCACCACAAAGTCGTACACGGCCTTCTTGCACATGCGCAAGTCGTCGCCCTCCTGTACTGAAATGGCGTGCTGAGGCTGGATCTCGTTAAAAAGCAAGCAGAGCGGCGCACCCTGCTGGAAGAGCTTCCACAACTGCGTGGCCGGGTCCAGGCTCAAGCTCGCCGGGAGCACCCCAGCCGTGAACGTGAAGATGTTGTTGGTCTGCGGCGTATTCACATTCGAGTGCGACGACGCGGAATTGTCCAGATAGATCGAGAACCCGCTGGACCCGACGGACGAGCGGAACGCCGTGGGCGAGCCGTCGTTCTGCTGGAGCTGCTGTGACAAGGCAAGCGCCTGCTGCTCGGCGCAACGTTCTGCAGCAGCGTGCGCCAGAACGATGTATGTGGCCATGCCCTGGATGGCCGCGAGACGCTCGATCAAGACCTTGCATTTGTAGAACATGTGGTCCTCGGCCAGCGACGTCTTGTTCATCGACATGTTGAGCGCCATGATTGGGCCCGACGCCACGCGGGAGATGCTTGTGGAGGACGAGCTCACGGACGGGTTGGACGTCGAGGAGACCGAGCGGAAGGGCGGGTGGGGGAACTGGTCCATGTTTACAAAAGGCCCGGGCGATGTGATTGTTTCTTTTTTGGCACTAGCGGGCGTGGATTTGTCGTTTGTGGGGGTGCACTTTTGGGGCTGGGCGTATGGGGAGGAAGTGTTGTCTCGATTAGTAGCGGTGCTCGCGTTGAGGAGCCGGGGCGAAAAAAAACCGGACCTGGAGGCAGGAGACGCACGCTGGAGCCAAGGGCCGCGGACCCGCAGCGAACGAGAAAATAGGCGCTGCAAGAACGGGGAATGTGGCTGCAAATCCGTCGGCGCGTATAGCCACAGAAAGGAACTTGCCACAAAGTATGAACGCTAATTCCCACGGCGTTTTAGAAAATTTTTAACAGGTTTCTTGTGGTGTTTCCGCCTTTTGCCGCTGTGTTAGAAGTGATGTTCTGACCGAAACATAAGAATGGATTCTGGGGTGAGCGCGGGCGAGCAGTTAGGGCGAGGTGTTGTTAGTAGAACCATAAGTCCCGAGTAGTGGTCAGTGGGTTCGAAATTTGGCTGTTTTGGAAGGAAATTGATGAACAATAAAAGTATAAAGCTAAAAACACAGAGAAAGGTATGGTTTTCGCCAGTTTGCAGCAGTCTATGGGATATATTTTTAGGAGTCTATGGAAAAAGCCATGGGACTGGCCCTATTTTTTTCAGGGCGCGCGGCGAGCGCCTGGGGCTTCAGGGGCCAAGCCAGGCCCGGCGAAAATAGAAGGTTTTTTTGCGGGGCCTGGGTCTTGCAACAATGGGCGCGCACTTTTAAAGCCAGCCCAGGGTACCAGCACCGCTGGGGGAGAAAATGTTGGAATTCAGCCTGTATTTTTTTTGCCGGCTTGGGTTTTAAGTTTCTCATCACACGCCTTTGGCGTGGGAATTTCTGTCCCTGGACTTTTGGTTGTGATGTTGCCTGCATAGAAATTCATGGCATACTGGGATTGAATCAAGGAGATCGTATTTCTATGGCAGAATCCTTTGGAACTGCCCCGTTTCGGGATCTGGCCAGAATCATGTCCTTTGGATTCTTAAACATCTTGAATAGGAACGGCTGATCAGTGTGACGCAAAACTCTGCCCATGTTGGAGCGTCTCCAGACCTCAAATAAATGAGTTCCAGCACCATATTTTTCTCTCTTGGATTGCCAATTCTGCCCACGTCATGCAAGAGTACTCTCAAGTATCAGCAATACTCCGTGCTGTTGTCCTCACGCTTGGCTGTGTCTCCATCTCTGGCACTTCTCCGTACATATCTGGCTCAATGATAAGGCCAGAGTAGAAGCAGCCCTCCCAAAACAAAAAAATAAAGTAACAGAATAGGGCCAGTTTTTGACTGACTTCCTCTTCTATTTCTTGCAGTTGAAGATAATCTGGCCATCCTGCCTATACGGCATGTACATCACTAGCTTGTAGATTGAAAAGAACACGTCAACCTTCAGAAAGGTAACCTAAGCAATCTTTGCCAAAGTCATTTCTGCATTTCTGTCTCTCAAACCGGCTCTTCATCCACAACAACACGCGAAGTTGCAACATCACAATCCACAATTTCCCAGGTCTACCGTCTCTTCCGCCTGTCGTCCTCTCTTCTGCGATCTTCTCTTCTACGGTCGTCCCTTCGCCTGTCGTCTCTTCTTTTGTCATCTCTCCTTCTGTCTCTTTCTCGATCATCTCTGTCTCGATCGTCTCTTCTCCTATCATCTCTTCCGTTTTCTTCCTTTCTCTTGTCATCTCTTCCGTTTTCTCCTCTTGTTCTATCGCTTCCAATGTCGTCACTCCCTTCTTTGACATAACCCAAAACACGGCTTTTGTCCTGGGAATACACAAAGTAATTCTTCGAAGAGTACCATCCCACCACCAGTTTGCTATCTTCACCCGCCACAGTGCCAGGAATCTCGTAGGCTTCTTTGAATGTGTCGATCTCAAAAACCCGCGAGTTGCTGCCCGATTTATACCCCACGCAGAGAAAAGTTCCATCTTTGTTGGCAGAAATGGACGAGATTTCCTGGTCAATACTGGTCAAAGCTCGGCAGTTCACCATATCTGCAGTCCGCCAAAACGACACCACGCCTTCTTTCGAGCCGGCAGCGATATACTTGCCTTTGGGGTCCATGAGCAAGCACGTGACGGAACGACAACCGAGAAGAGAGTGTATGATCGACATACGCCGGTGCTCGTAGCTGATGATGAGAACCGGGCCGCTGGAGAGCCCCACGAAAAAGCAACGGCTGCCCCTGTTTGTCCACGTGATGTCAGTAACTAGGTCCACCCCTGTGCTTTTGCCGTGCTCTGCTACGTCGAACTGCGTGACTAGGGAGTAGTTGTCCAAGACACTGTAAGCGTATATTACGCCATTAGCCGCCGCCACCATCACCGTGCCATCCGGCAGAAACAGCACCAAATTGCATGTCACAGCATCTCCGGAATTTCCCGAATTGCCCACAGAAATGTCCCGTTCAAGCGATCCTGAACCACGCCATATTTTCACCACAGAGTCACCGCCAGCCGACGCAAACGTAGTGTCCAAAGTCGGGAGCCAGCTTATACTTTTTACGGCACCCAGATGCGCATTATCGATAATGATGGGATCGGCTAGCCCCAGTGTAGATACTCTCCATACCCGAATGGAGCCGTCAAGACGGGCATTTATCACACGCGTTCCCAGGCCGTTTGTCGTGAGAACAACAATGGGCGATTGAAGCGGTTTACCGGTGCGGTCCGAGTCTTTGACTGAGGTGTTTTTTAGTTTGGTAAAGAACGACATGGCATGCCATGAAGTGCTTTAGGTTTGGTGGGTGCGATTTGGGCCACGCGCGAAAATGGACTTCAGATCAGCTTGGGTAGCGGTCACGTGGGTCAAGAGCCGCTGTGAAAAACCAGAAGATAAGTCAATAAGGTTATTGTGATCTGGGGCGGTGGCTCGATCTGGAGAAACTTTCTTTTTTTTTGGTTTTTGTGTTTCTGATGGGTCTCTGATTATTGCAATCTACCAAATGTTAGTATTTTTCTGATCAATTCTCACATAGTGTCCATACTAGAGAGAGTCCAAAGTGCCATCAAAAATCAGAATTGCCAGTTAACTAAAACACGTGAGTATATTCTGTGTGCCACATCCTTTTCCATTATAATAAGGTAATATAAGTAAGGGACGGCGTTTCTGCTTCAAGTTTATACACTTCTGTTGACTCGGAGAAACACATCTCTTCCATGAAACACACCACCTATTGTCTGGCAGAAAGGTTGGGTAGATCCAAGAAAATGAATGCAATAAAATATACACCCCCTCTTTGTGCAATAATCCAATGCTTGAATCAACATTGTTCCCGAAAGGAGGGGAACTACCGCCGAGTTTGATTCACATTTTGTGTCCAACTTACCCCCAAAGAACATGTGACAATGGCGTGCGAACATATAAAGAGACCCAATTCCCACTTCAAATCCCCAAACTTTCTCACGCTTTTGCTACTACTTTTTTCTTGCATTTGCAGCCATTCGTCAAATACACGCAAAAGGCTAATGCACGGCGCGGGCCACACACCGCCAGCAGCGCACCGCGACAGAAAATTTCCATGGCGCAAGAGGAAACTCAGGCAAAAGCGGCTCCACTGACTCAGCAGATCTCCTAAAAATCATAGAGACGACGGGAGGACGAAATTCGGAGTACTATATAAAAACCAACACACAGTGACCTGCTTTGTCATATTTATTCTGCGCTACTACAGCTCCTGTTGAAGCGTGTGCGAACTACCAGAAGCGCTAAACCACACTGTGTTCACTTGACGTGCTCGCATACGCACTAGCTACAACTAAACACCAGCTCCATAATAGCACGCAGAAATCGTCTGTTCCCCAGAACGAAAAGCAGAAAATAATCCACAATGTCGTCTGGCCCCAGGTTGATTTCGCTCGACGCTTTTGCCAAGACGGTGGAGGACGCCCGCGTCAAAACCGCATCCGGTGGTTTGATCACGATGGTGTGTGTGCTCATTGTCATGCTCTTGATTCGTAACGAGTACTACGACTATACGAGCGTGGTGATCCGCCCGGAGCTAGTGGTCAACAGAGACGTCAACAAACAGCTCGAGATCAACTTGGACATCACGTTTCCAGACATTCCGTGCGGCGTGCTCACGCTTGATATTTTGGACCTCACAGGCGACTTGCACTTAGATCTCTTCGCCTCTGGATTCGACATTTTCCGCGTGCTCCCGCTGGGGCAGGAGGTGAAGGACGACTTGCCCATTTTGTCTGGCATGAACAAGTTTGACGAAGAATGCAAGGGCTTAACTGAGGCTGAGGCACAGAGCAACACACCATGTGGATCGTGTTATGGTGCCTTGGACCAGTCCAGCAACCAGTACTGCTGTAACACGTGCGAAGCAGTGCGGTTGGCATACGCCACCAAACAGTGGGGATTCTACGATGGATCCGACATCGAGCAGTGTGAAAAGGAGGGCTACGTGTCGAAAATGAAGGAGAGAATCAGCCTGAACGAGGGCTGCCGCGTCAAGGGCTCGGCGAAAGTCAACCGTATTTCTGGCAACTTGCACTTTGCACCCGGCACGCCGTTCTCCGCCCGTGGGAAACACTCTCATGACTTGTCCTTGTGGACGAAGTACCCCCAGAAGTTCACGCTTAACCACAAAATCAATCACTTTTCTTTTGGCATGGACCCGGGCTCTTTGTTGAGCATTGCGTCTCCAGAGGAGGAGGACCAGGTGCCATCGATCCACCCTCTTGACGGATACGTATTCACCGTAGACAAGAAGGACCACGTGGCGCTGTACTATCTCTCCGTGGTGTCCACGCGAGTGGAGTTTTTGGAGGGCCGCAAGCCTGCGGTGGACACCAACCAGTTCTCTGTCATTACACACGACCGCCCCATCATGGGCGGACGCGACGACGACCACCAAAACACGTTGCACGCGCAGGGCGGCGTGCCGGGTGCGTTCTTCCACTTCGACATTTCCCCCATGAAAATCATCAACAGAGAGGAGTACGCCAAGACGTGGTCCGGGTTTATTTTGGGTGTGATCAGTTCCATTGCGGGGGTGTTGACCGTGGGGGCCGTGCTCGACCGTTCGATCTGGGCGGCGGAACAGGCCATCCGAGGAAAGAAGGATTTGTAGGAGAGAGGCGAATACAGAGAAGGAGGACTAAAAGAAGGATAGACACCTCCGACCAAAGCACCCTCGGTGGTTACACATTAGGATAAAGCGAAGTTGGTTTCAGGAAGAAGGGTTAAGAAAGACGGAGGGCTCAGAGGACGAGAAACAACATGAGTGGCTTTCGCTGGATGATTTATTGGTGCGTGGTTAGAGTAGCGTAGGTCAAACAGAAGTGTAGAGCCTGAGCCCAGGCTTTCCATCGCTAATTAGTCTATTGCTGATTTCTATGTACATGCCAGCTAGACCTCGCTAAGCAAATGGCTGATTTCGTCGAAGTACGATTTGTCCAAGTGGCCGGCGAGCTCGTCTTTGGCCAACCACTTGTGGGAGGTGTTTTTGGCGGGCTTGAAGTCGCCCGACAAGATGTGCAGTTTGATGAAAAACGCCCTGTGGTCGCCGTCCGCGTGCACGTGACACGGCTTGGGCGACACGTTGAAGTAGTTGATGTTGGCACCGCCCAACTCGTGGAGACCGGTCTCCGCAGTGGTATGTAGAGGCTGGCCATCGCTGGCGAACGTGGGAAACCTCCATGTCAGGCCGTTGTCCTCGCTGACCACCAAGTACAACGTTCTGGCCAACTTTCTCTCCAACGAGGTGTGGTCGTTGTTTTTGTCGGCGTCCGTGAGACGGGAATTGGGCACGATTTTACGCGACATGGTGTCTGCCTGGGTGGTTTCCTCGCCCTCTTTATACGTCTTGGGCAACGAGATCTCCTGCTTGAATCGTCTGTCTCTTTGGTGTCTGATTTCGGGCCGTCCGCCTTTGAATTCGAGGTTGGGGTTGTTGAAGACAGGGTCCTTGTTCAATTCCCTGTATCTCTGTTCCGACAATGTGCCTTCTTTGAAGTAGAACCACTTGGGGAAGGTCCACATCAACCGTCTCCAGAGCTCGTTCTGGTACTTGTAGTACTGCTGCTGGAACACGGGCAAATCCGCCGTGACCACGGGAATTCTCAGCAACAAAAGCGTCAGCTGGATCTTCACGGCCGGCGTCGTGGCCACGGTGGAGTTCCACCGGATGAAACCTTGTTTGAACATTGCTTCGCTTGGCCCAAAAGATGCTACCGTGCTAGGTGAAATTTTTCGTAGCGGCCCCAGCGTAACCCTAGGCACGGGCGCGGCGTAAAACACAGCACACAGCGCGCAGGTGGGGAGGTCGTGCACACACCAATCCCTTCGCTATATAAGGCGCTGCCCCCCGCCGGCGGCAAGAATTCTCGCAGAGCAAAAAGCACCACAAAAAATACTGAAAAGCAAGGCTATAAAGAGAACGCTCGCCAGCATAAACCCACATTAAACCACCCCGATTCTAGCCCAGCCCTTCGGAACCCTGATTTGTTTTGCCCCGAACCCGAACACCCACCCATCAGCTTAGAACACTTGTATTTCTGAGGTTGATAGTAAAGTACTGTAATTGGTGAAGAATCTTTGTTCTTCTTTAGTATTTTCTTTAGGAAGTTGAATCTTGGTCCCTTCAAGTAGCAGGAGGATACAGAGCTGCAGTAAACTAAACACTTTCCCTGCCGACCGCACTGACGATGTCTGACATTCAATTATTCGAGAGCACCTTGAAGGAGTTGCCCACATTGCGGGCGCCCGGGGTCTCCGGCACGCGTATCAAGAAGGTGACCGACCTCGCCGTTAAGAATGTCGCGCACGAGTCCCAGCTTATCACCGTATTGTTTGCAAGCTGTAAGGCGACGCCATCCTCGCACAAGTTGGGGATGTTATACGTGGTGGACTCCATCGTAAGAGTTTATATGGACGAGGCCAAGAAAAGAGGCCAGGAAGTGGGAGCGAGCGCGCCCGAGGGGACGTTCGCCGCGGGCGTCTACAAAATCGGGGAGCTCATCGAGGCCATTCTCGACGATGCCATGGAGTTGCTGATTTCGCAGGCCACCAACCAGAAGGTCAGCAAGCTCGTGGACATCTGGGAGCGCGCACAGACGTTCCGGCCCGAGACCATCGTGGCGATCAGACAGAAGCACTTCCGCTCGCACACGCCTCCGGGCTCGCCGGTGGGAAAGAAGCGGGCCCCGGCCTCGAGCAGCTCGCTTCAGAACGCTCACCCTAGCTCGCAACCCACCTCCCACAGTTCTCATCCTGGCTCGCTTCCCAGCTCGCTCCCGGCTCCGCCCAACGTGCAGAACCTCGAGTCGAAGCCAGCATCCGATTCAGGCAGCATTTTGCTGGCTCTCGCGTCGTTGGCGAAACGCACAGAAACCCCGACCCCGCCCCAGAGCGGCACGCCGGTCACGCAGAACGCTGCACCCAACACCACCAACATTCTCTCGCAGTTGTCGGCGTTGGCTGGCAACGGCACGCCCACAGTCAACCTGCAGATCCAGTCTCCGCCCGTGTCGCAGGCACAGCCGCAGCAAAAGGAGCACATCTTCAGCATGTTGCAGCAGATGCAGGGCGGCCACTCGCCCAACCCGCCGGCTTTTGCAGGCACGCCTCCGCAGCCACACGGGTTGCCCGCGCCACCGGTCCAGAACCAGGGCATTCCGGCGATTCCCCAGCAGTACGCAGGACATAACGGCCCCCAGAACGGCCCTCAAAACGGGTACCTGAGCTACCAGAACGACAGAAGGGGCCGCGAAGATCTTGGCGGATACTCGCGCAGAAACCGCTCTCGCTCGCCCCAAGGTCGCTTCAACAGACACGACAACAACGACAACGGATTCGGCAACCAGGGCTACAACAACTTCAACGGTGGGTACGAGCAGCAGAAGCCGCAGCGCCCTGGCCCCCACAATTTCGGTTCCGAGGGCGAAACGAACGTGGAGGGCAACCCCAACTTCCGCCCCAGAAACATGGGCTTCGACAACTCGTTGCCGCAGGGCTCGTTCAAGGTGTTATCCCGAACCTTGTTTGTGGGTGGAGTCCCTCGGGGCATGGACGAAGTCGAGCTTGCCTCGCACTTGAGACCGCACGCCGTCGTGCAGTCGGTAATCTTGAACAGCGAGCGCAAACACGCGTTTGTGAAAGTCTATTCCAGGAAGGAGGCCGAGCAGGTGATCCAGTCGTTCAACAAGGACGGCGCGTTGCCCTTGCGCACGCGCTGGGGCGTGGGCTTCGGGCCCAGAGACTGCTGTAACTACCAGCACGGTGTCTCCATCATCCCGATCGAGCGTTTGACCGACGCCGACAGACAATGGGTCGTTTCTGCGCAGTGGGGAGGCACGGGCGGCGTTCCCCTTGAGAGCGGCATGGTGATCGACGAGCCCGATATCGAGATTGGCACGGGCATTTCGTCCAAGGCCATGTCCAAGAAGATGCCCACGAACTCGACGAGAAACGGACCCAAGTCCAACAGACCGGGCGAGCCCGACGAAGAGTACGCGAAGGCACAGACTGGGGGTCCCCAGGACTTCAGGGGATACAACCAGGGTGCCAATCCATTGAGTGGTTTGTTTGGCAACCAGCCTCCTCAGGGAGGTTACCCTCCACAGATGCCGCCACAGATGGCGATGCCTCCCCAGATGGCGCAGATGCCACAGATGCCGCCTCAGGGCTTCCCGCCACAGGGCTATCCACCACAGCAGAACTTCGGCGGACAAAACTACGGCGGGCCCACCAACGGAAACTTCGGTGCGCAATTGTCCAACTTTTTCCAGAACGGGCAGCGATAGACTCAGGGTGCATTGAGCCACGCCATGCTAAGGATGTATGGTCTAAGGGTGCAGTCATGTGAAGAGCAATAGTTGTAGTATTTGTTAATAAAAGTTCAGTCATGTACGAGAAACAACTGTAGTTCGCTTGAGGTGTCTGAAGGGTACAGTGGAGTTCAATCTTGCCCAATGACTGATATGTGGTATTAATAGTCCAAATATGTGTAATTGTGTAGTCTTATTTAGTTTCCTGGAAACATTTTCTTTTCAATTATGGAATACCCGATAGTTGTGGGCTTCTATGATAGCCTGAAAAGTATAGTGTTACGAGTTTAATCACGTGATTATCAAAGGTTGTAATCCTCCATAATTGATTGCCTGACGAGTATAGCGTTATCTGAGAGTAATTGTTTGTGATCGCCAGTAACTGTAGTTCTCTTTTGTTGGAGTGTATAATGTTTATGAGAGTTCAGTCAAGTGACTATTAATGATGAAACCCCCTTTAGTGAGTACGCTGTATTACACGCAAATCAATCATGCGATCATTTATCAAGTATTACTTATTTACACACGTTCGGACCTCGCGGAATCCGCACCGTCGATCTTCGATCACGCTTCCGCAGGTAGAGGCGTTGGCTCGCCAATGACCTCCAATCTTCCACTCCCAGTGGATTTAATCACGGTGTTGCTCACAGTCTTCGCCTTGCTGAGCTGCTCGCCCTTCACAACCTTTTCCATCTCGTCCTTGGTCAAAGTTTCGTACTCTAGCAAGCCCTCGGCGAGTCTCTTCAATTCGGTCTTCTTGTCCGCGAGCATCCTCCTTGTTCTCTGTTCCGACTCTATGAGGAAGCTTCTCACCTCGTTATCGGCCATGTCACGAATCTTTGGCGACCACGATTCCCAGTCATCACTTAGTCTCACCGGGCCAATGACGTCGCTCATGCCGTAGGATGCCACCATAGCTCTAGCCATGCCTGTGGCGCTTGACAAGTCCGAAGAACAACCGCTGGTGACATTCTCGGGGCCATGGATCATTTCCTCAGCAATCTTTCCACCCATGCACACGTCGAGTCTCGAGAAACATTCTTTCTTTGTCATGTCCACCTTGTCCATTTCTGGCAACTGGAACGTGACACCCAAAGCTCTTCCTCTGGGCAAGATCGTGGCCTTGTACAATGGCGTGGCAGCCGGCGAGTACATGGCCATTATGGCGTGACCCGCCTCGTGATAGGCAGTGTTTTTTCTGGCTTCCTCAGTGATCACCATTTTCTCCTTGGCGGCACCCATCAAGATCTTGTCTTTGGCCCATTCGAAATGCGACATGTCAACAGCAGGTGCAGATAGTTGCGACGCGTGGACAGCTGCCTGGTTGACCAAGTTCATCAATTCAGCACCCGACAAGCCCGGAGTGCCTCTTGCAATGATGGTGGGGTCGATGTTTTCTGCAGTCTCCACGTTCTTCATGTGGTGCTTGAGAATGTCTACACGGCCACGCACATCAGGCAACTCGACTACCACTTCTTTGTCGAAACGGCCGGGTCTAGTCAACGCTTTGTCCAAGGACTCCGGGAAATTGGTCGCGCCAATAATGATGATTCCTTCGGTCTGCGAGAACCCATCCAACTCCACCAAAAGCTGGTTCAACGTTTGCTTGGCGTAGGCCTGGTCCTTAGGGTTTCTCTTTCCTCCAATAGCGTCCAATTCGTCGATGAAGATAATGGCTGGAGACTTCTCTCTGGCCTGTGTAAACAATTCACGGATCCGCTTGGCCCCCACACCCACGTAAAGCTCATCGAATTCTGAACCTGACATGAAGAAAAAGGGCACTCCGGCTTCGCCCGCGGTGGCACGTGCCAACAACGTTTTTCCTGTACCTGGGGGACCCGTCAACAAGACACCCTTGGGTAATTTGCCACCCAAACCGGTGAATTTGGAGGGGTCTTTCAAAAAGTCGACGATTTCCTCCAACTCTGCCCGGGCTTCGTCGCAACCCTGGACGTCGTCGAATCTCACGGTGGACTGTGAAACATCAACAGACTTGTCGACAACCTCCGAACCACGGAAAATCGTGCCGTTCTCCACCAAATAGTTAAACGCCTTGGAGGCCCCGTAGGTGAAAACCGCAAGCGGGATCAACCATTTGAGCCACTTTGATAGGATCGTAAGTCCGCTCTCGCTGACCACAACATGTACGGGTTCAGCCCGGGATCCCACGCCAGACGGGAAACCAGACAACGCCTGCGGGGTGCCTGGCGCCAAACTGGCCCTGCCGCTCTGCAAGTCACGTGCCACCTGGTCCGCCTTGGCCTTCTGGCCCACCTTGTGCAACGCATCAATGTAGAGCTGCGTGCACGCTGGATTGGCCGAAATTCCGGGCGTTTCGTACCTTTGCACGACGATCTGAGGGTAGTTGGTGGCAAGGAGGTTTTTGTAAAATTCCGCTTGGATGTCCGCGTTTGCCATCTCGCTGTTGGCCGCCTGCTCCATACCGGAGAGCATAGAAACAGTGGAGGTAGAGACACTGCGGTACTGGGGAGAAATGGCCACTCTGGCCACTTTAAAAAAGACTGCCCGCGCGGGGAGGCGTCTGGCTAGTGCGGGCGCCAACGCCAGCCTCGAAATCTGGCGGAGTGGATGTCTTGAGACACCTAGCATTATTAGTAGTGGGGCAAACTTGCTAGCGTGAGGTGTGACAGGCAAGAAGGCGGTGGAAGGGCGTGCGCGGCCCAAAAACGCGAGGCGGTATGCGGCTGGTCTGGCTGCGAAAAGCCTGTCTTAGTAATAAACCTAGGAAGTCTGCGGACAGCCTGGAGTAGTAACATAATTTTTCAGTTAAAACCCCGAGATCACCAAGTTGTCGTGGAGCTCAGTGGGAGAGATCGACAACCCATGCTCGTTCGCCAAGTGCAAGAGGCAGATGAAGCAGAAGCTTGTAGACAAGTCCTTTTTTTCCTCCGGCCGGTACATGGTGCCGATCACGTCCACCACCTCTCTAAAGCTCTTTTGTTTGGCCACCTCGGCTTGCGGTTCGGGCGATTGGGACTTTTCCTCGACTTTGATCGATTTCCAGAGATTGTCCTTCAAAAGCTTGATGTCCACTCTTTTCGCCACACGCGAATAGTTCACATACTCAGGCCTGGCCTTCCTTCCCCCAGTGAGAATCTGGCTGCCAAAATCGTCTTTATTTTCACCAAGGTCTTCATTGAGCGGTCCATCAGCGCCGTCCAAAACATCGTTGAAATCGATGCCGCCATAGTTGTCGTTGTCGCAGTCCTCTAATTCCGCCTGGTGGAATGAAAGCGCGAGTCTTTCCTGCCGCTCTTCCTCCGCCAAATCCTTTTCTCGCTGCTCGTATTTATCTGCAAAAAACTGCTCGTCTGTGTAGGCGCTGCCACTTTCGGCGTCGCTATGTAATGTTTTCGATTTTCGGGAAAACGTCACGATTGTCTTGTTCGGCTTGAGGAAAAGATTGACCAACTTCTGCGAGTTGAACTGGATGTCCTCCGGCAAAATATGCGAGTTTTCGCTTCTGCGCTCCTCAGGCCGTTTCAGGATCTGGAACTGGTTCTTGCTTTTGCGGAACATGTCCTCGATGACGTCATCGTCGTCCTCCGCGAAGAAGTCTATGAGCACCTGCTCCTTCCTGGTTTTTCTGGGCGCATCTACAGAATTGGCAGGAACCTGGGCTTGCGTGTCCTGTCCAATGTTCTTGGATTTCTTCAACGCGGTGACGCGCCAGTGCTCGGGCCCGCGCCAGTTGGTTTTCATGCGCTCGTCGAAGTACGCCATCAAGTCCAGATCAAGCACTTTTTCTTTCGCGACTGTGCGATTGGAGGAACCTTCGTCAATATGGTCAAAAGACTGATTGTGGAGTTCCTCCTCGATTTTGCCGAGACCGGCATCTGGCGACTCCTGGTCGTCGAAATCCATGCCCAAATCGAAGTCCTGGAACCCCTCGTCTAGTTGTAGGTTTTTCCTTTCCTCCTCCTCCTCCGCCATAAATTTGCTATTGACATCCGTGAGGATGGAGCGTGCTTTGTTCACGTCGCTGAGAACTGCCTTGAGCTGGTCCATCGACGGAGATATCACCAAAGCGGATAGCTCCGGGGTGTCCTGGTAGAGGATGTTCTGGAGAGCAGATAGATCTAGCACCTGGTCGTTATCGGTCTCTGTTGCCGTGGGCACCAGGGGCGAACTTTCCTCGTTTTTCGAGCTCATGGGGTTAGTGGTGGCGTCGAAAACGACTCTCCCAGAGGAGTCAATATTGAGCGTGTTCAACAACAAAGACTTGGCACCGCCCTCATCGAACTCCGCCAACGCCTTTTTGAAAAGCGGGTCAATGGCCAATTCCTGGTCCAATTTCTTGATCTGGATCGTGTCGAACGGCACGAGCGTCAGCTCCACTACGCGGTTGATTTTGCGCTCTTTGCGGCCCGTGGCCACATCTGCATCTTCATTATCTTCTGCGTTTTCGCCGTCTGAATCGGGCTG
This sequence comes from Metschnikowia kunwiensis, assembly GCA_030583255.1. Lineage (NCBI taxonomy): Eukaryota > Fungi > Ascomycota > Pichiomycetes > Serinales > Metschnikowiaceae > Metschnikowia > Metschnikowia kunwiensis. The sequence goes on from JAJMHQ010000006.1 coordinate 55,886, forward strand.
CTCAAGCTCTAGCTGGCCCCTTTTTGTGGCAAGCCCACTGAGCAACTTTCCCGTTTCGGACGCCGCAGATTCGACTCTGCTCAGATAGATTTTTACACATCCGTCAAGCGTGGCCAGGGCCCGCTGGAAGTTGATGTTATCGCCATCTTTGATCACGTTGAGGTCGTGGAAATAGTCGATGAGCGCAAAGTGCCACGAGTTCTTCGACGTGATCTTGTTGTCTGTGGAGAGCTTGATCCATTCTTCGAAGTTGGACATGATCGTGGACTTGTTTTCGTGGAAATGGATGGCATCCTCCGCAAACGACGAGTTTGCGTCGTTTTCCTCCGCTGCCACAAACATGTCGCCCCTGCTGACGTGCCGTGTGCTGGAGGCTTTTCTTTTCGTGCCCGAAACGGCCCTTTCTGAAAGTACCCTTCCTTTATTGGAGAGATCATGGAGGATGTTGGCACTGCCACGACCGGGCTGTTTCTGGGCGCCTCTTTTCTTAGGGAGCACCGACATGTTTAGTCTAGATTGGGAGTTCTAGGGAGTTTTAGGGGGTTTTGGAGATGTTGTTATCGATGTAGGCGCGTGAAGATTTGCTATGTTTGCGTGAGCTGGGTGGAAGCAAAGCCGTAGTCTCGTAGTTTTCTGCTGAGTGCGAAGGTGTGAATTAGTTTCTGTTTTCTATTTACTAGACACCGCTAGTGGTAATTGTATGGTTAGGGTTGTAAGGAGTAGTTGTATGTTTGGGAGAGTGTATGGTAGGTAGCTTGATTTTGTTTATGTTTCGCGGGAACTAGAGACAGGTAGTAGATAAATTAAACCATATTCATGATCAGTTGATCTTACTCCTGCTGCAATTCGTATTACTGATCAACACAATAATTGAACAAAGTTTAATCTTTTTTTTAGAGAAAAAGTAGAAGTTGAGTTTACATATGTTTCAAATTTATACTTTTAATTAGTGGAATTTCAAGGCTTATAGGCTAGTAAATGACCGGGATACACTTACGCATATCCTTGCAGGATCCTTGCAGGATCCTAAATATGTATTTTCTCTTGGTTATATGGGGAACTGGAATCCCGGAAATGTCAATAAGTGCAATCGCTGGGTTGAGTACTGGCTAACATAGGGAGGCTCACGGTCTTTAAAAAGGATCATGAGAGAACCTAAGGATATCTGCATACACAATTACCCTTCATCTAAGGGTAGATCGGCGAAGACAGACTTGAAATTAGCAGATTCCGTTATGAAATATGATAGAGGTCCTCTATAAAGCATAAAAATGCCCGGTGAAGATGACCATTCGTAGTTATAGAATTTAGAGGACCAGACAGGAAAGTAGATGACAGAAATTACGCTAGATGAGAGAGAAACAAGCTGAGTTTTCTCTCTCTTCTAGACCAATCTGAGAACCTAATGAAAACTCCATAAAAGGCTTGTCCACCCTCCGCCCATGTGATGTTGGCTATACGTGCTGAGATGGGGAAGCCTCTCACAAAATGTACACCTCTTGTTGATGATTTCTCTTGCTGATGACTTCTTTTATTGATGATTTCTCTTGCTGATGACTTCTCTTGCTGATGACTTCTCTTGCTGATGGCTTCTCTTGCTGATGGCTTCTCTCTGAAAACCGCAAAAGAGCAACACTGAATCATACCCTGCGAAAAGTTTCCATTAGAACACCTAGTTCATCTCCATAAACGCTTATATTGTGCTGCGCTCTTCTATAACCATCTCCACCTGTCACCCTGTATGACCACCCCCACCTCTTTTTTCTTCTTTTCATCACTTCACCCCCCTACCTTCTCCTCTTTCCACTGTTGATACGCTCGATCTCCAGCTGTGAGATCCGTAGCCCGTTCCTCGTACTCTTGCCCACACTCTGGATCCGGAGCCCCCGGTCTCTGATCTTGTTTCCCAGTTTTTTGCCTACGCCTAGTCTGTCGCTGGCCAACGTGGCACCACGGCCCTGGTCCAAGTTTCTCACCTCGCCCTTCTTCACTTTAGAGAGAATGATGCCTGCTTCTTTAGCCTCTCTCTCGTACTCCGCCACACGGCTGTCACGTGCTCTAACCATGCCCTTTCTCATGCCCATGGGCATTTTCTCCAACTTTTTCGGGAGGCCCTTGGTGGCCGAGTTTACTGCTGCTGCTGTGCGGATACGCTGGTCCAAAATTCGTCTTCTGGCATTGCCGATAGGGGCGTCATAGTCGAGCGTTTGGAGCGTCAAGTCTGCTCCTGAGTGTTCCACATTGTGTGCCAAAATGTGCGATTCGCTCAAGAGCCGCTGGAGCTGCAAGTCGTTCTCCAAGTTTTCCGAGTCTTCTTTTGCAGCCTGTTGCTGCTGCTTCTTGGTGAGTTTGCTCAACTGCCTCTGTTTTTCTTCTTGTTCTGCGATCGTGGGCACGCGGCCGGACCTGGCCAATCTGCGGTCGTTTTTCTTGGGTCCCGATGGCGTGAAAGATTGCGTGAGCAGCACTACTTTGGGTCTTGTGACGCTGCCTATTTTGGGCGTCACCGTAGAGACGACGTCTTCAGTGTGTGAGTCGAGGTCAGAATCACTGTCAAAACCCCCAAAGCCCTCTTCGTCACTATCGGAACTGCTGTTGCTGGTTTCTGCACCGTCAGAATCTGAACTGCTGTCACTGTCGCTGTCGACCTGCGCAGTCTTATCTTCGAAGCCCATGGACTCTAGGGTGCCGAATTGGGCCTCGAAGTTGCGCCGCTGGATTTCCAACGCCTTCATATACTCGTCCGACATGATGAAGTATGGATCACTTTGGCGGTTGTAAGAGCTAGGGTGTGGTAGAATATCGTGAGATGAGCTCGATGGGCTGGGGCCAGTGCGAACATTTTGGAGGTGCGCGGGCCGCCAGGTCAGTGGATTCAAGGGTGGACGTAGTTGTGTGGTGAGCGAGCAAAGTGTGTAATTTTTAGTGCTCAGAAGGCCAAAAAGGATGTCAATTTGATGTTTGAATTTTTTTTTTGGAAAATCAACGATGCATTGTGGAATATGCTGGCCCTTTAGGCTTTAGCTAAGCTTCACGGCCTATTGGTGCGACAAGCTGAGAAGTAAGAGTCAAAATACTATGAACATACGATGGAAATGAAACTGAAATAAATCCTAAAAGAGCAAATCCTACATTCACTAGAGCGAAAGCACATATAATATTCTCTCCATCTCTTAGCTCCAAATTTAGAAGAGAACTAGTAATAGATCATAATAGGTACTCACAGATGATGGCCCCACTTGCCGGTTTCGCACCGGCCCCAGAAGTCGCGGCCCTAGAAGTCGGCCCTAAGCTCCAACTTTGTTCCAGATTGAAACTCCAAGACACACCATGACTCGCTTCAGAGGGTGCATTGACTTGCACTCGGGCCAGGTCAAGCAGATCGTGGGCGGCTCGCTCACCGCAGACGACACGCAGCACTCGGATCTGACTAAGGAAAACTTCGTGTCCACCAAACCGTCGTCATACTACGCAGAATTATACAAGGCCAACTCCGTGCATGGGTGCCATGTGATCAAACTAGGAAGCAATCCCGCCAACGACGAGGCGGCTAGACTAGCATGTGCCACGTGGCCGGGTCATCTCCAGGTGGGTGGGGGCATCAATGACACCAATGCATTGTTGTGGCTAGACTCGTACCAGGCGTCGCACGTGATTGTCACCAGCTGGCTCTTCTCGACGAACGAGGGCGGCAAGACCGTTCTAGACTGGGCCAAGCTCCGGAAAATCTCGCAATTGGTGGGAAAAGCGCGTTTGATTGTGGATTTAAGCTGCAGACAAGTCTCACACCAGACCACCAAGTGGGTCGTTTCCATCAACAAATGGCAGACTTTAACCGACAGCGAGCTCAGTGCGGAGTTTCTCAGCGAAGTGGCAAAATACTGCGACGAGTTTCTCATCCATGCTGCCGACGTGGAGGGACTCTGCAACGGAATAGATGAGCAACTAGTGCAGAAATTGGGCGAGTGGTGCCCTGCGGGTTTTGCCGGGAAAATCGTCTATGCTGGCGGGGCGAAGCTGGTTTCGGACTTGGATTTGGTGAACGAACTCAGCGGGGGAAAGGTAGACTTGACATATGGTAGTGCGTTGGACATATTTGGGGGAACGTTGGTGAAGTTTGAGGACGTGGTGGGGTGGACGGGGTAGAGGCGGTGGCTGAAAGGGCTCGGAAAATGGACGCTATTTGCAATGGTGATTTGTGGTTTCGAAAGTTTGAGTGGTGCTTTTCGCTATTTTCGGTACTCTGCCTCCATACTAGTTGGCATCAATGGGAGGCCTATGCTTATTAGAACCTATACGAATTATACCTGATACGTATTATGCCCGATACGAGGATTCTGATCACAACAAATGGGGTAGGGCTTTCTTCTTTTGTATCGCTATAACAATGGCCCACTATTCTCCTTGCGTCCTCTGTATCATTCGTTCCTGTTATTATATTTCTCATATACTTTTCAACCTCTTACATCCACATTACTCCACTTTTCCTTTTCACTCCACCCATCCTCTATTTACTCTCCTCGATTCTCTTTATCTTTTGCTTCCACTTTATATCATCCCATATACGTTACTTTTCTCATCTACCACACTACCTCCACTGCCTATTTTCTTTCAATTTATCTCACTGTACCTCTACATCCTGTCAACATCCTTTTCTCTCTCTTATATCTCATTCTTTTCTATTTCATCTTCTTTACATACATCGCCCTCACATCTACATCATATCTTGTATCGTCTTCTCATTCTCTTAGATCGGGTTTCCTTGTCTTTCCTTGTCTTTACACCCTCTTTAACGTCCTCTCTCCTCTTTTCTTCCGCTTTCGCTATAATTTCATCCTTTTAACACCCCCCTTTCTTTCGCTTTACATTGTCTAAGATCGTCTGATTCCCTCCTTTCTTCATCTCTACTCACTCTTTTCGTTCTCCATTTCCGCTTCGCCTCCTCTTTCATCACCTCCCGTCGTTAAGTTTTATTCACATTCTCATTATCTTCTCCATACTCTTGCATACTCTCAGATCCTATTTACTTCCTCTTTTCCCTTTTCTCTCTTACCCTCACTTTTTCTCACCACGCTGTGCTGCCAAATCCCTCTCCATAAGCGTACCCGTTAGCCGGCGAGTCGCCCCCTGCACCCCCGGGCGAACGGCCATACGTAGTAAACCCGCCCGCCGCCGCGCTGTTAGCCTCTACCGAATCCTTGTTGAGCTCCACAGCAATACCCGCAAGCTTCAATTGCAACGTTTCTATCCCGCGCACAACCACCTCGTTCGGCGGCAAATTGCCCACGGTCTCCACGTCCATGTAAAAGTTACCCGGCCGGGCCGCGTAGTCGAAAGGGGCGTCTGGATCCGGCGCCTCTTCCCACTCACAGTTGGCAGACTTAGGCCACTCAGTTTCTGCGTCCACCTCGTGCCAGTAGTCCGTGTGCTTCAACTTGTTCCAGGGGTCGTACTCGAAGCCAATCGCCGCACAAGGAGACCACTTGGCGTGCTCCTTGGCGATTCCCTTCTTGGCAATACACGTGAGACGAAGCTCCTGGTGCTTACGCAATTTACAGAGAAGCGGCCCCCGTTGTTGTGGGTCGCGCACGACCGGGTCGCCCAAGCGGGACCCGTTGTGGAACTTGGCCAAGTCCGACGCGTACACGTTCATGGTGCTGTCGGAGTCACACTTGGCAGTGAGCTCGAGCTTCACCAGGCAGTTCGGACAGTACTGGTCGCAGGTGCAGTCACGTGAGTAGGACAAGTTCTCGATACCTTCTGAGCACAAAGGCACCAAGCCCAAGCGGTGCGAGAGCAACTCGTCGGCTAACACAGACGTATTGACGTCGATCTCCACCAAGTCTATGGCTATGGTGGGCACTTCTGCAAGCATGGTTCTGCGGAGCGCGTTTGCGAGCGAAAGGTCCACGCCGCGGAGAATGAAGTCCACGCGGTCGCGCTCCGTCTGGCGGATGGTGACCCTGGGGCCGGCGTCTGCGTCGATCTCCATGATGTAGTAGTAAAATGGAGAAATTAGTGCTGGAGTGGATTTGATGTGCGGTGGAGCGCGGCGCTGGTGTACGGGTGTGATGCGTGCGGTTGGACTGGGTCTAGTTCTGTCGCTTAGCAGATGGACCGGTCACAGATTATCTAGAATCAAAGGAATCAGAGCAAACGAAACTGTAATTGCAGAAGACGACCAAATCTGTGAAATATCGATCCTACGTCTCCTATTTCAATTTTCCGTCTTTCTGCACTACTCCGCTTCCGCCCCTCATGAACACCTTCGATAAGAACATCACGCTCCCGGACTTGCGCTTCGAAAAGTCGTTTCTTCGCTCTCTCCAGCGGTACGCCGATACCGCGTCAGGCAAGAACACCGGGCCCCTCACAGACTCAGAGTTGACTCTCTTAGATGAGCAAAAACCTGACAATGGACCGGAGAAAATGAGGCCAGTAGGGCCAATTACGCCGGGCATCGTGACATACGCCATTATCAAGGATATCATCGTGCGCCCGCTTCTCGAGGGCTTTCTGTGGGCATTGATTGTAATTCTTTTTCGCCCCACTTTGCGGCTAGTCACTGCACAGGGACTCAAGGCTGGCAATTATTTTGCCACGATTTTGGCCACGATTTTGGGCAAGCACCCGCGGGGGTTTTGATTGGCGAATATGCATGTTCTTTGGTGCTAGGGAATGTCAGGAGTTTTTGTGGTGGGTGGATGCTGCGATGGGTGACATCCTTTCTAGTAAAAGATCACAAGGCAGAGAAAAGGGAAAATGTCGCCGAACTCTTTCTGACATTGGTCCTTGATCTTCTGGGCAGACCCACGTGACAACTCGGATGTCGTGACAGGTCAAGTTTGAGACACTCAAGCCTGTCGCTCTTTTTGGGTCTTAAGAGCGTTCCTATGATTTTAAAAGAACCCACATTTTCTCGGTGATTCCTTCATTTTTGCAGCACCAGGAATTGGCGTTTTCTGTTTTCAAAAAAAAAAAAAGAGCTCACGCTCACGGCTGTCTTCCAAGAGGTTCTCGTCACGCATAGTCTTTGGTTTCGGCTATGTCATTTCTGGCCGAGCATGTCTTTTTGAAACAGATGCACTTCATTCGACACTGGAATAGAATCGATAATCTTGGAAAGTCTCGGACTTGGGTGCTGGCGAAGAGTACAATACGTTGCCTTTCAAAGTAGGCCTTGAGTTGAAGGTCTGCCCAGCTCGATCGTGCGCCTAAAAGAAGGTCAAGGCAGTAGATCAACTTAGCATTGCTGTTGAGTGAATTGGTTAGTTTGGCACAGCTAAACTACCTTCACCTGTTCTTGTCACAAGGCTGGAAACGAACGGTTACATGCAGTGGTGGAGATAGCTATCTCGTGGAACAGGAAGGAAAAGGCACATTACTCTCTCCGGACTTCCTTTAGCAAGCAATTGCGTTTTTAGTGGAACAGGCTCGTCCATATTTCCAATCCGGGTTTTATCATTAATGACTATGTCGGGTGTCAAGTTGCACAAGACTCCGTACATAGCTGTGGCCTCTTTTACCCTTAAAAAGCGAACAATACGCAATCAACAGGTTAGCTGCCACTGAAGTAGATCCTATACAATCAGCCCAACCGGTAGTTCCCACAATGCCTCAAGTGCTCACCCTTTCTTTTGGAAATTAGTCGCATACAACACGAATTCACACCAGTTCCCCAAATGTGGGTAAAGACACCTTTCATAGAGATTGTGAGAAAGATTAAATTGTTTTTCACCATTAAGGCTTTCTTGTGAAAATTGCGAATAACCTTCCTGCTTGCAGCCTATTTTGCAACCAACCCGCACCGCACTACTGTCCTATAGCATGCTGACAGACCAGAGATTCGAATCCTTGTATAGCACAGACCTCTCTCTTTTCCAAACCCCACCTTTCCATCACATTTCTGCATCATACACTAACACCACATGTTTTGGAAAGCGAAAGCCCTTTTGGGACTAGTGAAACGCACGGTCAGAGGTGCTCGCTATATCGCCTCAAATTCTCTCAAATTCCCCAGTTTTATCACTAACTACTTTGACCGCCTGAGCCGGGGTCGACTTGGAATATTAATGGATTCAAGAAAACATATAGGAGACCCCGAGATAAAGACAACAGGAGAGGAAGACCAGCCCTGCATGGGTCCTAGTGAATACTCTACTTTACTTCCCACCACCAATTGTGAACCTATAGAAGAGGTGGATTCTCTGAGTTCTGGATACCTGTCTCGCAGCGAATTTTCTGCCGGATCGCCGGATGAAAACGCAGTTTCAGCCCCAGAACTTTCGGTTGCCCGCAGCAACATTAATGGTTCCAGTAAGGGCTATACTATGGACTCTACCAAGAGTCCAAACACAGAAACTACTAGTTTCCCACAGATAGAAGACGATATGACAGAACTCGCCTTGAACACCGGAGAAGCGGTTCCACGAGGACTGCTGTCAGTAAGGCGTAAAAAAGGCAGAGCAAAGAGAACAGTACGAATCACGCGCAAGGACATGAAAAGGGCCAACGACAGGCTATATTTCATAGAGGGCACTGAGAAAAAGCCGGAGAAAGTGCCAGTAGACTTTTCAAGGCATAAAAACCCGTATCTGGTGTTGGCGGAGCTCGACGAAGACGTCTTTTGAGCGTCAAAGTGTACACTGGATGACAGTACGATGGAAGTGCTGGGTGCAGTTACAGACAAGCTTCTGGAGAACATATCCAAAACCTGCCAGTTTAAGAAACAACGAGACAGCCTTTTGCTCAAGGAATGTGGACATACTTGGAAGTTCATAAGCGCAGTGCTTAGAGTAGTCTGCGAGAGCATGTCTAGTGAACCGGTTCCTCACCGTGCTTACGAAAAGGTAGACGAGGTCAATCGGCCATCGGGTCTGCTAGAACTGTCGTTGACGGCTGCAATCTGACCTTCCGTTTCAATCTTCGCGTCTAACCAGATCAATCGTTGTCGTAAAGCGAGTCAACTTTTCACAATAGAAGCGACTACCGAGGTGGCACATAACGACGAAGCCGGGAAAGATGCCATGTGCCATGTTCAACAGCTTTCATATTTGTGTTTCTATTTCACTATCTCTCGTTTGAGCCTTGTTGGTATGGCTAGGGTCATCTGACACTCCAAAGATTTATCTTACTACTGGAATCGCTGTCTTCAATGAAAGTACACGTATATTGTTTGAGCATAGTCGAGCAATTTGTAATCAGGTCTTGTGAACATGTTTCTTATGTTATGATCCATTGTAGTGCGCCATTCCAGAAGTGGGATAATAGATTCGAGTGATGAACCGAAGTAGCCACCACTTACAGTGAGGCCATCAACGATATCTAACCGTGAACCCAAACTCGTCCACCACACTGTCAAGAGTACTACCAACCCCTATATTCCAAGCCTCCCTTATAAATCGCATCTGCCACCTGGAGTGCCTCTTTCACCTCCTTCACATCATGCACTCGCACTATATCGGCACCCTGCTCCACACACGCCACCACCGACGCAACACTCGAAATCACACGTAGTTTCGCCTCGTCTTGGCCGGTAAGAGTGCCCAAAAACCGTTTCCGGCTGGTGCCCATCAACGTAGCCATTCCGTGGAAACTCGTATAAGTACCCAGGGCCAGATCGACCTGTGCGTATTTCTTAAATCTTCGTCCATGGCGGATGATGGCCAAGTTCTGGGGGAGGTTTTTGGCGAAGCCGATTCCAGGGTCGATGATGACCTGCCATTTCCTGACACCCTTTTCAGCAGCTAACCGCAACTGAGACGCCAACTCGCGGCAAACTCCGTTCAACAAATTGCGCGTGGGCGCTTTCAATAAAGGCATCATTCCGGAGCGCTCGTCTATATTGTACTCCACAATGGACGTATCTGGACCATAATTGACCAATTTGCTCATGGTGCTTGGTGTTCCACGCGTGTGGTTCATTACGTACCCGCAGCCAGATTTGGCCACGACTTCGAAAATGCCAGCGTCGTAAAGTCCCATGGAAATGTCGTTGATAATGTCGGCACCACTGGCCAAGACTTTCTCTGCGACCTTTGCACGGTAAGTGTCGACAGAGATCAAAATGTCGTCCAAACGGGGATCTCCACGTATGGCCTCGACCACAGGCAACACTCGCAAGAGTTCTTCTTCTGCCAGGGGTTGCGTGCTTCCGGGTCGTGTAGAAACTCCACCAACATCAATAATCTCTGCACCCTTGGCCTTCATTTCTAGTGCCTCCTTCACGATTTCGTCTTTCGTCAAGGATAGGCGCGATCCACCGTCGCTGAACAGATCTGGCGTGGCGTTGAATATAGCCATCAAAGTGGAAGCAGATGATCCATCATGGTTATATCTGAGTTTTCTCCCACCAGTCCCCGGCGTCACCAGCACGAGTTTGGGCAGTTCCTGCACGTCAGGGTCCGAGAGCGCCGCTAGCGATTTGGCTAGATGATTATGAATAGGCTCTGCTGTGACAGGGTGGGTGAAATCTGGCAGGAGAAGTTCGCACAAGGGCTGGAGCACAAACGTACGATCAAGCATGGCCTTGTGTGGCACGACCAAATCGGGGGCCGTGACGGTGATGCGGTCGAAAAGCACAATGTCCAAATCGATGGATCTCGGGCAGTTGTCGAAATCCTTGACACGGCCGAGATCCTTATATTCGATGTCTTTGAGAATCTTAAGGAGGTCGTGCGGGCTCAAGTCGTGGACCTCCAAAAGCGCAGCACCATTGTAGAAATCTGGCTGCTCGGTGTAGTACATGGGCTTCGACACATAGAGCGAGGACGTGCCCCGCACAATGATCTGGGGGTGCTGGTCTAGCAACGCCAATGCCGAGGAAATGTTGTGGATTTGGTCGCCTTCGTTCGACCCAAACGCAATGTACACGTTGTGGGTGCCTGAGTAGTCTGAGGTGGTTTCCACGGGTAAGTCAAAGGACGGGGTCGTTTCTATGGGTGAATTTGGGGCTTGTGCAGAGACGTTTTCTGCACTCCCATGACGGCTGCCAGCGATTGTGAGCAAAGGTGTGTTTTCAAAATCGCCCCTGGAGTATTTGCACGACACACCCACACCCTCAGTGTACACTATAGCATTAGGCTTAGTCACACGTACACCAGCAGTTTCTACACCCGGGAATTTTTGGAATATCCACTGGCACGTCAGCGCCACGAGCGCCTCCACGGTCTTGAAGTTGGCACTTTCGAGGTAGGCGCTGACGGACTCGGAGACCCTGCCCACGTTCAAATGTGGTTCGCGCACGCCCAAGTCGATGTCCAACAACACGTATTGCTTGTTTTCCCTCTCAAACGTAAACACACCGATGAGCGTCAACGCGCGGAGGCCGTGGATCTGGTAGAGCGCATCGTCGCTTGTGGACGTGGAAAACGAAACTGGCGCCCGGATATCCAACTTTGGAGCAGACACCTTGAGGTTTATCGAGCTAGTAACCTCCCTTTCAGCCGTCAAGACATCGCGCAAAACGGCCCGGCTCAATCCGCCCAAGGAGCGGAAATTGCGCTGCAGGTTCTGCTCAAGATATGTGGCGATTTTCGCCGAAATAACCGCGTAATTGAGCGAGTAATGGAGGTTATCAGTCTCGGACGCCTTCGAGAAATCCGTGGCGAAATCGACGTCTATGAAAACAGGGTGCGGCACGGGTTTTTGCCAGTGGTCGAGCCCCACTATGGCCTTTCCTTCTAGGCTGGTGATGTGCACTTTGTCGGACATTTTCCTGGAGTTGGCAGCGGCTATACGAAGAATGGGCACGAGCGCCTTAGAGGTGGCACGAGCTAGAAAAAGCACTTTGGTGGCTGCAGAGCGTTGGCGTTTGCGGTGGCTGACGTGAATTGGGGATTCCCAGCGGGGTTTGGGTGGCTATGGCGGATATAGCGGGTTCTGTGATTCAGTTACAACGTAGAAGGTTGATCTGGATAGGTCTGTAGTGGGCGGGACGGGGAGACGAAGGTGTGATCAGATACACCTCGAAACAGTGTCTATATTATCGATAGAATCGTGGGAAGAGTGGTGGCGCTCCGGAAAGTCCACAGTGGTGAAAGTGAATGGTATCCGGATCGTAGTAGATGACCAGATCGAGACATGGCATGCGCGCACGTGACGCGTCCCTCCCAGGGTACTCGAAGTAGATGTTAGGCGGATTCGATGACAGGATTGAGTTTCCTCTGATCATTGTTAATATAGTGGAGCAATTTCGCTCACGTCACTGATTATTATTTCGTCGGCTTCTGTTCGTTGTTCAGGACGACTGCTCATATAAAGTGAGCACGACTGGGTGACGTCTACTACAAGGAACAGCAGGATGAACAAGACAGACTCAAATCGACGATTTTCTAAATCGCGTGTCTTAACGTGGGTTGTATTATAAGAAAATCTTAATATAGCTTTTCAGTACGTGAAACCTGAGAACAAGACCCATTCGACATTCGCTATTTCCGTAGAATCGCCTTCCACCAACAACCCCCATCTGATTCCATCTAATACAAGATGCTGCTCAAATCTCTAGAATGCGATACATCGTAACTGAAGCTCTACCCACATCTCACATAAGCACATCATCACATAAGCACATCATCACATAAGCACATCATCACATAAGCACATCATCACATAAGCACTCCATCACATATTTACATCAGCTCGTAATCACATCATCACACAGTCACACTCTCTCACCATCTTACCACCCATGCACACCCACTGGCTCTCTATCCTCCTATACATTTCCAGGTGTGGTCAATATCTCCAGCTCGCCAAATGCCAAGTCGTCTGCGAGCTCGATGTCGTCTGCAAGATCGCACCCATAGTCGACCGATTCCCTAAGTAGAATCTCCGCTTCCTCCTTCGACACGTCCATGTCTTCCATGACGATCCGGAGGATGATTTCGTTCGCCAACACGTACGTGGAAAACATGTCGGGCGACCAGTATATCACGGTTTTGTTCCTGGATTTGCGCAAAAGATTGCCGTACTTGGCCTGAATCAACAGCGATACGTAGTTCTGTCGTGCAAGCCCGTAGAAACCGGCAACGTACTTCTGCCACTTGATGTCGAACGATTCTGCGGTGGACATGGTCACGTGCGGCAGCTGCTGTCGCTGGTGGTATGCAAACGTATAGTATATCGACAACTCTTCTTCACCTGCTAGGAGTCTAGGAACGAGGTCAAGGTGTTGCTCTGTTTTGCGCTTCAACTCCTGTTTTGAGCATGGAAGCGGGAACTTGTTCTGCCTATATTTCTCTCTAGTGGCAGCTACTTTATCCTGTTCTTTGCCCTGTCCAACTATCGCAGAGGCAAGAGATTTGGCGGGGATTGAGGAGTTATATGTATTTGAAGAGGAGTTTGGAACAGTGCTAATATCGCCATCTTTCGAAGAATCCGAGAGCTTACTGTCGTCCCCTTGTCCATTCTCAAAATGGCCATGAAGTTTACTAGTCGAAAGCAACAACTTATCGAGCTGCTCGAAATCGGGCTGTTCGGTCAATTTTTTAGGTAGGTTGAGGTCCTTGATGTCGATAAGCGACTCCTGATACTTCTGCTGGTGCACATACGGAGCCTTTTTTTTGGGCTTGGAGTCCTTTTTGGAGATCCCCGGCAATTGCAGCTGTTTTTTCTTCTTGATTGGGGACTCGGTTTTGGCAAACATCATGTATCAAGGACTTGCTATAAAATGACCTTTTTTGTATGCTGGGCACGATTCATGAATCTAAGGAATCTGGTGGCGGTGTTGAGGGTCTGCTACTGGGTGTGCCGGAGTCTCAAAGAGAGGGCGAGGTGTTTCAATGAAGAATGAGAAAATGCAGAATCTAAGTATTTCAAGGGACGACCTGTGTTATTCCCGAAAATGAACGGAGTATAGTCGATATGGTTTGCGAGCCGGGTAGTACTGTTGATGTACGTCACGTGATCCCGTTGGGACGTGCCGCAGCAATGGGGCTAACTGTTTCGTGGAATCCTCGATAGGACATATTCTACTTGGCCTTTTCTTTGGAACTTAGCAAATTCAGCCTAAAACTTTCCTAGTGTGTAAGCATCTGAGAGAATGAAACAAAGTAGGCTGCATGACATTGAATAGTTGGTTGCAAATTACTACAAGATCCCGGACTATCTAATCGAGCATATAGTATTAGAATCAGCACACGAGTCAGAAGAAACACCGAGCTGTTACGAGGCAAAAAAAAAGAAGAAAAACTTGCGATTGGCTGAAGGATAGTATGGCCTTCAGGGAGACTCCTGCCTAATAAGTCAATTCCCCCAGTGCCCCTAGATTTGTTCATTGCAACCAGGCTCAAAATAATGCTTTAAGCCTGTAAAAAGTGTGGAACAACATCCAAAAATGCTCATGTAGCGACAACAGCCAACGGCGTCACGTCGGGTGAACCAAAAATCGAAGGCGATTGGGGGTTAGTCACGTATCGCACGAAGAGATCGCATTCATCCTGAAAAGTAGACCAGCATTACTGTCACACCCAACATCGAAGAAATCTTTTGTACATGAGCGTATCCTTTCCTTCCTCTACCAGAGCTGCCAAAAACCAAAAAGAAAATGGTCCCTAGCAGGATCGAACTGCTGATCTTGGCGTTATTAGCACCACGCCTTAACCAACTGGGCCAAGGGACCGCAAGTGGTCGTGGAAATATTCCAGGGCATCTTATTGGCTCGATTAACACATACCTGTATACAATAAGATAGCCATTGTATATGCCGGAATGGCTGCAAAAATCCCAATGCTACACGATCCTCATATGATTCGTCAAAAAGGAGGATCTTGGTCTATCGAGAAAATACCTAATAGAGACATACTATTCGAAGATAAACGCCATTAGTTCTACTATGAGGAACTGGCCCCATTTCAAAAAGTGTGTGGGGCTGGAACAGTGTATGACTACAATGCTGAACGTTGAGGGTATTTGCGCCAGTTATTTCACCTTACTGAGGTCATTAACCTCCCCTTTAATCAGATGTATCAAGCAAAAAAAATAAAAAAAAAAAAAAACTGAGGAATAAATATGAACCGTACAGTTTAAGTTTCGGGTCCTAATGTGAGCTTTGTAAACTTCAGATAATGGAATTGGGTGTGAATGGCCCGAAGTACAAGAATGTTCATTTGCATCTCTCTTTGTTTGTCGTTTGGTGTAAGAAGTGCTTGAGATCTTTTCATTGTTAGCGTAAAGATTCTGTCAGCGCCACACGATCAAAAACTGGTACAGCCAAAAAAAAAAAAACAGCCACTATACCATAATGAGCTGCTCACGCTACTGTTTCACACAATTGCAACTGATTTCACGTTCGTCCATATAAGACAGCACGGAAGTCTGATTTCTGTATATCAGCAAAGGATGCAAGTGAGGAGGTGGATACTTCTCTACCCAATTTTAGTCTTTAGTGGTATATGGGCTGACATGTTGCCAATCCAAGTGGAGCTGCAACATGGCACTTTGCCTTTGTCCTACTCACAGTCACTAGAGCAACAGATAGGTGCAAATGGGTTTGATGAAAGTGGTTTCCACAACCTGACTCCGCAAGCTGAGAGACAGATGGACTGGTTTGTCTCTCGCCTAAGGCTTTTCGTGGTGGGAGTCACGTTTGACTACAAGGAGTTTGCTACCCAGGCTCCTCAACTAAGTATCCGACTAACAGATCTCGTTTTCTGGGCCAGAAAAGTTCCCCCGTCTTCTAGACTCTTGGAACAGGTGGCGTTTGCAAGAAAAGTGTTCATTGCTATGTTGGAATCGGCTGCGGATTTACTGTTTTACGATGATACCGGTGGCGATCAGGTCTTGCTACGCAGCATGACGCAGCTCAATATTGGGCTCTTCTTTCTATACGATTCTCGGGGTGTTCCAGATCCCTTGAAATACGGATACGCCAACACGGTTAAGCGTCTTAAGCGCTTGCTGACGTACATGGGAGAGCTCTTCGAAGAATTGGACGATGTGCCATTTCGTGTACGCCACGCATTTGAGACCCAATTCTTTGAAGCGAAAGACAAGCTTAGAGTCTTAGAGCAGAACGTGCTAGGCGAAGACGAGGAGCCATAAACTGGATATATGGGGGATAATGCTTCCTTTCCGGTGAATATCCGTGTCTGGTAGTGTCACCCTGGGTTATCTTGTGAGGATTCAATCAGCTGTATATCAGAATGTTGATGTCTTCGCTATCTTGCGGTAGATAAAAGATATAGGCTGATAACCGGATAGCCCTGGTCGACAACAAGCAATAAACATATATTATTACCGCAACTTTCATTAGCGAAAAAGCCAGGTGCCGAAAGCGCTGAAACCCTCGCAAATCAATCGTTTACAACATTCCCTGAGGCTGTCCTGGGCCACTCTATGGAAACAGATAGGAAGTATACTACCAACATTCGCAGCCAAGAAATGCATTCGCACACCTAGTCATGTCCCCGTATTTTCACACGAAATATCGCAAAGAATATTTGTCTCTTACAAAAAAAGCCCCATTGGGAGTCCATTGCAAGTGGTTTTGAACGTCTGCATTCGGAAGCCGTTAAAGCGAAACTTCCTGGCGCTCGATGCAGAGCAGGAACATATGTGAACTTTTTGTGGAGAAAAACAGGAAACTTTGATTTCTATGGGACAGCGGTGAAGGTACCGAAGTATATAGGAATGAGGCAATGAACTTGCGCGGAGTGCATTTGTATGATCAATCCAACATGACCATTTGCAAGAAACGCCACGAATCCTGGGTAAAGCAAAGTCGTGAAAACAACACCATTGTGCATTCTATTTTACCGGGCTAACCCAAATCTTCTTAACAAAGCTATCACTTCCCGTTCCGCAATATCAGCCGTTCTGCGGCTGCAAATGACCCTCCCGATACCTCCATACTCAAGATCACGTGTTCCACTTGCTTGCATTCATGAACGGTTGACTAGATCACATCAATGTCCTAGATTATGAGGCGAAAGTCACTATTTGTAAGGTGGGTTGGCAGATGCACTGCAAAGGAGACCGCATCGACTGTCCACCAAGGGTATATGATGACTAAGAATCCAGTGAGAACTGAGCAGTATTCCAGACTACCGAAAAAGGTGAATTGACAGTCCACTGGGTTCCACTAAATGGAACCTTGTGCGGGATCAAGGCTGAAATCCGGGCGAAACTCGAAAGCTATAAAATCAAGTGTCGAAAAGAATCTCAAGTAACGACCATCAGCTTCAATAACTGGCGATGATGATGCTTTTCTTGATAGTGGCCACCTTCTTCCAATTTCCAGCGGCGGGCGCAGTGACCAGTGAAAGCGTTGCCGAGTTACTTACAATCCTTCCCAAGGAGGGACACGCGTGTGCCGGAAACGGCCCTATGATCCTACAAGGACTCAGACAGCCAGAGTCACATGGTCAGAAACGAGGCGTCCAAGCAGCAAGAGTGCTCCAAAGAGCGGACGTTCGGTTGGAAAAGTTTTTCTATCGCTTGAGGTCTTTCGTGACCGAATCAGAATTTTCCGTGGACGAGTTCCAACAAAAAGAAGACAAATTGTACCGCCAGCTAGCGGGTATCTTTCGAGTTCTCGAAAAGCAACCGCTTTGTCCCGAAATGGAAGCCAAACTACGGTTCACACAGTATATGTTTCGGGTAATGGTGGAGACGGCGGAACACTTGCTGGAGCACGATTACATGGGAATATCAGGCGAACATTTGCTATACTGTGTGACAGAGCTCAGCGTAAGGCTATTGGTCCTATTTGATTCTCGGGGCAACCCCGATATTTACATTGGTGGCTTTGAGGTTGAGCTTGCAAAATTTACAGAGCTCTTGCAGGTTTGGAAGGAGAAATTCCGTCTGTTGAGCAAGTCGAGTTTCAGCTTGAAGGTCTTGTTCAGAATGCAAGTTTCTCGAGCAGAACGAACCATGAGAGTCTTGGCCAGCCACATTCCGATGAAGCTGGAGGGATGAATACAATGTGTTTTGCTCGAATGGCCCTCATTTCTGTCGTGGTATCCTGGTGTTTTTTGGCGAGTTGAAGGATGTCTCATCTTCGGCCTGTCGCATGATTACATACTGGTGGATTTGTTTAAATGTTGGCGGCGGTCACACAACTTAGCAAAATTCCATGTTCTCTGTTGTATTGCGAAATTAGTATTGGGGCTGTGCCATTATCTTGACGCATGAGCCCTATAGCTCTTGTCCTCTTATTCTTTCTTGATCTGTAGATGCTCCGTCTTCAGTGAACAGTCAAGCCCAATTCACTCTCTCGTGCATGCTTTAATTCATACACGTGTGAAGAATACTCAATGAAGGATTTTTGATACCGAGTAAAAAGATTGATTTCTCGCGAACAAAACCTTGGCAGCAACGCCTCTATTCCTAAATTGTAGCCAGATAAATTCCCTTGCATTAGTCACATTTGGCTCAGCCTTGGAAAGGAATACACAGCCAGATTTCAACTCCACAATGCACCCCAGATATGGCAGTGCAGATATCGGAATACACATGCCTCAGTATAAGAAAGATGTAGCTCCCCGGTTATTATTTCGTATCCAAGCAATAATTCTACAATGCGAGCCATATTGCTACTTGTAGCCTCGTTCTCATTGGTGGCCGCGGCTCCAACCCAGCGGCTAGACGATGATCACCAAGTTGCACACGAAGATCTGGGTCCCACCAAGTTCTCCAGTAAAATTGTGTTCACTAATGAGACCTCGAATGACCATCGTAGCCATGGGTCACGCGAGCCCAAAGCGGGCCATATTCCAATGAATGATACCATGGATCCGGAGCAAAGGTTGGTGCTTTTTGTCGGCAAATTGAAATCGTACATCAACGACACTGACTTCGACGTTCTTTCCTTCGAGAATCAGACGCGAGCGTTGAAGATTGACCTTGCCTCCATCAGTAAAGCGGTCAGAAGAGGCAACCCGTCTCTGTCCCTCAAGCAACAGCTTACTTTTGCCAAGCACATGTTCGAAGTGATGCTGGAATCGATCGAGCAGATGAAGTACTACGCTGCTAGCGAGATCCCTGGCCACTCGCTAGTGTACAAGCTCATCGAACTCAACGTGCGAGTGTTGAATTTGTACAACTCGCATGGTGCGGCAGATGTAGGGACCGACGGCTACATGGCCAAGCTCCTCGACCTCCACCGCACTTTGTACCAGTTTTTGAAGAAGTTTAAATCCTTGTCGGACGTGCTTGCCACAATGGTGCTGACAGTCAACCTCCAGGTGATGGAGGCGGAGCTCACTTTCGAAAAGTTGTGGAATTCGATATCACGAGTGGGAGAGTGAGACCTTCGATGGATGCGTCAAAGATGAGAACATTGGAGATCTGCAGCCTGCTACGATTTGATTTTGTCTGTGTTAGTTAGTACGAAGATAACGACGTCTATGCGCTGAGCTGTGTGGCACAGACAGTCTTGGTGTAGTCTTCGGTCTCTGAAAGCCAAAATACTTAAGCCGCCTTTATATTTTTGGGTTTTCTTAAAGCGTAGATTTTGCGTAGCGCATGCATAGAAATCGTGGTGATGGCCCTAACGCGTATCAAAACGACTCCGACTCTGAATTGCACCGCATGCACTAATCCGCCTAGAGCAGGCAAACACGAGCGGGCATATCTTGGCCGCCCACGAGAATTGGGCTCCAAACTATCCGTGAGAGAGAAGTCCAAGCCCCGGATCTTGCCTTGTCTGATTTACCCAGCACGGTTCAAGGTCCGAGTCGTGGCCTCTACGGCAACTATAACCGAAAATGCGCCGCGCATTTTGGCCAAACCTCCAGCGTACTGTCAGCATCCTTTTACCGGTTTTCCCGTTTCCCGCAAACGGGTTTAACTCGGCCGAAAAATGAGGAAGATCTGGCAGATCCAATCTGTTTATTCACTACTTCTCACGATTGCCGATCTCAGCAGGCAAGACGTGCGCATGTACGCTCTGAAAACTGGGACTCCCCTAGTACCACCACAGCAGGCCGATGCATATTCTGCAATGAGCCAGTCTGACGACACGACCACTAAGCGAATCAGCGGCTTAGTTTTTAGCCACTAAATTCCGAGAATTCTCCGGAATGTTGAGTTCCACCACGCAATACGGTACTGCAGGCAGCGCCCACGTGGGTGGGGGCACTGGCGCATCAATTACGGGCGAGCGTTCGGCTGAGGGCAGATAGGACAGGCCAAAAGCTAGTTTTACCTTTTGCCCTACTGTATGGCGGCTTGGCCTGCTGTGTCGCTACGTCAGAAACTTTAAGTCTGAACCCCGAAAAAACGAGGAAGCCATTGGTGGAGGCATTTCGACGGTGGAGGGACGGCAGACAGGACTACGCACGGCACTACTAAAGCTTAACCAGTAATACGTCAACCGAGGGAGACGAGGAAAAGAAATCGAAAGGCGAGGGCGCCACGGAGTAGGTGTTCCTATTTTTCTTCTATTTTCGGCCGGCGTTAGAAAAGCCCGTGATCATTAACTGATATCGCGTGAAGACTGAGCTGGAACCAGGGCCAGGTGCCGAGGTGCGAGTTCAACGTAAAGCACATAGACATGGCAGGTAGGAAAAGACCAGCCCTACCAGACACCAAAGCGGACCAGTCCAATTCCTCCGTCTTTTTTTTTCATCTTTCCTTTTCACCTTTTTTTTTATATTTCCTTTTCATCTTCTCATTTCTGATGTCCTTCTCATCTTCTCTTCTGCTGTTCTTCTCTTTCGCTTCCCTCTAATATTGCAATCCGCGCGGCCCTAGACTGCCTCAGCCGTAGCCCACACGCACGTCAGGAGACGTAATCCAAATAATTTTTCAGCGTTCTTTTTTCTCCACCTCCGGCCCTAATATTCACTCGTACACCCGCCAGCCGTTTCAGCCCACCGAACTGCGGCCCCACCGGTTTGACATTCCCCCCCTCCGGCCTTATTTCCCTGGCTTGCACGTGCATTTCGTTCCAGAACCCCATACTCACCCATGGTCTCAGAGTGGAGCCACCAACCCGGCCCCAACACCCGCCAAAAGTCACACAAACACCCTGAAGCGCCGCTCGAACCCCGCCATTACGACCACGAGTACCTAAACGAACACCTGCAAACGCCCACGAACTCGCACCTGGCGTTTTCGCCCGCGTCGCTATCGGTCAAACTCGAGCTGCTCACCTCGCCAGTCGTCACTTTAAACCCCTACACGGAGCCACAAAACCAGCACCAAAACGGGCCGAACCACCAGCATCAACTCGAGCCGCAGCGGCAAATCTACCCGCTGGAAACACAGAACGACGTGATGCAGGGGCATGCACTCGGGGTGCAAGGTCACGTGACCGACATCCTCCACGACCCCGAACCGGGCGCCGCCGCCGCCGATTTCACCCAGTATGCGCAGAGCTCCTTCTTGCTCGACCAGCTCGGCTCCAGCTACTACGAGTCGCCGGCGCTCGTCACCGATGGCGAAAACCGCGCCCCAGACTTCCACTTGGACGGCATGAACGGCATGGAGTTCATTGCCCCGCAGCACCTCGGCCACGACTCTCGGGCGTTTCCGCCGCTGCAGTTCCCGGAGAATACGCCTGCTCTTGCGCCTACGGACGCCCGGCCCCCGCAGCAGAGGAATGTGCCCCACAATATGGTGTTCCAGTCACCGATATTGCCCAGCCAGAACTCCAAGTCGTACAACCAAGAGCACCTTATCCAGAAGCAACGACAGCAGCGGTCGCGGCGGTCCACGCCCATGATGTCACAGCAGCCGCTGGCGCACGCCGAGCCCAATTTCACGCCACTCGTGTCGCCTGCTGTGACACCCAGAGAACTGCAGGTAAACTCCAACAAACACACCTACGCGCCGGCCCAGACGGACTTCGAGCCCTTGACGTCGCCGGCGTTGAAGGCGCAGCTGCAGGCGGTGGCCCTGGCAGGCACGCTGGCCGCTAACACTTCTTCCACGCCCTCTACCGACGACAGAAGACGGTCGCTGGCAGCGTTTGGCGCCGACGACTACAGCCAGGGGCAGGCCAAGCGGCGCACGCCGCACCTGACGCCGAACCTCCAGGCGGCCACGTCCAAACTCAAGCGGTCGCCGTCGCTACGAAAAGTGCCGCAGTACGAGGTCGTTTCCGAAACCGTGCACGACTCACAGCCGCTCCACAGCGCGGAGACCACGCCCATGCTCCCGCCGCAGGGCAAAAAAGCAATCATCGACGGCCAGCCGCTGTTCAACTTTGCCAATTCGTCTCCTTCCGCGAGTTACGGGCCAGGCACCCTTATGGGCTTCACTATGAACAGACTCGCCGAGCAGCAGGGCCACGAGACGCCAAATATCAAAACCGAGTCGCCGCCCGGTCCGCCCACCGGCCCGAATCGTAACAGGGCGTCGTCGGTGGCCAGTTCTACAAATACTTCGGCCCACACCTCCGCCCACAACTCCGCCCCGCCGTTGACCTCGCTGTCCGAAACTTCGCCTGTTCTCGAGGGCATGAGTGGCGAACACGACCTGATGCACGGGAGGCGTGACCGCGTACCGGGCAAGAAAACGTCACATAAGATTGCAGAGCAGGGCCGGCGCATCCGAATGAACCAGGCTGTGCACGAGCTCTCGCGCTTGATTCCCGAGCAGTTCCAGGACGGCGTGACTGTGCCGTCGAAGGCGACGACCATTGAGTTGGCTGCGGCATATATCCGCAATCTACTACACGAGATCGACGCATTGAAGAACCGCAACGGGGAGTGAGCCAAGGGTTAAGATCCAAGACGTTGAGTGAGAACAATAGGATGTATATATAGTTGGCATGGTGTAGGTGAGGGTCGTACATCTTGGCACTGGACGCTGTGTGTAGAACGGTAACGATAATAAACGAGCAATTCCAATTACATAATACTTACGAGGATGGTCTATTTTTTTGCATGGTAGTCTTTGAAAGGAAACCATTCGAGGCGAGTCTGTTTTATCAACATCATAAAGCTCACTTCTAGGGATAACAATTATAGCCAGCACCCAATGTCTAGCACACACTAAACTTCAAAAGAAGGTCCTTTGGAAGGCATTTGTAGGTTGAAAACAGCAAAAAGTTATCGCTTTGGACGAGACAGGAATCGAACCAGTGACCTTTTGCTTGCAAGGCAAACGCGCTACCAACTACGCCACACGCCCAAATGTGCCCGTTTTTTGGGCATCATTGAAGGCAGAGCAGAAAATAGATTATGATGAAAAACTATATTGGTTATATGCACACCCATTGTTGGTATGCAGGTCAGTTTTGGTAGACAGCAGAATTGACCTTCGAAAAAAACACTCAATTAGAAAAAAAAAATAGGTTGTGGCCCTTTACCTTGAGTTTGACGGAAGGCTAGCTCGATAGCTTCACTCAGACTCACAGTGCAGCTAATTTTTGTCAAAGACACAATAATTTGAAGATGGAGAGCCAATTGGCTCAAGTTAATGAGGTACGCTGAGCAAGCCTTCAAATGTTTGTAGATTAAATTCTAACCTCTTTCTATCTTCTTTTTTTTTTTTGATTCGTGACACAAATCGTATTACAGAATTTTATGATAATTCAACCAAAAATCTGTATATCTACAGACATAAAAACCGTACATGTCTGGATGGCGATCTGGGGCACAAGAAAGCACGATTTTCCCAAGCCTCAGATCATCCCCCCTCTCTACCTGCTATTCATGATATGTCAGTCTGACAGCACTTCAAGATACAATCAAATTCAATGCCTAGTTCAGCAATTTTTTTTTTTCGTACCTATAAAGTCCTAGCTGTTGTGGGGTAATTTCCATCCGTTTTTCTCTCATTTTTTGATTTTGGCTTCCCCAAACGTACTGGTAGGTATGCCTCATCATATAAACATAAAAGAAAAGCTCAAAATTGGAAAATATGCCACTTTGATACTTCGGTGAGGATAATCTGACATGGCAAACTAGCACACTTTCAGTTTATGAAATCGGTTTCGTGGTCTAGTTGGTTATGGCATCTGCTTAACACGCAGAACGTCCCCAGTTCGATCCTGGGCGAAATCAGTTTCTTTTTTATTCACTGCCTGTTTCTTGATCCCTTCAAAATAAGTACCAGGCAACGGCGTGTATGTTTTGTCAGGTTTCCCAATTTTCTATTTACATGTCTACTTCTTTTTTGGCAACTCCTTAGGCTTCTTGCTTGCAGCGATTGTCTTGGCATAGCTGGTCGCCGAATCCAAATCCTTCTTGGCCTCCTTTGCCCCAAGCTTGAACTGGTAAAACATCCCGTGCTTCTCTCTGAGCTCCTTCTTCTTTTTCTTCACCTCTCTGTGGATGATTCCAATCTGCTCATCATAGGGAATACCAGCCTCAGCCTCCGCTAACGTTTCCTTGCCAAACAAGAGATCGAATACACGACCGTCGGACCAGAAAAAGCCCTTTCTGTCAACGACCCAGTTTTTGTTGGTTGTCTGTTCTTTGAGTATGAAGAAGAACATTGACTTGTCGGCAGTTCCGTAGAATCCCTTGCCAGTCCATACTCTGGCCTTGTCTCGTCTGGCCAAATTCTGAAGTGGCACTGTATATACCGGGGTTGCTCTTCCGGGAATCAACGGGTACGACGTAAACTTGATATGCTCCACGGGTCCGGGGAGGTACCACATTCTCCTTATAAGTCTGGTAGGGAATGTAGCGAAGTGATACGCAGCTCCTAGCGCAACCGCACCCAACGCACCGTATGTCAACAAGTCAATGCCAAACTGTCTTCTTCTGAAAGGTATAGCCAATTCCTGCTCGTTCTCGTCCCATTTCTTGTTGGCGTTGAACCAGGAATACTCGAGAAGCACGCATCCATAGATTGTGAACATCACTGCACAGCAGAAACACCCGAGAAAATAGAGCCTGTGCGGCTCAGATTCGTATATGAGTTCTGGGTTCACCTTGCTCTTCAAAATCTGGACCACTCGGTTGAACGACATTTTAGGCCCTACTCTGGGAACACCAGGCCGGGGCAAAAGAGTGGGCACATTTTCTTTCGCAAGAGGAAACATGGGAATACGGTCCCTGGTGGTGTTGGTTTGCTCGCCCTCACCTGGAATATGCTGTTTTAGATGCTTCCACTCCCCCTGGGAGGGAAGGTTTTTTTTAGGGTCAAACGAGTCGGGAAGGTTGGAGTTGAATCTGGGGTAGCCCACCGAGAATGTCCTCACAGTGCTTGTGGCGAAGGACGCACGATTCAAAGCACCAAGAGGCCGTACCACCGGCGAAAGGCGGAATAAAAACATGCGGTAGCTCATGGTGTCAACGCATGAGAATTCCCGTTTGACTGGCACTTCTTCTGTCTTGGCCCCGATGGTGCGAGCCCTGCACACAGTTGCACCACTACTGGCCAAACTAGCCAAAAGACAAGTAATTATTTCGGCTTTCCCTCCGCACGCTTGAGCTGCACCGGCCGCAGTCCCACGTACTTCCCGTTCATCTCCTTGAACGCTTTGAGGTAGTCGTCGGCAGAGGCAAACGCCACAAAACCGTACCCACGATTCTTGCCTTTCGCATCCACCGGTACACGCACTTTACTTACGGTGGTGTACTTGGCGAACGCTGCCGCTAGAATCTCGTCGGTGGCGTCCTCGCCTAGATTGCCGACAAATAGACGGAAGTGCTTGGGGTCCCACACGTCTGCCTTATGTGCAGTTTTAGCCGGGGCCAAGTTGCCTGGTTTCCTCTGCGTGCTGTGGAGGAAAGCCTCTGCGCGCTTTCCACTGGCCAAGCGTCTGTCGGACGACTTGGGGTTGTACGTTTTCTTCCTGTTGAGTGGGTCAGCTTTGGGCGGCATGACGAATCAAAAAAAAAAGACAAATGTGTTTCTGAAATAACTCGAAAAAATACTCACACACCTCAACCTTCGGAAGTCTGAAAAGTAGTGCTTCGCTAATCCGCACTGGGTTGAATTTTGGTGGCTGCGAAACAGCGGACCCGGCCTTATATTTATAGAGGACTGCGCTCGCAGGTGTGGAAGCGTGCACTCCAATACCATCTCTCATCGCCGCGACTGGGTTCTCACAGATCACAATTTTCTGATTTCGAGATCACCGAAGCGAAGCCGGCCGTTTGCTCTTCACTCATTATTGTTCTTTTTTCTGCTCGTTATTGAGATTTATCCGCTTGGGCTTGGAAGGCTATACACCGCTCGCTTGGCTGTTCCACTATACCAACTTCAAAGCACTGGCCGATCAAAGCAGAATCATCACAGCGATCTCCATTCCGCTTTATACAAGAACCACCCATAATGTTCATTCTCTCGCTGATGTCAGACTTGGTGAGGATCCCGCCACAGTCGTTCAACATGGAGATCCATCACGTGCTCAAGAACGAGTTGCATCAAAAATACTCCAACAAGGTCATCACCAATGTGGGCTTGGCCGTCGCCGTTTGGGACATTCTGGAGATAAAAGACGGTCTACTCAGACCCGGTGACGGTGGTGCGTATGTGGAAGTCAAGTTCCGCATGGTGGTCTGGAAACCGTTCATAGGGGAGATTTTGTGTGGATGGGTAGCGGACTGTTCCTCTGAAGGAATCAAGGTGCGCATGGAGTTCTTCGAGGAGATCTTCATTCCAAAGGACTACTTGTTCGAGAGCTGCATATTTAAGCCTGTCGAAAAGGCATGGGTGTGGAAGCCGGATGAGGAGTCCGAGTTGTTTATCGATATCAACGAGAAAATCCGGTTCCGCGTGGAGGAGGAGATTTTCGTGAACATCAAGCCAAAATCGAGTTCGGAGGCTTTGGGCTTGGACGACACAAGCAATAAGGCACCGCCTTATGCGTTAATTGCATCCTGCCAAACAGACGGAATGGGGTGTGTTTCATGGTGGGACTAGGAGTGTCAGATGTATGTTCTGGGTGGAAGTGGACAAATGGTCCTTATTAAAGGATGAAAGCACTATTTTCAGACAGGAACGGGACTTGAACACGGAGCACGCTATATCGCTCAGTCTAATAGCACTTTGTCATTTGAAGCAGTGGCAAATTTGGGTTGGAAAGAAACAGAAGTATTTATGTGGGTTTCAAGGAGGACACTTCTGGTAAAAATACCAAAAGCGCCTTCACCCAATAATGAGGAGTCTTAAGACCCTGACTGAGTGGCCATTGGTGGCACAAACATATCCATTGATCCATACTATACGAGCTGAATCATAGAAAAAAAGAGACTCCCCCGCTGTCGTATATCTCTCGTGATTATCCCCCTTATTTCATCGTGCGTGAATCTTCATCGTGATTGGATCTCTTATGTATTATATATGTCTTCCCCTAGTTGTATTGCATGTACTGCGACGTCGAGCTGAACTTCAAGTTGCCCTTGATCACCTTCTCCACCGCCTTCAAGAAATCCTTCTCGTTAGCAACCTTTCTCCTGGCACGGATAGCAAACATGCCCGCCTCCGTACACACAGACCGCAACTCGGCACCGGTGGCATTGGGGCACAACCTGGAAATCAACTCCCACCGGATGTCCTTCTCGCAACTCATGGTCTTGGCGTGGATGCGGAAAATGTTGGCGCGGCCCTCCAAATCGGGCAACGAGAACTCGACCTTTCTGTCGATTCTGCCGGGCCGCAACAACGCAGGGTCCAAGGTGTTGGGTCTGTTTGTGGCAAACATCACCTTGATGTTTCCGCGCGGGTCGAACCCATCCAACTGGGTGATCAACTCCAACATTGTTCTTTGCACCTCGTTGTCGCCACCAGCACCATCGTCGAATCTGGCACCGCCAATTGCGTCGACCTCGTCGAAGAAAATGATGCACGCCTTCTTCGTGCGTGCCATCTCGAACAACTCACGCACCATACGCGCACCCTCGCCCACGTACTTCTGCACTAACTCCGAGCCAATGACACGAATAAACGTGGCGTCGGTTCTGTTGGCCACCGCACGTGCACATAGCGTTTTTCCTGTACCGGGCGGCCCGTATAGCAAGATGCCCTTGGGAGGGTCAATGCCCAATTTCACAAACCGCTCGGGCGAAAGGAGCGGGAGCTCCACCACCTCACGCAACTTCTCGATCTGCTCCTTGCACCCACCCACGTCGCCGTAAGTGACGTCCGGTTTTTCCTCTACGGTCATCATGGTCACGGAGGGGTCGATCCGCGGCGGCAACGGCAACTGGATCTCGTATTTGTGGCGGTCCACGCCCACACGCATGCCCTCCTCGATGTCTGTCGGCGAAACACGTTCCCCCAAGCCCACCACAAACTTGGCAATCTGCTTGATGTTGATCACGTATTTCTGCTTGTTGTCGGCGTTGGCGAGGAAATCCAACGAAGGTGGTGGGCTGGTGGCCTCAATGATCTTTGTGCACCTGGCAACCTGTAGCGGCTGTTCCAGAGACATTCTCTGCTTGTCGCCCATGACGTCCCACAAATGCGGAGCCGCCAACCCGGTGTCGGACTCCTTGATGCCGATGTTTTCCTTGATGCGGTCCTCGATGTCCTTGAGGTCCTTTTCGGTCTTTTTCAATTGTGTGGCGTAGGGAGCGGCGCCGTAGGTTTTTAGCACCTGGATGTCGCCCTCACTGAGGGGCACCACCTTGTCGTCTTTTTCGTCGTCGTCCTGCGGCGCGACGTACTTGTCCCAGTCAGCTTTCGGCGGCATGTTTTTGCAGTGGTTCGGTCGGAATACGCGGGATTATAAAGAGTTCGAATGCTTAGCTAAACGTCTGGGGCCACTAGGCTCAGTGCGTCGCGGTATCGCCACTGCGTGCGCGGCCCAATAACCGCAAGCGGTGCGGGTTCTGGAGGGTTCTGGGCGATTGCTCGTTGAGACAAGTGATACGGGGTCAGTCGTGTATTGATGATTGAATAAAATGCCAATTGGGTAATCGAGGTTTGGAGTAGGTATGTATTAATCATTTGCTTCTATTTTTGACATGCCACAAGTGGTTTACTCATACTATACTGTCTGCGCGCACGCCCAATAGAGGCAGATCGGTCAAGTGAGGCAGTCAATTTTTGCAACCTGAGTGGATTCTGTATTTAATTATTATAGGCTTTTCCCCGCGGCAGGTTTACTTCAATGGAGCCGGGATCAATGTTCCGGCAGAAGCTTCATTATCGCGTTCACAATTCATCTGGTATTTCGCAGCCGAAGTGAATCTGCACCTTCCCCCACTACAATTCTAAAGCCAGAGGTGTTTATTAGAAAGTCCCGTCGGTGCCCCACCGGCGGCAGTAAAAAGGTCGTGTTAATCTTTTTTTGATGCCTGATTCATTATTCTTGGTTCCCTGTCCACTCGCTGAATCTTGTGCATCTTTCATCAGTCATGGTCGGCGTGCACTTTTCATTCCGAATAGATAGCTATCTTCATATTCATCAAACTACCTGTCATCTTGCCGTCATTAACCTACCCTAGGCGAGCTCGAATAGGTCGTGAATCTCCTGTTGAAGCTTGTCAGTGTCTTTTCCCTCTATCGCATTGAACGCTACGAGTTTCTGGTAGAGCACCTTCAACCGCAGAAGATAGAGCTCCAACATGCGAACAAAGCGTTGCGGCAGCGATTTGCTGTTGAGCAAGAACTTCAAGAGGTTGATCTCAAGTTGCACGTTGTTGTTGAAGTCGATCAACTTCGTGGAAAATTCTCGGTTGTCGGATCTCAACATGCGTAGAAGCGACCCCACACTGTAGTCGATCACCTTGAAGAACTTGAGAAACCAGAAAAGCGAGTAGATGGACGTGCCGCCAGACTCCTTTTTCTCCGACCCTTCCAAGAGCAAAAGGCTGAAGGAGTTGGACAAAAACTGTAGGGTGAACTGGAAAGACTCAGTGGACGAAAGCTGGTCGAGTTCCACAAGGAGATAGTAATAGTCCAAATTGACAAGCCCGATGAAGTTCTGCAAGAGCGACAGGTCTGCGTACTCTGTGTGTATCAACAGCGAGATCCCCACTCGCCACACCTCCAAGTTCGAGGAGAATTTCGTCAACGTTTCGTGATCTGTCGGGACCAACTTCAACCTGTGCGAGAGCATGCGATCCTGCAACTTGTGGAGCATGACGGAGTGGGCCATAAAGGCTGCACTTCGTTCCAGCTCTGTGGTGTTCAAAGAGTCGGCAAAATCGCAATCGACCCTAATAATGGCTGTCGGAATAAACTGGCTGGGCTTATCGAGCAGGAGAGAAAGCTCCTTGTCCAAATTAAAGATGGTCCAGAAACAGCGTTTGCGCATACATGCATCCTTTTGGGTATTCTTCCCCGAGAAGTCTGTGAGGAAAATGACGAGCCGGTCGAGGAACCCCACTATGTTCCATATTAGTGTGGTGTTGCCCACGTTGATCGCATATATGCTCAACAAAATGAGAAGGTGTGCCTTGTGGATGTCATCCTCCAGCTTGATGTCGTAGCTGATCATGTCCACGATCGACTCCACAAACGAGTCGCTGAAAAAACTGGGGTAGTGCAGGGTGCCAAAGCTGGCGTCGTAGATGAGGCAGCCTATGGCCATCACCAAGTACACGTCGAGCCCCACGAGGGTCTCGTTTTGGAACGAGAACGGCTCGAGCTTGCCGCCGAAGTCGTGTCTGTTCAAAAAAGGGTACTTCCACTCGTAGTTGGCGAAGAACGTGTGCACAAATGCCGACGGGAGGCTGGCGTCTTCGATGGGTCTCACCGCCAAGAGCTCGCCCTGCAAGCTGGCGTGGTTTCTGTTGGTGAGGGCCAGCGAAACCACGTTTTTGGTCACCGAAACGGCCGGCTTGTGGCCCATGCGTAGGTCTGTTCTGGAGCCCCCAGTTGCGCCAAGAAAGGGCAGCGAGCTGGCCGTTAGATCTATGTTTCTGAAAGACTCGGCCCCCTCCTCATGGTTGACCAAAGACGCGATCAAGATCGGCTTGCGTGGCTCCATATCCTGCGAAGAACCACCAGAAGAATCCACGGCAGGAGTCACCTCCTCGAACCGGAGCCGCCGCTTGCGCCGGTCTATGTACTCACACACCGCGTCCAGACGCGTGCAATAGTCACAGCGCGGATACGTGCGCAGGCACTTTTTCTTGAGCTTGTAGCAGCGAGCACAGTTGGAGTCGTGGTGCGTGGAGGACAACTCTAGGGGGAAGCCGGCGGGTTTCTGGACCTCGGCGGCGTGGTCACGTGCCACGAGACTGGCCGGTGTGTGGTTGGGGTTTGTCGGGCTGCCGATTTTGAACTTAGAGGTCACAGCCCCGTTTCTCATCACCTTCTTATAGCAGACGTCCATCTTAGACATGGCGGAGACAGGTGTGGTGGATGTCGTCAAATATTTGTTGTACTGCTTGACGCTCGTTATACTGCTGGAATATTCTTTGTGTCTTTGTATATTCTTTGTATGGTTGTATATTCTTTGTGGGCGGGCGCTGCTCCTAGACCGTTGCCTTTATCCTTCTTCGAAATGACCCTGTGGTGGCTGCTGGAATCCGCCTGCTTGAATAGGAATGACTAGAAGTAGCAGGCCGGGCGGGGCCGATGCATCGGGCAACGCACTCAGTGCGGAAAGACCCGGCCCCATGCAAACCGCGCCAGGCGCCCCGCAAACCGCACTGGGCCATTGTGGCCCCGGGCCCGGCGAGGTAATAATAAACGAATATGAGAGTACGCAGACCATTCAGCCCACGAAGGAGGGCAAAAATATGTGGAAATATTTGGTTGCACTCTTGAGACACTTTTCTGGAATCTAGAAAATACGCACAGAAACTCTTGGCGGAGGGGGCGGAACTCGCTACGACAATAAGTCTGCCATGCTCACAATAGTCTGTGGCGCTACTGCCAGGGCTCAGTCGGTGCGAAACGGTGACGGGGCCAGGTACGGGCACCGCCTCGTACAAGGACTTCTGTTGTGCTTGCGGAATGACTATTCCGCTCAAACGGCGGCCCTGAAACTGCTGTGCCAAGTTTGCTGGAAACCGATTAGGGTTGCACAAGTTAGCGTGATTGGAGTATGTGTGTTTTTCGCGGGGTGGCTCTGGCCCTTTTCTCTACTTATCCTGTTCCAAGTATAGGAGCCAGACACGGGTGGTGGATGATAGAAATGGTTACCGCTTTTCGCTATTTAGTCTTTGACTCTGGATGCAATTCATATACGAAAAACGATGTTGCAACATGCACGCCCTGGTCTTGTTCATGCACCCTGGCCTCCTCTGTCTGCTATTGTGTCCACACCTAACCTATAGCTAGCAGCGTATTAGCCAGAGCCCACGTGGTGGTGCCGAAACGAAGACAATAGTAGGCAGGGCTTTGTTTGGACCGTTTTGGAGACCGAAGCTGCAATGTTTCTTCGTGGCGTGGGCCATGAGAATTAGTAATGGTGGTGATTTCATTGGCGGACGCAAGGGACCAGAGTTGGCCAACGACGATTGGACGAGCCTCTAGAACCCTGTCCGCTGCTTTGGAATGATCTGCGCTGCTCGCTGATCTGTCTCATAGTCATTATGCATCCTTCATAGTGGTGTATACTGTTCAAGCAGCTCGGCAAGTGGATACTGATGATGGCACCTGCCCAGCGAAAGCATCGCTGTGACCGATTAATGACTATTGGCCGGACGGAACTACATTATTGCGTTACTGAAGACTAATCTCAGTGCCTAATAGAATTGCTTTCATTTAGCTAAATGAGACCAAGTCGATAAAATGCAGGGAAGGCTAGAAAAGAAGAGATCTATCATTGCCTTTTACGCTTGAATACCTCATGTTCTGTTGGTAGAACTAGCCATTTCCCTACACATACTATCTTCGATTACTCTCAACCTTTGATGACTTGCAAGGGAACAACCCCTTGAAATTGAGCTCTTCCGCCTTGGCCTGAAGAACATACTTCAGGCTTTCGAAAAGATGCTTGATATTGGTCTGGAACTGGTCAAGGTCCGTGAGGTTCTCCTTAGCTGCTCTGCAAAAATAGTAGGTCCAGTCAAGAGGCCCGAATGCTTGAATTTTGATCTTGTTGATCTCGCGGAGATTTCGGGCCGCGCAGAGCTGCTTGAGCTGATCCTCTCGGGTTAGTTCGTCAAAGCTGTCAGACAAAAGATCCTCTTCAATTGATCTCAAACTGCTCACAATGTTGTTGAGATGTTTCTGCATGGCAGTAAAAGCTGGGTCCAAAGGGAGGCCAACCTCCGTAGGGCTCTCTGAATGGAAGCTCATGTCGAAGCTATGGGTGGACTCTGTGCATCCGGCGGCTCCTATTCCGTAGACCAGGCCGTTGTCTCGGTCCTCTCCTTTGATGCAAAATAGGTCATGGAAAATGCCACGTTTTTCCAAGACTTCTTCGGAAAGTTGTATGGATGCAGCGGAAGCCCGGGAGAGGATCGCTGAACAAAGAGTTACCAAAACTGGGCACTTCATGATACAATTCCTTTCTGCTTATGCACTGGGTGTGATGTAATGTTATACTACAGACACAAGGAATCCCTCAGTGTATTTATACAGCTTTTTTCTTCTCTCCACGGAGCTCTTTTACGAGAGTGTCGATCATAGCATTACGCTTTTGCTGGGTCCTAAACAATAGCGGTAACAAGGCTTCCAAGCCGATTTCGTGCCTAAACAGGAAACGTATTTCCAATTGAACCAAACAATGCCGCACTCCAGGAAAGCCATTAAGAACTAGGAAGCACAAAATGCAACAAAGGAAAAGCTCCGGTGTTTGCCGAGCTATTCTGATTCTCGTAGAGGATCCCCTCATAGAATTGCTTGCAATCCACCCATTGTCTAGTGCATCTACTTTTGGCGGACAGAGACAATGTGAAAGGGTCGCCTAGTGGTTGGATCTGACAAAAGAGCAAGTATGGCCGGTATTCGTGGTTTCGGGCTGCGATACCCTAACGCTCGAGGAATGGAATTCTGCGACAGGAAACTTGAGCCATGCTCAAAGTCTCGGCGTTGGTTTCCTGAATAGGTTATACGAAAGCTATACAATTTTCTCGTGCTGGGTGTCTATTGTGGCACGTTGACATCACCAGCTGTACCTTGCATGACAATACTGGTGTGGAGCATAAATGCTAGATACTACATCTGGCTAAAATACCTGATCACGACAAGACGGACTTGACCAGTGCTGCTCACTCAGTATCACGAAACAGTGTGTGAGTGGGTTCTAGAGGGTAAGTAATACGTGAAGCTGCCATGTCTCGGGGTGCAATAGTAGTGAGGGCTTTGCCAGTGACCAAGTCGTATTAAGCAATACTTACATATCGAAACCGAAATTCGTCACTGATTGCACGAGTAAGTGAAATTTCTAGCCAGATTTGCCCGGTAATTTGCTCACTTGCATTGAGGTCGAAGCCAGTGTGTTCAGTATGTACTGCCATGTGACGGTTTAGCAAGAGGGATCACATAGGTTTTCGGAGCCTGGGATTGGTGAGAGATCTTGACAGGTGGTAGATCTTCCTCGGATCTGTCTAGCGCAATAATATTATGGTGTGGAAACGGGCAGTTTTACAAATTATCCTTCCCTTTGGGTATAAGAAAAAAAGTCATGTACTGGTTACGGCGAGGACCGTATTCAATAAACTTGTAATAGGTAGGTCGATTGCGTCCCACTATTGCCTCGTCATGTTGGGCTAAATAGAAGATATGCATCCCGAAGCTTTCAGTATTACGTATTATAGTCGCAAGTATCGTCAGCGAGCCTTAGGTTTCATGCTAAACTAGAAAAACCAAGTGCCCAATGAAACCCGATTAATTAATCAAAGACGTTTACCGCAATATGTCAGAAGGATAGATGTAAAAAACGCTCTTTGTTCGAAGTTTGTGCTACCGTTGGGCATGGGAGCTCACTAATTATGGATCATGAAACCCTCCGGCCCGATGTATCCCATCACTTCACATAGATTCTGCGCCCGAAGACCTCACTTCATGACGAGAAATCGCCTGGATTCAGAAAGATGAACTTCAAACGTAATAAGCTGTCCCCACCCTGAACCTCCTCCACACATTAGTGTTTCACTGGGAAGCACCACTGATATGCTTAGGTAGCTTCTCCTACGTCAAACCGAAAAACGGCCCTTTCTGCCTCCACCAACCGCTAAGCATTACACCACTAGCCACCCCATTACACGATCTCTCACCTCCTCTATGGCCCGGATCACTCCTACCTAATTGTCCATTATATATACAAATCTCCAGCATCACCTCATGCCGCCACGCCCTCGGTCTCTCCCGCCGTCTCGGGCTCCCCCACAAACCCCGCACGCTCATTGGCAAACGCCTCCAAGGCCATCTCCCGCATCTCGTCCAACATCACACTCTGGTACTTCGCGTTGAATGCGGGCAAGGTGTCGTGCGAGACCAAATCATGGCGCCAGTGCTCGTCGTCGCCCTTTCTCCAGAGAGACTCCCAATAGGCAGTGGTGTCTTCTAGCGAGAACTCTTCGATC
The DNA here is from genome assembly GCA_030583255.1 of Metschnikowia kunwiensis. Classification (NCBI taxonomy): domain Eukaryota; kingdom Fungi; phylum Ascomycota; class Pichiomycetes; order Serinales; family Metschnikowiaceae; genus Metschnikowia; species Metschnikowia kunwiensis. The sequence continues at coordinate 91,168 of JAJMHQ010000006.1, forward strand.
ACGTGCGCCAAGTCAGCCACGGCCTCCTGCGTGTAGGCCGGTCTGTACTGGCCGGAGAACCACGTGTTGCCGTCGGTGTTCTTTTTTCTCATGGCCTTAGCCTCCTTCGCCAACGCCGTATCACGGAGTTTTCTCAACTCCACGAGCCCATGGTACGCAGCGACCGCGTAGTCGTAGTTCGCAAAGTTCACTACGCACATCACCCGCCAGAGATCGTTTCTGCGGCTGGGTTTCCTGTTTTCCCAGTTCGGTCTGACGAACTGGCCGTCGATCTGCGCCTGGTGGAAGCCCGGCACCTGCGAATACAACACCTGGCCGGAAAACAAGTTCTTGAACATGATCACTTGCGGTGCTAGTTGCAACTGCCTGAGTTCCTCGGCGGTCTTGGGGCCCTTGGCGATGCGCGCGCCCAACTCTTTGCGCGCCTTGATCTGCTTCATGAGGAACTGCCTCATCTTCTTCTCGGCTCTCATTTTTACGTTCGCCATTTTGGAGGTGGATGTGTGGATTCGGTCAATGTATGGAGCTAGTTTTTTTTCAGTGCGAGCGGGCCACGCAGTGGTCATGTGACCTAGAGCACGTGATGGTGACACTGTGTGCGCGGCCTCAGATCGGTGTTATTACTGGGAAAGCACCATAACCCTCTTTTCTCCAATTGTACATTTATGGGGGCCTTGTCGTTCACGTTCGAGGTGCTCTCGCTCGCGGCGTTTTTCGCGGTGTTCTCCTCGTGGTCCTTCAAGTACGTGTTCAACCACGACATCATTCGCAACTATGCCCACGGCTCGCAGTATAAAAAGAGCCAGATCAACGGCATTTTGGAGCGCCAGATCAACGCCACGTACGGGTGCAGGCTTCTACGACTTGAGGTGGAGGATGAGGTCGACGGCGAGGACAAGGCGGCTTTTTCCGCGTCCGAATCGGACTATTTTCCGAGAAATGGTCGGCCTGTGAGTCCTATAGGAGAGACGTACGGCTATGTCGGCCACCAAAACGGGCATTTTCCAGAACATCCAAACGGAAACTACCCTGGTCAACACACCAGCTCCAAAAAGGCCGAACACAGATCCGCGCACTATATTGTTGGCATGCTATTTTCCAGTGTTGTCACACTATCATTTGAGTTGGTGCTTCTCCTTATGATCCAGCTCTTTGGCTCTGTGGACCTCAACTTGGCGGTTTTCCGGTTTGTCATCACCGCTTTGGTAGTTCTCGTAACGCTCGTGCAGCCTCCACTCGTGATCCTGCTCTACGTAAACCAGCATATTTCGCCCAAGTTCTCACTAAAATCGCCTGTTTCCATGCTCAAAACACTCGCGACTGCAATTCTCGTGGGGCTTTGGTTTCTATTGCTAGCTCGCTTTGGCGCCCTTGCCCACGGCATCGGTCCGGAGGCCGAAAGGTCTTTTTTGGAGGATAAAACTAACGAAATAGTGTTGGCTGGAATCACCATTACCGCTCTCCTATCGGGAGTAGGGTGTATGCTGACGCCCATCCGCACTTTCTGGGTGGATGGCCCATCGCTAAGATCAGTCCAAACAGCGTCTGGGCGTGTGGAAGAGGTGCATCTAAACGAGCTTATACAGTCGTATAATCTGACGAAAATGCTCAAAAGAAAGAGACAGGTAGAGCTCAACCAGCTCCTCCGAACCACCGGCGGTAAGGTGTACAATGCACCCGAAAACGACTCATTGCGTCTGCTCAAAGGCAGTGGCAGACAGTTACTTAATAGGGTACAATCGTTTACCAGTATACCGCGTCTCACCGGTTCCGCGAGCGAGGAGGACGAACTACAAAGAGAGATCGCGTCGTTGGAGGAGCTCCAGGAGCTGATCTACGCGGATTTTTCGAAAAAAGTTGACCTTTTTCTCCAGGAAAGACGTAGCGCACCAAACAACACCATGAAGATAGGCCGTGTTTTGGCGGTGTGCCACTGGCTCTTTTCGTTGTACTGCGTCTACAGAATCGTGAACGTATTGTTTCTCCGATTGCCGTACCACTATTTCTGGAGCTCTCCAGACTTGCACAGAGAGTCGAATATTATCGATGATAGGGACGCACTGGAATCACTCAACAAAAACACCAAAGACGCGCTCGCAATCACCATTGCCAAAATCATTCAGGGCCTTTTCGGGTACTTGCCTATTTCTGAAACCCAGCTCATCAACCAGGTGAGCTTCATTCTTTCAGGGTCGCTTTTCGTGTGCTCGTTCCAGAATGTGTTGGTCACATTTAAATCGCTTGGACGCTTTCTCCCTACAAGCACCACCACCGTGAACGCCAACGTGAAAACATGGGTCAAGCACTTGATAGTGAGCGAGTTCATGGCAATTTACGTGATTGCTACTGCACTCTTGATCAGGTCAAACTTGCCACCTGAAACCGCCGCACTGATGCTGAAAATTCTATCGTTATCTCCGACATCTGCTCCCACATCCACGGCACAAATGCTAACAGAAGTGGAGTTCATAGATACGTGGTTCGACAAGGTATTCGGCGGGTCCTGCGTGGTGACGTTCTTGATCATTGCGATGAAGTTATTTATTGAGAATGACAGCATATACGAAGGTGGCTATGACGAGGAGATGATAATCGAGGATAACTCCGGGCTCAAGCGATCGTAGAAAATGCACATGATCTCTGAAAATCTTTCCCCAGATGAGGCAAAAATCTGGAGTATGGAAAAGAGGCAGAAATACGAATTAGGGGCCAATAGTCACCTCTCGCGAATGTGATAGAGTGGTGCATCTATTGGGGCCGCTTATGTCCGGAGGGCGCCTCGATTATCTCCGGTGGGGCACTGCCTATCTCCGCGAAACACTCTCTCGTTAAATCCGGCGCACGGCATTCAAAAATGTGGTTGTGCGTTGCTTTAGTTTTGCTTAAATCCGAGAATGGACCGAAGCGGAAGCTATTTACGAAGACTTCGCTGTATGGCTTCGCCTAATCAAAATCATATGCGCGTGCGATCCTAACTTCCCCACATGTTCGTTGCCGCAATCGCAATTCACTGCACATAACACGTATTCTCCTGCGTTTCGCGGAGATACCATGCAACAAGGCGATTTTAGCCTGTGACAAGATGCGGATTTAATGCTGGCCTACGAGACCGTGGCTCACAACGGCCACCTATATATATCGCGATCTGCCATATATTTTCATTAAAAATTATCATCACCATGTCCGTCGTCCACACCACTGGTATTTCGGCCAAGCATCCAGAGAAGTACAGAAGCTCCATCGAAGACTCTGAGAGGGTCTTGCTTCCTGGAGCCTCTTTCCCTGACGATACGTCCAAACCTGTCATCACCAGCGAATCTGATGTAGCGATCATCGGCGCAGGTTTTGCCGGCTTGGCGTCGTCTGTCATGTTGAAGCGCAAGCAACAAACAGACAGCTTCGTTGTTTTTGAAAAACACGCCAATTGGGGCGGAACCTGGTGGGCCAACACTTACCCCGGTTGTGCCAGTGACATCCCTGCATTGTGGTACTCGATTCACAGTGAGCTCAACGACAATTGGAGCGACTTGAGACCGCCGCAGTACGAGATGGAGGAGTACATTTTGACAGTGGTGGAGAAGTACAACTTGAACGAAAAAACCAAGTTCAACACTGCGGTCAAAAGTGTCGTCTACAATGAGGCGTTGGGCGTATGGAAGATCTCTGCGACAAATGTGAAGTCTGGCCAACGCTACGAGCATACGGCCAAGGTTGTGCTTTCCTGTCTTGGTGGATTGGTGTACCCTAATGAGGTCAACATCCCAGGCTTGAAGGACGTGTACCAAGGCAAATTCATGCACTCGGCTCTCTACGACCATTCTTTTGACATGAAGGGAAAAGACGTGGTTGTTCTTGGCAACGGGTGTTCTGCTGCTCAGCTTGTGCCTGCGTTGATGGACGACCTTGATGTGAACAGTGTAACTCAGGTGTTCAAGTCGAAGCATTGGATTATGCCCCCACTCCCGGCCTTCCTCTACACTTTGTACAAGTGGTTGCTGTACTCCAGACTCGGCTTGATGATCATCAGAATGATTGTGATTCTCGGCGCAGAACTGCGGTACCCCATGTACCAGGGAGACGGATTTGTCGCTCGTATTGTGCGGGCAATAAACACCAGGTTGTCCACCCGCTATATTAAGTCTGTGGCCCCAAAGAGATTTCACGATTTGTTGATACCTTCTTACAAAGTGGGATGTAAGAGAATCGTCTTCGACTACAAGTACGTTCCGTCATTGAGCAATCCGAAGTTCAACTTGACAGACCTGCTGGTGAAGGAAGTGACCAAAGACTCGGTGATCTTGGCAGACGGTACTAAAGTTAAGGCAGATGCGATTGTGGCCTGCACCGGCTACAACATTATGAGGAACATGACGGGCACTGAGTTCATTGGCCGGAACGGTATGGAATTGAGGAAGCTCTGGGCCGAACAGGGCACGTCTGCATACAAGACTTTCATGGTGAAGGAGTGCCCCAACCTCTTCTTCATTGGCGGCCCCAACTCTGCCACAGGCCATTCTTCTGTGGTGACTGCAATCGAAAACGGTGTGGCATTCGTGTCCCAGGTTATTCCCAAAGTGCTTAACGGTACTTCCAAGTCTGTTTCTGTCAAAAGCTCTGCGTACGACGAGTGGTTCAAGACGGTTCAACTGAGACTCAGCAAGTCTGTTTTCGGCAGCGAGTTTGGCGGTTGCTCGTCCTGGTATGCGGAAAATGGCGTTAATGCCACCGCTTACCCGTGGTCGCAGCTGCACTATTGGCTTGCGCTGAGATTTTTCGTGAAAAAGGACTTGGAGTATGAGCAGGTGGAGACGAAGAAGAGCATCTAGGAGCGTCGTCCATTTGCTTTGGGATGAGAGCCATTTTGGATGGGAGATGGTGACATCTGTCAAGTTTCGCTGAGGGAGAGTCATCCGACAAAGGAAACATGGGTGAGGATATATTAATATACAGAAGACAAGGTGGCTTTTGCACCGCGGGAGTGCCGATTCGTATAGAGCACCAATTCGAATAGATGGTCAAAAGATTGCATTTCTGAAAAACGTCCGAGATTCTCGTTCATATTGGACAGCAAACCCACCAGTAAGGTGTAAAAAGACGGTGACCTTGCGGCACAACTAGCTAGTGATCGTCTATATGTAAGCTTTTCGTAGATAACTACGCTTCGGGACTGCATGAGGAAACTCCACTTATGAGCTTTGGTAATCAGTGGAGAACAAGACTGGCAGAATTATTGGATGCACCACTCAAAATAAGTTGCGCAAGAGAGTTGGACTACTCCAATTCTTGCGTAGCTCAGCGCCTGAGCTACAGTGAGTTAATAGTTTCTATATACTTTGGAAATACAGTGCTACTGGATCCAATGGCCCTTTTTGGAGAGTGCTCTTGTTATCAAATAGTACTATAAGTGGAAGCGTTGTCCGTTGTTGCGAGGACACCAACCATGAGTTGCAACTTATTACCCTGCAAACTGGAACCAATGTAACCCAGATAATTTATATGGATGCATTCCAGTTTCAAGCACACATTCAAAATATCATTCGAAATACCATAAAAAGGTGAAAAAAATAGTTCTTGAGGTAGGTATGTCTTCGCATTAATTGCATCGCCGATGCGAGTGGTGACCTTTGAAAGTATGCTAGGTATGCTGCTAAGGTAGTACTCCACATCCCGAGGAACAACGATCCTCCTATTTTTCTTTTGCTGAATGCCCTGGTTAAAGGCGAGCTGATGACTGACTAAGCATTTCATCAAAGCTAAATATTGCCAATTTGGTTTATGCATTCACCATAATATTACAGCTATTCAAAATGCCATACTAGCACCGTGGAACGACCCCGCTCCGCACCCAGTAAACACAACAAAAACCCTCCAAAACCGCCAGAATTCTGACCATCAAAATCCTCCATAATTCGGATCAGCCCTATATCTCCAAATCTAAATCTCCCACTAAGTCTCCAATCTCCCAAGCCATACTTAAGCTTTTCATGGCCCCATATTCAAATTCCTGCACACACCACGCGCGAAAGACTCATAGCGCACCCAGCCCAGAAAAGTCCTCGCCGGGCATCTTCCACCATTACGTTCTCCAGATTCCTACCTTTTGTGAACAAATCACTCATAGCGAAAATGTCGAGAACTACCGTCCCCTTCTCCAGGGAACAGCTCGAGCAAGTCTTGAAGAGGCGCTTCTTCTACGCGCCCGCATTTGAAATCTACGGCGGTGTCTCGGGGCTCTACGACTATGGCCCCCCAGGGTGTGCTTTCCAGGCCAACGTTGTGGACACGTGGCGCAAGCACTTTATTTTGGAGGAGGACATGTTGGAGGTGGACTGCACGATGTTGACGCCGCACGAGGTGCTCAAGACGTCCGGCCACGTGGACAAGTTTGCGGACTGGATGTGCCGTGACTTGAAGACAGGCGAGATTTTCCGCGCGGACCACTTGGTCGAGGAGGTGTTGGAGGCGCGCTTGAAGGGCGACAAGGCCGCGCGCGGCGAGAAGATCGTCGAGGAGGAGGAGTCCGACGACAAGAAGAAGAGAAAAAAGAAGGTCAAGGAGATCAAAAACGTCAAGATGGACGACGCCACCGTCCAGGAGTACGAGTTTGTGTTGAACCAGATCGACGGCTACTCCGGGCCGGAGTTGGGTGCGTTGATCACGAAGTACAACATCACAAACCCGGCCACAAATGGCCCCTTGGAACCTCCTGTCGAGTTCAACTTGATGTTCGAGACTGCGATTGGCCCCTCCGGCCAGTTGAAGGGATACTTGCGTCCGGAGACTGCTCAGGGCCAGTTCTTGAACTTCTCTAAGTTGTTGGAGTGCAACAACGAGAGAATGCCGTTTGCCTCTGCCTCGATTGGTAAGTCTTTCAGAAACGAGATCTCGCCGCGCGCCGGCTTGTTGCGTGTGCGCGAGTTCTTGATGGCGGAGATCGAGCACTTCGTAGACCCAGAGAACAAAAAGCACCCGAGATTCGCAGAGGTCAAGGACGTGAAATTGGCCTTTTTGCCTAAAGATGTGCAGGAGGCAGGCTCCAACGAGTTGGTCGAGAAGACTGTGGGCGAGGCCGTGGCCGAGGGTATGGTTGACAACGAGACCTTGGGCTACTTTATCGCTCGTATCTACAGCTTCTTGATGAAAATCGGTGTGGACCCCTCCAGATTGAGATTCAGACAGCACTTGTCCAACGAAATGGCGCACTACGCGTCCGACTGCTGGGACGCCGAGTTGCACTCCTCCTACGGCTGGATCGAGTGTGTTGGGTGTGCCGACAGATCCGCGTACGACTTGAGTGTGCACGCCGCAAGAACCAACGAGAAATTGGTGGTCAGACAGGCGTTGGCCGAGCCCGTGACGGTGGAGAAGTTCGAGGTGGACATCGATAAGAAGAAGTTTGGGCCCAAGTTCAGAAAGGACGCCGGTGCCGTGACGAAGTTCTTGGACGAGAGAACCCAGTGTGAGTTGGAGGACTTGGCCAAGGAGTTGGCCGACACCAACAAGGTTGTGTTAAACGTCCCTGGCGTGGAGGGTCCCGTGGAGGTTGGCAGCGACTTGGTCAAGATCGCCAAGGTCACCAGGGTCGAGCACGTGAGGGAATTCACGCCAAACGTGATCGAGCCTTCCTTTGGTATTGGCCGTATTCTCTACTCCATCTTCGAGCACCAATTCTGGAGCAGGCCCGAGGACAAGGACAGATCCGTGTTGTCGTTGCCTCCATTGGTGGCGCCCACCAAGGTGTTGGTCGTGCCATTGTCGAACCACGCCGACTTGGTGCCACTTGTGCAGAAGATCACATCTGCATTGAGAAAGGAGCAAGTGCCTTTCAAGGTCGACGACTCCTCGGCATCCATCGGCAAGAGATACGCCAGAAATGACGAGTTGGGTACGCCCTTCGGTATCACCATCGACTTCGACACGGTCAAGGACAACTCCGTGACGTTGAGAGAAAGAGACTCCACCAAGCAGGTCAGAGGTAAGCTTGAGGACATCATCAAGGCTGTCAAGGAAATCACCTACAACGGTGCGTCGTGGAGCGAGGGAACGGCGAAGCTCACCCCCTTCGAGAGCGCGTCGGAGGAGGCTTAAGTAGCTCACAAACAGTAGTTTTAGAAGAATAAATAAGTTTTCTAAGGGCCTAGCCCAAGATCTCATGGAGATACGCGTCCGAGTTGGCTTTTCTGCCCAAAAGCTCCTCCAAAACATCCGAGATCTCCCTCGATCTTCCGCTTGCCAAAATGACGTCACGGTAGCGGAGGCCCTTTTGCAAATTCGTGGGGTCGCCTCTGAAATGTGAACTGTAGATGTCGGTGGCAAATACCTTCGAGTACAAGTACCCGTAATAGACGGACGCATAGCCCCATACGAAGTGGCCAAATGTGGTGTACCCAGAAGTCTCAATTCCACCGTTGGTTTCGAATGTGATATCCTCAAATAAGGAGTTCCAGACCGTTGACAAGTCTAGCTTGTCGAGTTCCTCCTGCGTGTCGATCCGGTGCAATTCCATGTCAAAAAGACTATAGAACAACTGTGCGGAAATCGCCAACCCCCTGTTTACGTGTTTGGACCTGACCAAGTTTTCGAGCAACTCGTCCGGAATCAGCTCTCCCGTTATGTAGTGGCCGGATAATCGCTTGAGCTCGTCTTTTGACCACGCCCAGTACTCCATAACCTGCGACGGACATTCCACAAAGTCTTTCGGTATATGGGACACTTGGAAGCGCACGTCCCTGCTTTGGGAAAGGAGATGGTGGAGCGCGTGGCCAAGCTCGTGGAAAAACGTGAGGATCTCGCTGTGCTTCAACAAAGAGGGGGTCCTTTTTGTGGGCTTCGTGAAATTGCACACCACTGCGGTGACGCCGGGCGAAGTCGAGCCGTCCGGTTTCACGTACGCGGTGTGCAATCGAAAAGTAGCAGCGTGACTGAACTTGCCCTCTCGAGGGTGGAGGTCAAAGAGGACCCAGCCCATGAATTGGGACTTCGGCTCGCCATATTCAATGTTCTGGTACACTGCATACTTGCGCACATCTTCGTGCCAGATGGTGTCTGGATCGGGGTGTACGTCGTGCACGAACTTGATGTCGAAGAGACTCTCAAAGCGGCTGAAGGTCTTGTTGAGAGTGTTCTCCAACGGGAAATACTCCAGCAACTTTAGCAGGTCCACGTGGTACTCTCGCTCAAGCAACATGTTGGTATAATATGCGTGGTCCCACGCGTAGAACACATCCTGCAAAGTCAAACCACGCGCAGCCAAGTCCCTGTTCTTTAGCGCAATCATCGTGGCCAACTCCAGCTTGGCCAACGGGAGCACCATTTCCCGCAAATCCGCCAAGAAAGCCATCACGTTCTCGGGGCTTTTGGCCATTTCGTCTTCCAACGCGAGCTCAGAGTACGATGCGTACCCCAAGAGCTTGGCGATGTGGAACCGCGTGCGCACTATGTCAGCTAGCACTGCTGCGTTTTGTGGCACTTTGTTCATGAGGGCCAAGTACGCAGCTTTACGCGTGTCCTGGTTCCTGCAGTGCTTCAAGACCGGCGAAGACTCAGCGTACTTAGAAGGGACTTTGAACGACACCACACCGTTTTTGTCGAGTTGCTCATACTGTTGCATCGCCCGCGCGGGAACACCGTCCAATTGCTCTTTCGTGAAGGTCACGTACGCGTTGTCCTCGTCGATGTTCTGTGCGAAGATGGAAGACAAGTTGCTCAAGTGATCCTGGAGATTATAGACTTTGGTCTGCCTCGCTGCGGATAGCCCTCCTCCGTTCTGCTTAGAAGATTGGATGATCGAATGCAAAAAGCGGAACGACTCGGGGTCCGTGGCCAGCGAGTCGTCTTTTATCTGCTCCCATAGTTTACGGTACACCTGGGACAAGTCGTTCCGCGAGGCTTCGTCCACGTCGGTATTGGCCACAATCTGCTCTGCTCGCGCAGAGGCGTCTCTCACGTCTTTACTGGGGGATACATACTTGTAGAATGCTAGGGATGTTTTTTTCCATTCGTTCTCGTTTTCGAAGTTGATGGTGGGAATCAACACGTTTTCGACCGTGGGTTCTTTGATTGCCGCGATAGATTTCTGGAAAGTGGCCTCTGCAGAAACTAGACTTTTTGCCTCTTCCAAGATCTCCTTGGGGGTAAGATCCCATTTAGGGGCCAGGTCAGCGAATGCTGGTAAGAACACAGCACAAAGAAGTATGAGTGGAAGGATCATTGCTGGGAAAACGTTCTGTGGCGACGCCTCGGGTGTTATTTATACTTTTGGGTGTGAACGGGCCGACTCTTGGTGTTTTGGTTTCGGATTCAGCCACTCGTGCATAGGCATTGGCTTTGGAGTGGTGTGAAACGGAAACAAGTTTAGGGCACGGGATCTCTTCGCCTATGCTCAAGGGCCCCTATTCCGTTTGTTTTCCACGGCCCAAATTTCGATCACATTCTTTTGCGCTGTTCAAGTGAAATTTTTGGAATTGCACTTGGTCAGTACCTACAAGGTACCACCACACACAACACTCCGAAGATTCGAGGACGTGATTTCCATTAATGAGTTGATACCTAACGATTACGGTGGCCGCAATCTCAAAATTTCATGAAAGAAAGCGGATAGCGTATTTCACTGCGCCTTCCAGAGTGTCTTTAGGTCGTTAATGGCTTCGCAGTATGTACCCCACCCTATTCCATAGAAGCGAAGGGGCTGTTCTAAGGAAGTTTCATCGCTTTCTGGATTCGCTTTCAAGGTGGGATTTGTTTTTTCCAGATATCCACCAGCTAGAAGGTGTATGCCCTGGCTATGAACCAGGCTCGTTGGGATCTGATTGCTTGGAGCAAGTAAGCCTACCATTGAAGAGAAATGACAAGTATGGTTATCGTGAATATGAATTCGTTTCTGAAAATGCTCACATGATGTCTCTGGTGGGTGAAGTGACTTCATGTTCAGGCATAATGAGATCTGTTCCAGAAAGCTTGCGGCAGTGCAAATCATCATCCCAAAATAAAACTGAGTCTTTGGCTCGACTCTTTTTTCAAAGACACGAGAAAATACGTGATGGGTGGAACTGGATTCCAATCCCTCAGTGGTGGCTGCAAATGTCTCTCCATCTACAATGCTGCTTAGTGGGCTATAGTTCATGACAGGTATCATTTTGAAAGCAAAACAGACAAGAGAAACAAACTTATCCATGCGCAGTGAAATCCTCCGGATTGATGTCTGATAAGCTTTTGAACTTCAGGTGCTATGTGCCAAGATGGTTAACTTTGCGATAACTCTACTCTCGAAACAACAAGAATTCAGCTACAATTTAAGATGCATGAAGTAGGAAATTATGCTTGACGCGTTGCAAAGTACACTGTTTTGGATTCGGTTGTTGTTGCTTGGCCCGCTCCATTACGGGACAGTTTCCTGAAGATTACTCAGACCTTCATATTTCCGACTCATTCCTTCCGGCACGTAGAATTTCAGTATTTCACTATATGCAGTTTCCACTCAGCCCACACGACATATTGCTGCATCAAGAAAAATTCTCAGATTCGGGCGTGTGGTCTAGTGGTATGATTCTCGCTTTGGGTGAAGACGCGGTAAAACGTGTTGGAGCAAATATGCGAGAGGCCCTGGGTTCAATTCCCAGTATGCCCCCATCTCTTTTTTTTTCGATCGACGGATAAGTTAATTTCGTTATGCTGATTCCTACGTGTTTTCCTAGTTTTGATTCTGCCAAAAATTGATCTTTTATTGTTTTTCTCTATGTCACATATACCTCTAGGAGTCTGCCAATATCCACCGCCTCACCAGTAGTAGCCTCCACCACCCTCAATCCGTTCAAGTTGTAAATGCCCTTGGAAAACGCAATAAACAGAAACTCCGACTCGTACACCTGATTTGGTTCGAGCACGCCAAGCCCGACGTCGTTGGATAAAATCACCACTCCGGTTTTCTCCGCCTTCGAGAGGTTGTATTGCTCGTACAACAGGAGCCTGCTTTGTATGGTGGGTCCTTTGGGTGGTCTTTTGTCATCCTTAGACACAAGAGTAATGTGTGACGAGCTGGGTGCAGAGCCCTCAACAGAATACAGGTACGAAGACGGGATTCTCCTGACCGAATTCGCAGTGAGCGTGAGCTTAACCAATCTGTTGGTCTGGTTTATGGCTTGCACTTGCCACGAGACCGTGGTCCCCAACGCCACTTTCGGAGTTCCACTGAACACCAACCTGAGTCCAGAAAGCACAGAGGCGCTTTCGCCAGCTAGGTTGATTGTGATATTCTGCGTGCCGGGTTGCGAGAATACGCTACGCTGCGCTTTCTTTTTGGCAAGTCCGCCCCGAGACATCGACAAAAGAGGCGACGACTTATTGGGTGTCATTGGCCGCAACGGGTTTGGTGACGATGGTCGTGTCCATCCTGGCCGCGGAGAATACGGAGAATTCGGAAGCGGAAGTGTGCTGGTGCTTGCGAAATTCTTGATAGTCACTGATTTTTTGGGTAAGGCGCCCGGCTGCAGTGGTTTTAGGTGGGTGCTTTTCGAGCGGAACTGCGACTGCGAGATGCCTTGCGGCGTCTGCGGCTTTAGGTGCAAATTTGGGGTTTGCGCCATACTGTCGAACTCTAGAATTGGGGTCCAAGTGGTGGATATGTCGTCGGTTATTTGCACCCAAGGCTCGTCCTCAGAAAGGCCCGCAACACACTTCTTTTCTATGCGAACACGCACCTTAATGTTGATGGGCTTGGCCGTGGACGAGCCTTTATCCGCTAGAGTGCTTTCCGGTGTTGGCTCGGAAACCTCGCTGACAAGCTTGTATGTAATGTTGAGCACGTCGTTTAAATCGCATCGACGAGGAAACGACACGTCACCCAATTGTGTGATCTGGCCACCTTTGAGCTCGGCATCCAACCCCAATATGTAGAACGAGTACTTCTCCTTCTTGCGGCCAAGGGCAAAACTGACCAACAGTTCTGGTGCCTCAATACGCAAATTTGTGAGTAAAAGATCGCTACGTCCGCTGGGTTTCGTGGTGCGTAGTTTCAACTGAAGTGGTGCGGATGTTGCCACCAGAATCCTCTCTTCTTTCTCGAGATGCGCCTGCAAATGCGAAGCAAGTTCGGCGCTGTCAACTGCGGTTTCTGCATCTTTCGTATCACTGGCGTGTACGTTTTTTCTATGCTGCGGCTTAGCGGCTGCGGCTTCTTTTGAGCTGCCGACAAAAAGCTCGTATGTTCGTGACGGCTTCTTGACCACGCTGTGGTTGAGCTCTTCTAGTAAATTGGTCGAGTGCACGCTATTTTCATCGCGTCCTGGCACGGCTTCCACTCTCAGCGAGGGTGCTTTGTTTTTGGAGCTCCCGGCGGCTAAGTCTGGGTTTGTGGCTGAAACACTCATTTGGATCTGCCCGCTCGTTTCCCGCTGGGGACACCCGACAGAGGACTTGAACTTCCAGATGGTGACATTGACAGTGGATTCACTCAAAGCACGTGACTTTCCCTGCCATAGCAAGTCGTCTATTTTCAATGTTTTCACCTCCTTTTCCTCGTTTACGGCGCTGCTGGTCTCGGCGCCCTGTTGCACATTTACTATGGGCTGAGTCTCTCGCAGTTTGTAGCCTAAAGCGTCGGGTATATTGTCGTAGGTTGACGAGAAGTTCACAAATACCGTTTTAGGGGGGAGTGGGCACTCGATGGGGGCGGTGTGTATAACATAGCCAGTGAAACTCTCCTCGTAGTAAAGAACCGGTCGTTTCGAACATTTACTTAGACTCCAGTAGAATGCGTCCCAGTCCGTGTCACGTGTCTCCGGGCGAGAACCGCTCGGGGCACCCGTATTAGAATCGAGATTGTTTTCTAGAAAGTTCGCGTCATCGGGAATCACAATGGTGAGCGTCATTGAAATGGGCAGAGAATAAGAGCTGGGGTGTAGATATTTGGACCGAGATCAAGTATTTACGTCACGTGAGCACGGCGCGGTGGAGTGTGCGTTGGGACTTACTATATGATCTTTTTGGCGATGAGATTTTTCGAAATTAACGGGGCCAAAAACTACGATGTGCTTGAATAAGATGATTGGTGTATTTGGTTTGTCCACTCATTGATAGTCATCTGATAGTTGCCTGCAGTTGTCTACTATCGCACTCAAAGTCACGAGATAATGCAAGAATGTCGTATTTGATGTCTATAATAACATTCAACTTTTGAACGTACGCGAGAATACAGCCGGATTGTCCTCGTATCGCAGATTTGTATCGGGGGTCGCCCAACGGCCAATTCCAGGTCACTCCTATCGTCATACCCTTTTCTCTCACTGCCCCCGTAATTCTGAGCCACCCTTATAGCCCAAACGCATTGCTTCAAACACTGGCCTCGTCCTTTACTGTCGAGCCAAGGGCCCGCGTGCATATGCTAACAGCCCGATAAATAACACCAACAAGACACCCCAACGTGGTGGTAAGCACGAGCATGGCGTAGATTGTCGCCACCACTCTAAACGCGACAAACCCATTGTACATTTTGTAGAACTCGTGTACCGCTAGCGACATTGTGCCTATGGGGAAAGTCATGGACCAGAAACCACGCTGGAACTTGAGGAGCCCCACGAAAAACCTCTTCACTGGCAGGCGGCTCGTTGTGTGGTACAAAAACTCGTTATTTCTCTTCACGGCAAATGGCGCCATTTTCGAGAACAACGACATGTACGCCAATATCGTGAGAAGAAATCCGAACGCGATCAGTAGAAACGCCACAAGCGCACACACCACCATGATTGCAGTAGACATTATTAGAGCCAAGTGGGTCAACGCAACACTGTTCTCTTCTGCGGTCTTGCTAATAAAGGACACGTACGAGGACTGCGCAACCACGTCATGGTTCTGCAAAAGAAGCAACGAGCAATTCTGCCCGAAAAGAAGAATGGCGTATGCACCCTGGCCTACAAAGCCAATCGGGAGAAACAAGGTGAACACCTGCCCGCTGTGCGGAATTTTGTGCACGAACATGCGCCAGAAATTGATCGTGACAATGATGGACGCGAGGATCATGGCAATGGCCCACATAATCAAGCAAACGGACATTGTGACGATTTCCTGGTTCACAGTGGGCAAGTCAGACAGAACCAATCCGCCCAACGACGACGCCACGGTCAACGTGACGACCGGCAAAAGGTACTGCAAGTTCAAGCTGGCGTGTTCGGTGAGATTGGCGCTCTTGCGGTGCTTGGCCATGAGCGCAAAGTAAAAAGTGACGATGGCCGTGTAGAATGAGCCAGCTACGACGATCCACCAGAGCACCCAGATTCCTATAATGCCCGACTTGCCAAGAATACCATGCAAAAACGTGATCAACGTGGTGTACGCCATGACAAAACAGCCCATAGCAGGCGCGAGACACGGGTCGCGGTGGATCTGCGAAAAGAGCGTGGGGCGGGAGTAGAGGGCCATTCCGAAAAACACGCATAGCACCAGGAATATGAGAACGGCCACGAGCGCCATGATGATCCCGCACACTCGTAGCCAGTGCGCGGGGTACGGGAAGCCGTATAGGATGTTTGACGACATGCCCGTGCCCATGACGGAGGCGAAAAAAGCCGGGGAGAAGTTGGCCACGAACATGACATGGAGGTCTCCCCAGACTCTGGCGCGCCACGAAGACGGCACGCTTTTCGTCATCACGGTCAGGTCGCCGCTGGTGTTGTTTGGGTACATTTGTGGCAGGTCCAGTCCTGCTCCGTGCTGCGGCGTGTCGCCCGATACAGCACACGGTTCAGTCATGTGGAGACAAGTCTGGAGCAAACTTTTGCGTTGTGCTCTTGGATACAAAAAGCGCAAAAAGCGAACAATAAGGGTGGCCGTGGTACAGGCGGCAGCGGCACAAGTGAACAACGGTTTTGTCAAAGAAAATCTCCAGATTTCCGTCGCGCAAGCGAATCCATATATATAATAGGTGTGCTATCTGAAGCAAGTCCAGTCAGAACAGTCATCGCGCAGGTCGCATTCCGGACGAGCGCCACACAGTGGGTGGGCCGCCCAAAAATGCCTATTACGGCCACGTGAGCGGCTCTCGTCGGGCCCGACCGCCCCTGTTACCCAAATAGGCCACTCGCGTCGGGCCCAGAATCCCGTGGTTGCATACATTCCACCCGCGGCCAACCGCAGTGGTCACGGTGAGGGGAGTACGTGCAGTCGCGATCGGCTCGTGCTACGCATCCAGTAATACAAATCGCGCATTCCGCTTTTGTGCAGGGCGACCGGCGGTCGAGGCCCGCTCGAGGCGCAGATCCTGGCCGACAACTTGAGCAAAAAACGCGCGCAGGCCCGCTCCCCGCGGCTCCAGGTGCGTTTTTAGTCATTTATCTGTCGGGGCCGACCCGCCCGCCCACCGTGGCTGCACCTGCTAAATGGCACACGGCCTACTCTACGCACGGCCCGGGAATATAAATATATGCCCATTCCCCCCCTTCCACAATCATCTTCTGCTGTATTTTATATTTATTTTTGCTATCTTTCTAGACGCGTTAGACCCCCAGAGCTAACCTTGCTAGAGAATATTTGCTGCTTATCGTCTGTCCGGCCCGAATCTTCGCGGGGCTGATTAGAAAAAACGAGAAAAAACCCGGATGCTAAGGATCAACAGTGCTGGCTCCAGCGACGTCAAGCCCACTTTGATGTGTAAGACGGCTTCTGCTGCACAAACACACGAACCCACGGTGTCGACGTTTGGGTGTTTGGAGGACGAGACCAATAATGAGCTCATGTTGGACAATAACTTCGGAAAGCTCATCGACGATCTCAGGGCCATTTTGGGCACAAAAGGACTCGCCTCTGCCGACGTGGACGTGAATGAAATCCGCCATGTCATGGAGCAGTACAAATCCGACGAAACAGAGTGGGGCAAATTTGCTCTCTGTGACTCCACAAAAGGCTACACCAGGAATGGCGTAGTGAATATTAACGGCAACGCCAATTTGCTAGTGCTTGTGTGGAGCCCCGGAAAAGGCAGTGCCATCCACGACCACGCCAATGCCCACTGCTGTATGAAAGTGATGAAGGGCCAACTTACAGAATCACTATATGAGGTGCCCGAGACCGAGGGCCACGAGATGGTACCCCACAAAGTCACTGTTTTGCAGAGAGACGAGGTGGGGTATATTTCGGACGAGATTGGGCTCCACAAAATCTCCAACGCATCGACGGAGGATTTCGCCGTGTCGTTGCACTTATATACGCCTCCATATGCGTCGCTTTATGGCTGCTCCATGTACGAGTCCGGCACTCTGAAAAAACACCACGTGAACATGAGCAAGTACTATAGCTGGCAGGGCACTGTGTTGAACCAGAAGACCGCGTCGTCTTGCTGAAGCGGTGAAGACACCTGTGTGGTCTCACTTATGATTGGCCTTGGGAAGAGCCGTATGGGACGTTTATATTCTGGTAATCAATGCTGTTCCTTGACTGCGATTGTAGGTGTTTTCGTAGAACCTTCTTGGTAATGATGCTATCAGCGACGCTGCTCAATGAGTAATGCCTGAAAGCGATGAGGCTTACCTACATTGATGCCCTTGCAATGGCTCTATTCTCTTTTGTATTTCGTGGGCCGACTGTGGTCCTCCTGGCCCTCCACGTTTTTATAGTCTCTTTTTAAGAACTTTTCGTCCGTATTTCCCGCGTAGAAGCCCCCGAGTTTGGTGCTCTTCTTTGGCTGTACACCACCATTCTCTAGCGAGCCTTCGACGTTATCATTACCACTTGAGAGTCCCTTTTTTCGTCTGACCGCATCCTCTTTTGCCTGCTCCGCTTCAGCAATCAAAGCCATGTCTCTTTTTCTGCGCATCACTTCTCGTAGCTTCCACTGCCGATACTCCGCTTCCGGATCAACGTCGTCACTATCGTCAACCCCATCAAAAGGCACTTTTTCCGACGACTTTGACTCGATTTTTTGGAGGTGTTCTGCCCTGGCCAACACGCCACGGACCGCGTCATGTGACGACGACGCGGCCTTTGGTTGCTTCTTCTTCAAGAAGATTGGTCGCAGAAGACGTAATTCTGCGTCCGAGCCTGACGAGGAATCGGAGTCAGCACTGGAGGAGTCGCTCGCATGCTCTGACGAATGCGACTCTGGGTTTCGAGGGTCATCTAGATTGGTCCCCATTTCAAGGGAATCTTGCGGTGTCGGAAGAGTGGTGCGCCAGTTTATACTGGTTGGCTCGGATGGTACAGTAGGAAGTGGGCCTGTATGTAGAAGGCCATGCCAGAGACGAACTCGGTAGGAGAAGATTTCTGAGGGTGCTTCTGGTTGGTGCGAGGATACGTGGGAGTCCAGATGAGGATGGGCACAAGATTTACCGAGGAGAATAATGGTATGTGGTCTTAGTTTTCGGGTATTGCGTTGAGCCAGTCGCACTAGCACTATGGATTGCGTGAACAATGAACAATACACATGTGGAACCAGCGGAGAGGAGCAAGAACGTCTTCATTTTAGAACGCGAGCTTTAGTGGGCTGCTAGAGGATATGAGATTTTCAAGGTTGTCACGTCGTGTTGTCTGGTTCTTTCATGTTGTCTAGTCCTTCTACATTTACCTATTCATCTGGACCAGCTAGCCAGCGACATGATTCCTTCCACCCATCACAAAGAACGCTCGAAGATATCAAGATCTTACTATGACCGTGTTGCCTGTAGACTGCTCTTTTCGTTCCTTTCCTGCGATACATTTACTAGTCAGGTTCTGCCATCTGATGGTGCTTTGGCAGCCTGCGACCTATTCATGGCCACGGCTAGAACAGACCAATAAACACCACAAACGAGCAGCATCCGGAAAAAATTCCAAGATTCCCGTCTGCTCTCAAATTCTAAAAGCTCGTCGCCACTTTCACCAAACACCCTTCGTCCATTCCTATTTCTGCCCTTACGGTTATCTGCAAGGCTCGCCCTATCGCTCTCTATCTCCTGCACCGGCCTCGAGGCTCGCCCTATGAAAACCAGGCCCTGCCAACTGAACACCACATCGATTTTCCACAGCATTATCTCTCCGATAAGAAAATTAAAACATGGCGTCTCTGCAGATGGCCTACTTCGGCCCGCGCCCGCTCCAGCCGCTCAACGGCAAAATGCGCCATGGCTTTGACGAGGAGTACAACTCGGAGAACTTCCTCTCGTCTTTGGCCAACAACTTCTACATCTACTACGACGACAAGCGCCACAACGCCAACGGCAGCCCGATGCTGCAGCGGATGAAGAAGATGCCCGAGCACGCGAAAAGCTACCAGCCCATCGCGGACTGGAAAATCATGAAGGAGCGCCAGAAAACCATCTCCGCGGTGCTTGTGCTCTGCCTCAACTTGGGCGTGGACCCGCCGGACATCATGAAAACGTACCCCTGCGCCAAGTACGAGGCGTGGTGCGACCCCTCCAACTTTCCCGACACAAAAAAGGCGATTGAGGCCATAGGGAAAAACCTCCAGAGCCAGTACGAAACGCTCTCGTTGAGGACCCGCTATAAGCAGTCGCTCGACCCCTGCGTGGAGGACGTCAAGCGCTTTTGCAACACCTTGCGGCGGAACGCCAAGGACGAGAGGATTCTCTTCCACTATAACGGCCATGGTGTACCCCAGCCCACAGCCAGTGGTGAGATCTGGGTGTTCAACAGAGGATACACCCAGTACATCCCAATATCGCTATACGACCTCCAGACGTGGCTCGGTGCGCCCGTGATCTTTGTGTACGACTGCAACAGCGCAGGCAACATCGTACATAATTTCAAGAAATTCGTGCAGAAACGAATCGACGACGACAACGAGGGCAATCACGATATGAGCGCACCGTCACCCACGTCCGCATACCTAGATTCGATCCAGTTGGCCGCGTGCAAATCGCACGAGATTCTACCCATGAGCCCGAACCTCCCAGCGGACCTTTTTACGTGCTGCTTAACCTGCCCTATCGACATCTCGCTCAAGTGGTTTGTCATGCAGCTGCCGCTAAAAGAAAGCTACTATCTGATGCTCCCGAAAAACGCCACTGGAAACATCATTGTGCCGGGAAAACTCACCGATCGGCGCACTCCTTTGGGTGAACTTAACTGGATATTCACTGCCATCACAGATACCATAGCGTGGACGTCGTTATCGCGGCCGATTTTCAAGCGCTTGTTCCGCCAGGACTTGATGGTGGCGGCGTTGTTCCGCAACTTCCTTCTTGCGAAAAGAATCATGCCACATCTAAACTGCAACCCTGTCAGCGACCCGCCCTTACCCGAATCCGTGCGTTTCCACCCGATGTGGGACTCCTGGGATCTCGCCATTGACCAGGTTTTCGCGCAGTTGATCAAGAACAACAACCCAGATCCGTACTCCTACACTGTTCCTGCTCCACTGACCAGCAGCGTAAACGAAAAGCAGTTGGTGCAGCAGCCACGGGCACTGTCCGTGTCAAACGGGACCGGAACCGCAAACGCTTCTTCATCTGCAGTGGTTCAATCCCTTTCCAACTACCAGCACTCGACGTTTTTTGAGCAGCAATTGACGGCATTCGAGATCTGGCTCAAGTACGCAGGCTTGTCCACCAAGATCCCCCCAGAGCAGTTGCCCATTGTGCTCCAGGTGCTCCTTTCGCAAGTGCACCGGCTCCGGGCGCTCATCTTGCTCCTGAAGTTCTTGGACTTGGGGCCCTGGGCTGTGTACTTATCATTGTCCATAGGGATCTTCCCTTATGTGCTCAAACTCCTTCAGAGCCCGGCGCAGGAGTTGAAGCCCGTTCTCATTTTCATTTGGGCTCGCATCATGGCCATCGACTACACCAGTACACAGCAGGAGCTCTGCAAGGACAAGGGATACAACTACTTCTACCTCATTTTGAACTCCAGTCCCACCAACCCGATAGGTGCTCCCGGTGCGCCAGGAGGCTCAGTCAATTCCGGCAGTGCGTCAGGAAATGTCATAGTCAACGACGACCATAAGGCCATGAGTGCGTTCATTTTGACCTTGTTCATCAAGGACTTCAAGAACGGCCAGCGGCTCTGTTTTTCGATCGAGCTCGTGACGAACTGCCTTAAGTTTGTGGCCACGAGCGAGAACCCATTGTTGCGTCAATGGTGCTGTTTGTTGTTGTCCCAGTTGTGGCTGAAGTACCCAGAGGGAAAGTGGATCATTTATAAGGACGGATACCTCAACAAATTCTTGGAGCTTGTCAATGATCCCATCCCAGAGGTCAGAACCTCCATCATCATCGCACTAACTACTTTTTTGACCGATTTGCTGGATGATTCGCAGTCTCAGAAGGCACGTGTTCCTATTCAGAACTCGCCTTCAAAGACAAATTCTGCGCCCAATGGTACGTCGTACAGAGACGCCAACAGTGGTTCCAGCAACGTCAATGCTGACTTGCGCAGCGACGAATTGCGGCAGCAAGACTTGAAACTAGCCAATGTGATCCTCAAGTTACTCGGAGACGGCTCCACGGTGGTAAGAAAGGAGATTGTCTTTTTCATCAGCCGATTCATCACGATCTACGACAAATTCTTCTTGGTGGTGGCATTCAATCAGTTGGAGGAGGAGATTGTTTTGATTGACAACCCCAACAACTTGCAGGAGTTCAGGAAAAAATCGCCAGCCTACGGATCGATTTTCAGCTCGATCTGGAAAGCGTTGTTGATTTTGTCAGAGGACCCCCATATTGAAGTCAAGGACTTGGCGGAAACGCTCATAGACAGTGTCATGGTCAAGCTCAATGAAAGCGAACTAGCTGGGCTAGTCAAGGAGATGCAAGAGTACTTGTTGAGCAAGTCCAGTATCAACATAAGAGACAATTTCAAATCAGCTCCGATAGTTGATCGCACGCCAATTGCCATGCAGAGGGAGAACATCAAGAGGCAGGCCTCAAGTGGATCAGTCATCAACAGGAGAAATGAACTTACGATGAACGGGAGTTCCTTAAAAACAAGGGCTGTTTCGCACAACGATGGCAAGGCGGAGTCGCTCGACGGGCTGGACTCCTCGTCCATCACTTCAAAATTAAAGGGCCTTGGCATCTCGAAGTTGTTCAAATCGTTCCAGATTAACGAAGATACTGATTTAAACAATTTAACGAGAATCTTGAACTCGGGTCCTGTGATCAGTCATTACGGGGTTGAATACCAACCGAAATCACCCAGATACCACTTGAGGGATATTCATGAGAAATTGCAACTACCTTCTGACTCAGGGTTCTTTGATTATAGTTGTGAAACTTTCCAAGAACCGCAAATGTCCAAGAGCGAAATTGATGAGCCAGGTTCTGAAGAGTACGTCAAACGCTTGTGGCGCAGGAACAGAAACGAAAAAACAATTCAAGAGACACAGCCGCAGAAAAAGGTGGCACTTCGCGGTGACTGGAACCGGAATTTGACCATTCTCAGCAATAAAACGCAACCAAAATTGATCGAGTTCATGCAATTCGAGAAGTTGTTAGTATCCACCGACGAGAAGGACACGGTGACGGTTTGGGACTGGGAGAACAACAAGGTTGTGCACAAATTCTCGAACGGTAATCCCTTTGGAACCAAGATCACCGACTTGAAGTTTTTAAACGAGGACGATGTGCCGTTGATTTTGACGGGCTCGTCAGACGGTGTTGTCAAGATTTATAAGGACTTCCATATCGAGGGCGAAAAGGACGAGCAATCCGTCAAGCTTGTGGCTGCGTGGAGGGCGTTGACTGATTTGCTTCTTACCTCGAAAAGTTCGGGATTGATCAGCGAGTGGCAGCAATCCAGAGGATCTTTGTTGGTGAGTGGAGACGTGAAGATTATTCGGGTATGGGATGCTCCTAGAGAGCTCTGTATATCCGATATACCTGCGCGTTCATCTTCCTCAATCACCAGCTTGACGTCTGATCAGGTCGCTGGCGATATTTTTGTCGCTGGCTTTGACGATGGAAGCTTAAGAGTATACGACAGAAGACTCGACTCTCGTGAATCTATGGTGCAGATGTGGCAGAACGGCCGTGGTGGGGCCAAGAATATTGGTCGGGGGTCCATCAGAAACGTGCACATGCAACGCGGTGGGTTCAGAGAGCTCGTCAGTGGGTCGGCGGATGGCTACATCAATTTGTGGGATATTCGTCATTCTTTGCCTGTTTCCACTTTCACCGGGCCGGAGAAGAGCATTAGGTCTATCGATGTTCATGAGCATGCCCCTATCATCACCACGGGATCGAAAGCAGTGAACGTTTGGACAACTTCCGGAGATGTCGTTGCGACATTACGAAACCCCCATGACACTTATCTCGCGAACAGAACCTCCAACTACTTATCTCGGATTTCGTTCCATCCGCATCGCATGATGGTTGCAACTAACTATAACCAGGATGGGCACATCAACATCTACAACTGCACCGATATCATCTCCGAGTACTAGGACGGTTTACTTTTGAATGGCACAAGACTCCGGCTGTAAAAATTGCTTGGTTGAATACGGGAGAGAAAGGTGGAATTCGAGTCTATTATTGCTCCATCTGGGACCTGCGCTTAGTGCGATGATGCGGTGATGTCCGCGCCTCGGAGATCACCAAACCCTATATGAGCATATTGGAAAGTCTCTTCCACGCGTTTCTGAAAATCGAGTAGAAAACAGAAAGAAATGTCAAAGTCATCGAGACACGTGATTACTGGACAAAGGATGGAAAACTGACTTTGCCGTGTCTGATCGAGCGACTAGCAATTTTTGCAACAAGCGATTACCTTGAGCAACTGGCGAGCAAATAAAGTTCAAAAAAGTCAATCCGAGAAACATAAATGAGATTTGCTTTTTGTGAAATGGTGTTGACGTCGCTATCATGACTAAATCCAGCCCCCCAAAGAACCCAGTATTAGTCAGCCCAAAACCGGCGTTTGGCGGAGTCTGACGTGCCCCGGAGGCGGGCTTCTGTGCAGACCCGGCGCACGATCTCAATGACTGAAAGTTTCAGCAAGATAGCATCGAGTTTCTAAACCATCACCATGTCGATGTCTTCTCAGGTGGGAGCGGCGATTGAAGACGAAAGTCTTCACTTCAATCTGCCGGGGGATTCCCCAAAAGCTGGAGAAATCACCGCCCTACAAAAGATGCTCTCCGCATGTCTGGGGTCGCTTGTGACGTCGTTTGCAGTGACGCCTTTTGACGTGGTCAGAATTCGAATACAGCAGCAGGAAATCATGAAAACGCAAAGCTGTTGTGAGATGCCCGTATCCGCGACCATGGCCACAAATTCTGCCGCCCAATCTGTGAAACCGTCGCCTCCTGGTGTCTTCTGGGTTAATCAGTCCTACTGTAAGGGCCCCAGAGACTGTCCAAAAATCACATCCACGTTCCAGGGAATGCTTGTCATCAGCCGAAACGAAGGGCTTCCTGTTTTATGGCGCGGTCTCTCGCTCACACTACTTATGGCTATACCATCAAATATCATCTACTTCACAGGCTACGAGTACGTGAAAGACGTGTCCCCGCTACGGGACCATCCCTTGAATCCTCTTCTATGTGGGATGTTTGCACGCACAATGTCCGCCACGGTTGTTTCGCCGATCGAGCTTCTAAAAACAAGACTCCAATCGATCCCCTCCGAGGCGCATAGTGCCCATAGAAATGCCCCACGAAGCAATCTAATCACCTCGCTACTAAAGGACTCCCTTGTATCGTTCCAGAAGAATGGGTATGGCTCGATGTTCACGGGTTTGCAGATCACGCTTTGGAGGGACGTCCCGTTTCTGGGCATCTACTGGCTGTGCTACGAGTTTTTCAAGGAGCGGTTCAGCGCGAGCCTTGGCGTGGATTTCAACAACAACCACGTGAAGCAGGACGACTGGAAGGTTTTCACCACCAGCTTCGCGTCGGGATCGTTGAGTGGCATCATTGCTGCGTTCTTCACCAACCCGTTCGACGTTGGCAAAACCAGACTTCAAATAGCCACCCAGAAGGAGCCCAAGACAAGAGCGTCGATGTTCCACTTTCTCTCCAAGATCTACCGCACGGAGGGTGTCGGTGCACTCTACAGCGGGTTTGCCCCGCGCGTGATGAAGATAGCCCCACTGTGTGCCATCATGATCTCGTCGTACGAGATCGGCAAGAAGATCTTCAAGGACAACCTGTGAATAAGAAATTTGTATATACCTAGAAATGAACTCTTGCATGAACAAATGTCAGGGGCGGGCCAGCACATGCTTTACTTCTCACAGCACCACCCTCAGCTGTGCATACCCCAGCCTTCGCGGTTCTCCTCGAAGTTCCGAATATCGTAAATGAGATCTTTGTCCCGCAATCGGCTAGCAAGGTCTGCATCGTGTTCCCTTAGGACATTATTGGCAAAGAAGTCTTCCCGCTTAAGTAACTCGGCGATTTCCCTGAGCCCCGAGCCTCCGCTCGACCGGTTCTTTTTCCCACTGCCCAGCCCCGACTGGTTTTCGGGCGGCCGCAAGTTCAAGGGGCTCGTTTTGGTGCTGTCTATGGGGAACTCTCCAGTGGGCTGGTCGCTATTAGGAATATCCATCCTGCGCACAGGCGACGTGGGATCACCCTCCCGGATCTGCCCGGCAAGCGTGTTTGCTTTTTGGCCCAACGACATCAACGCCCCCTGTAGCCAGGTCAAGTATTCGGTGATGGCAGCGCGCAAGTTGATCGAGGCAGTGCGTGACAACTGCTGCTCTATGAGCTTCAAGTTGTACTCGCTCTCCTCAATCTGGTCCAAATATAGCGTGGACTGCTGCGCCTGCGGCCCCAGCTTGAGCGCGGTGTCGTTGTACTGTTTCTGCAAGTTTTCGTGGATCGACAAGAGAATCTGCTGTCTCTCCTCGCGACTGGCAATGGCACCCAACTTCACCTTGAACGAGTTGAGTCGGTCGGCCTGCGTAGCAAACGCCAACCCCACCTTCTCAATGAGATCGGTGAAATCACGCATCATGGCCACCACGTCCTCGTTGGGTAGATCGGTGGCCCATGTAGTGAGGGCTTCCACGAGAACCTGCTGGGAGGTCATGGCCTTTTTCTGGCTTTTTGTGGCCTTTTCGATGAGCCGCTGGAGGTCGACCGCGCTGATTTTCTTGGTCGCCTGTGCCTGGGGATACAGAGAAACTAACTTGTGGAGCATCTTCACCACTGCAGCAGTGGTGGGCCGTTTCAAGGACGAGTAGGCGGACTGAAACACGGACGCGTTTTGTGTTTTTTCCATGTTGGGCGGTAGTTTCGATTATTGAGTCACTCAAGCTTTTGCGGCTTTTGGGTGTTATCGGTGTCTTTGGCGTAGGGTGCTTTGGTGTCTTCTTTTTCGCAATCGTGGTCGCAAGTTGCAAAAGTTCGCAAGTTTGCCAGGTTTCGCACCTCTGCTGTGGCCAGAGCCCTGCGCAAAACTACTGTGTTTTTTGTGGAGACAAGCGTTCCAGAGTGCTGCTTGCTGTGGGTTTTATCAATTTTGTCTATACACCTTCGGTTGTGGAGATAGGTGTTCGGAGAGACGTGGCACTGTCTGTTTGTGTAAAGCGCATTGCCCAATACTGTGAGCAATGCGAGTGAGGGAAAAATAGCACCAACACTGCGTAGCTATTGCAACGATAAGACGCCTGTCGGAGAAGGAAAACTAGGGACATGTATGCCCTTGCTTGTCGTCTTCTCCAAGGCATAAAAATTCCTGATCACACCAGTAAACCGTGTAGTGGTAGCAGATGTATCTGCCCTATTTTCGGTCCTTCGACGACAGAGCAGCCGTATTGGCGAACGTGGGTGCGATTCCCAGAGTTCGGCCTCACACCCGGTATCAACTTTCCACGTTTCCGTCTTTCTTTTCTTGCCCCTTTCCTCATTCCTTCCTTCTCTTTCTACCATCAATCCCCCCTCGTAGGCCCATTTTCTCTCGTCCAGCAGCCATCAGCTCAAAATGGTACTCCCAGGTCGACTCATTAACCCTTCCTACTTTTTCAGCACCTCCTCGTCGATATTCAACCCCGTGGCACGCGACACCGACTGCCTCAACTTCTCCAACCCATCGTGCACCTTCTGCTGGCCCGAAATCGCGGATTCCTCCACCAGATTCACCAAGCCATTGGCTTGCTCCAAAACTGCCACTTGTTGTTTGGCCACGCCGGGTAACGTGCGCTGCTCCACGCGCCACAAAAAGTCCCGTGTGTTGCGGAATGTCTGCGGCAAGAAATAGCTAAAAGCTGCCAAGCCAAGCGCAATTGGATACGTGGCACGTGCTACTATGCCTCTTCTACGAGCCAAGATGTTTCCTGAAAGGCCGGCAATGAGGATGAAGATCGAGTTCGGGAACAAGTCCTCGTGCTTGCTGTGAAGCGCAGAAACCGTGCCTGTGACCTGGCGCTCTGCCTCGAAAACAGTGTGTTTCGTGTCGTGAAGATAGTCGTGCGCGGCCGAATAAGCAGAGTACACGGTTTGGCGTATAGACTTGAAGGCGCTTTCAAGAGGCGCGGCAGAACGCACAGTGACACCGTTCACAAGACTGCGGGGGCCCAAGACCTCCAATTCCGCCTCTGTGCTTGGTGTGACAGTGCCGGGTAATGGCACCACCTGCTGCTCGTTCTCGTAGAACTTTCTCTTGGACTCGTTGTGTACAGGAGTTCTGGAGAGGGTTTGTGTCAAGACGGCGGTGCCGGCTGCAAGGGTCAAGAAAGCTCTGGACATGGTGGAAGCAGTTGAAGTATGATGGGTGAAAATAGCGTTCGGTTGTTGGCTGGAGAAAACTGGTGTATTGGTGTACTGGTGTGGTGTCTGGGCGTTGATTCGCGGTCGCAGCCAACATGATCGAGATACCGTAGTGCGAAGGTTACAGGTGACGGTGAATGCTTAAGAATTGGGACAATATTGTATTTTGGGTGGGACATCAAGGCTGGCGCACACCTAAAGAGACATGAGCACGCGATTACAGACCTCGAATTGAAAACTAGTCAAAACACGAGCAAGTAGCGAAGAACTTGGGGCAGGTGGGTGTAACAGATTGATGCAACCTGCTCTTTCATTAAGTAGTATTGGTCAGTTCCGTCGGGGTTGCATATGTATAAAAAGTTCTACCACAGTCCTGTTTCAAGGCGCGAATACTGTCGTCCTGTGCCCTTTCATTTTACGTACTATTTAAAGAGACCACTAGAAGTGTAGCAGTGCGTGGAACATACTCAGCGTAAGCAATCTAATACCCGATGCTCCGAGCTCTACATGTTCCAACGAAAAACACAGCATTACTATAAGCACTACAGCACATGAAGTACAACTTAAACAGTACAGTAAAAAAAAAAGAAAGAATAACCCGGGCAAAATCAGGCACTATTAATTATCTCGCTGCTCCGCAGGTCCTAGACAGCAGCCACTTTCGCAGCCACGGGCGCGGCACCTCGCACACTGTTCACGGGCATGTGCTCAGTGATATTCGCACACGCATACCTGGTGGAATTAGCATAGCTGATCACCAACGACAAGCCACCGAAAAATGCACGGTTTTCTGGGTTGAGCGACAAGTAGTCGTCGTTGAAATCGGCGTATAGCGATGTCCCGGTGATCAAGCCGTGTTTCCCGGAAAGATCCCCCACCTCATGCTCCGATGGAGTGGTTGCGTGAATCGAGCCATTGTACGGGTTGAAGTCGCCCAAAGTGGCATCACAACCTCCACTGGCTGGCACGGGTTTTTCGTGGATGCGGTAGGTAAAAGGGCCACCTTCCTCGGGCAAATTTGTAAAGCCAGCTTCTGCGGAAAGAGTGCCGTTTATGGAATAAAACACAATGGATCCATGGTCTGGCTTTTCGAAAATGGCAGAGTAGAACCGGCCTAGAGGCGAGTCGTGGGCCTCTGGTGCTGGGCCGCGAAGTTCGGGCGATTCTGGCATGGGGCCACCACTGGCGAGCGCAATAAGAGCAATGGCTGCAAGCAAAGAAACGGAAACCATTGTGAAAAGGACAATAGTGAATTCACGGGTGAATGAGTTTGATCGAAGAGAGAAAAATGAGAGGGTTAAATAGGGGATAGAAAGTCGACTGTTTATATAGTTATGTGTGTTGAATAGCACGAGCACTGCCGTGCGGATGGACTTCACCTAAGTGGCCCCTCTTGTAGTTCCCAGTTCTGTGCTCGACTTTTATTTACAGTTTTCATATGAGGCAAGTTTTGCAAAACCTCGTTGCCCACACAGCCTGTTCTAGATACTGTCCTCTGATTAATATAGCCACGTCAGTAGAAACTGCTCGCCGCAGCACTCTGGGCCCGGCTGCGAGCTTACTTCAGCCGCACGGGTACATCACACTGATGTTGCATGTTGCATTTTAGAATAACTGGTAGTTTGCTGGGATTGGGTCGGATCTTCGGGGAAGCCTGTTCGATAGGTTCTGGGGCTGTTTTTTTTTTTCTTCGATCTTTGACTACCTCGTCTGAGTCTTCTGATGGCTCCAGTTAGACCATATACGAACCCATCATTTGGAAGATGCAAATTTTGTAACTCCGACTTTCGCTGGAGCCTCCATATATCGATAAAGCAAGTTGAGAAATAATTCTCAAAAGCATGATAAGTGTAGGCGATTCCAGAGCACTTCATGCATGTGCTGACACCTGTGGGTAATAGTGCTGAACATAGCGAGTGGCCGAGCTAAGTTTCTCGCTTTCAGCCCCTCTTTTGATCAAAGAGTAGCTAAATATAGAAGAAAGAGGCTAGAATAATTGGAGAAGAGAGAAAATATCTCCAAAACCACTGTCAGCCCAGTGTACCTGGCCATAATAGAGTTTTCGCACCCATGTTGAATGAGGTCGCTGCATCGAAGCCTAAAATGCAACCAAATCTCGCCTCTTCGGAGTACTCAAAGAACAATCACTTGTTTTCTTGGATTTCTGCCTTTCTATGATGTATTCGAAAAATCCAGACCGTGAAGCATCCTCTATTAGAGACCACAGGTGCGTCTGCGTCTCGGTGCCCTGCTTAAACCCAGCACTAAAGGCTCCGCTCTAGAATTAAATCCAGAAGAAATGGATTCAATTACATTCCCAAGTAGACACGTTCATCTAGCCTCCCCCAAAAGCTCCCTACCATTTGTTACTAACCCAGGGTCTGCCATAGGCTGTGCTCAGTCACGTGCGCTCGCCTGAAAGTGCAGGTCGGTCGATGCTCTTCTGCAACTTCGCCGTGAAAAGAGTACGACCTACATCCGCTGGCATGTCTTTAATCCCTAGATGTCTACTACCACGAGGGCTTAAGCAGATTCTGCGATATTCCCGGCTCAGACTCTCCAGCACGGACCAGGGCCAAGGCTCAGATCTGTCTCCCAAAAGCAGTACTGATCACCAGGAAAACCATGCTTCAGAGTCCCCTTTGCCCTTTGATCGACAGAAAAACAAGGACCAGTTTGGCCAGTTGGTGCGCAGTGAACACTACCGCCACGAGAGTCATCGGTTTGACCGGAAACCCGTGAAGGAAACCACGTACACGAGCAACGTACCTCTGTATGAGGCTACACCATCACCGTTCAGAAACGTGGATGGGACTTTTTTGCAGGGCGAAAACTCCGAAGAAGCCCGGCTAGACCCCCGCACGCTCAAGGCTCGTGTCGATAGCCTGGTGGTGCGGTTACCGAAAGAAATTGCCAGGGTCATTAATAAGAATATCCTCCTGGTAGTAGAGCCAGACAAACTTAGAGAAAGAGCGGCTCAGATCTACCAGGCGCTCGAAAAAGAACAAATCCAGAAGGCCCCTGAACTGAGGATAGACGCGGATGCCCACATTGCCGCCTTATTTTTACAAAACTACTCACATGCATACAGAGCACTTTCAGAGTTGAAAAAGAGAGTTGCGGATTTCAACCCGGATTCCGTGCTTGATATAGGATACGGACCAGGCACAGGAATGATTGCTCTAAATGAAATCATGGGCCCCGAGTTCCGCCCAAAAGTCAAGGATGTGTATGTCGTTGGCCGCTCCAATAAGGAGATGAAGAAACGTGCCAAGATCTTGCTTTCAAGACAGCTCAATGAGATCGTGGTGAACGAAGGAAACGCCAGTCTTTCTGAGCTCAGGAACGAAATCGGCGAAACAGAAACCCCTGAAGAAATTGCCACCAATGACACAGAAAACGATGACGACTATGTTGGTCCAGTCGATGCGTCTCAGATCCAGATCAGCTCGAAAATCAGGGATGCACTCCCCTCCACAAAGCAGTATTCACTTATTATCGTGAACCAGGCCATGCTCTCCCGTGAGTACAACTTCCCCAAAGACGTCGACATTAATTTACACATGATTTTGCGTCTCCTTAAGCCAGACGGCCACTTGGTGATTGTTGAGCGTGGAAATGCGCTAGGATTTGAGATTGTTGCAAGAGCAAGGCAGGTGATGCTCCGGCCCGAATCCCATAAGGGAGAACGTGGTCGGATTCCAAGGCCCTATATCAGGGGGTCCTCCATCAAGCCACAAAAGTTGAGAAAGGAGGACCAGATGATTACAGAAGACCACATCAGGCACGAGCAGGCACTTCTTGAGGAGATGGAGAAAGAAGAAATGGAGAACGATATGGAAAACGATATGGAAAACGATATGGAAAACGTGGACAGCTTTGAGAACCTGGATGTTGAGGCGGAAATTACTGCCAAGTACGGAGCGGTGGCCGAAGAGGATATGAAGTTCGAGTTTGAGGACAGTGGAGATTTCGATGTGATCCCCGTCGACGGCGCACAACCTTCCTCGAATTCCACGCCCGCGTCTGATGACGTGAACTACCATTTGAGTGTCGTTGCCCCCTGTTCCCACCATGCAGTTTGCCCCTTGCAGCTAGGTGACCCCAAATTCTACAAGATATCTGGCCACCAGCATCGGTTGCAATTCTGCTCCTTCAACCAGGTCGTGGAGAGACCAAAGTACACCATGGAACTCAAAAGAGGTAAACGGTTGGCCACGCTGTGGAACAAGGATTCCGAGGACGGGTTTGGCCTCGATACGCTCACGAAAAACACGAAGAAACAGTTGGAAGGTTCTGGCCGGCCGGGCGGAAACAACTCCGAATCGGGTAACTTTTCGTACCTCATTATGCACAGGGCCAAGAATGATGCCAAGTCTATTGCCAGCATCAAAGATGCCAGAGACCACCAGTATGAAGATAAAGATGCTTTGCCACGGATTCTCGAGACTCCAGACAAAGTCAAGAAGAACGTGCGGTTGAAAGTATGTGCACCCTCCGGCAATATCGAGTTCTGGCAAGTTCCTCGCAGTGTTGGAAAGCAGGACTACCACGATGCCAGGAAAGCCCGACAGGGCGATCTCTGGGCATTGGGGAAGAAGAGCGCAGTAGTGAAGGCCAGAATGTCCGATGCAAACATGGACAAGTTGCAGCGCTTGTCCAACATGCAACGCAAGTTTGTGATGAAAGAGAAGAGAAAGCAGCAGCTGAAGAAACTCATTAGCAGACAGGCAAGTGATTTTGACGATCCTTTGGACGAGCTTGATGCGTTGGCGACGGAGTTGGAGCAGTCGAGAAAGTACCGCACTAAGGGCAAGAAGGCCAAGTTCGACGTGGACTTGAAGGAGTATGAGGGGAAGTAGGCAGACGTGTAAATAGGACAGAACAGGGAGTGCAAGAGCACTCTAGGTTCGAAATAGGAAGGTTGTAAATATAAGAGATGGTCTCCAGCCAAGAATGTTATATAGGGCTGTCTTGCCTCTACTGACAATTTCATGGCACCGAGAAGCACCCGTATTCGTAAACCACGAAGATTGTGGAGATCTAACACAGCAAGCTGTCTGAACGCCTTTCTCCCTTTCCAATATGAACAGATCAAAATAGCCGAAATTTTGAGTTCCATCTCGTGATAGATACTAGACTTCGAGCCATCTACCAGGACGATATCTGTGATGAAAGCTGCACTCTACACATGAGCTTCTTCTTCATCAGTGATGAAACTACACTCTACATTAGAATTATTTGTGACTGTGTATTCCAACGACCTGTCCAACTATCTATAATACAAATGCATTCTAAGGAAACATACCCAACCAAGGCGCACTGCACCTACTCAGCGCTGATTCAGCACAGTGTGTCGTTGCGGTAATCCAGTCATTAAATGCAATCATGACCGAAAAAGAAGTAAAAATAGAATGAGCGAGATGACTGGCGGGAGATCTGCCACTCGCCGGTGGCCGCATGAAGTGTGTGCTGTTTCATTCTTCACGATCTTGCCTCCTTTCTCTTGAGGAGCCAGACACTTACTTCTTTCTGAAAGAGCAGCCCTCAGTCAACTTGGCCTTACCACCGGTGGGCGTGCACAACACAGAGGAGCAACCGTCACAGGTGACGGCGGTTTGTGCGTGGGAAAAGACGGTCGTGATGTTCAAACAGCCAGGGCATTTCACGTCCATGAAAAACGATCTTGGCGACTGGACCAAAGTCTTCAACTTGTGTTTTTGCGCTTCGGAAGCGGGGTTGGGGTGCAACAAATCTTGAACTAAAACCATTATTACTGTGTGATTATATCTTAGGAAAAAGGGAGACTATAGGCTGATCCAGAAAATTTGATCGCTTCTCCTCACGCGAGAATAGGACGCGCACGACTTTCCACAAGAAAAAGAAAGGTGTGGCGACCATTGTGCAGGAATTCAAGATGGATCAAGATGCTTTTTTTGTTTCCTTTCAAGACGGATATGCGTCTTGCCTTTGGTGTGCTTGTGTGCTGGCGGATTTCCGCTTTTTGGTGTGCTAAATGAGTTGCTTGTGTGGAATTATGTGCACTGTAGTCATGGAGTATCTCACTGCGCCTGTGGAATTCCGGTTGATGATATACCACACTGTTGCCTTCAAGTGTCATTTTTTTAATACTATCTCGGCATCGTGATTGTGTAATCTTTGCGATCGATAACTTCTATAAAAACCGGTGTTTCGGAATCAGTGGGCGTTGGCTGTCCATTTTGGGCCACGGTTCTTCCGGTGTCCTAGTCAGGTGTGAGATATGCAAGATCGGTCACATAAATCTGAGACGGATAGAGAGGTACAAGGAATAGATGACGAAGTTGACGTGTCACGTGGTTGAGGCTCTGCAGGGAGACGAATGTTGGTCTCAAGCGTACGTGCAACTACATGCGCTGAAGGCCCTTCTTAGCCAATCTCCCACAATGTGCAAGCAAAAGTCATCTCTAATCTGTTCTTTCCCAGGGCAGTAATTTTTCGCCCGGAGATCGCTTGCCCTTGCTTTTAGCGACCTATCTGGGGCAACCTTCGTAAGTACAGCCATCCACGTGACTTTCATTACATTCAGTGGCCATGCTATCGTGCGTGAATTGCAACAATCTGAAAGTTCACGACTTGAATGGCCCAACTGGCCTTCACCAATATCAATAAAAGTTGACATCTCATCACCTCTCATTTTTCGCCACCACCTGAAGTGTTCCATGCGCATCGCAGTCCAGTACACCGGCCCAAATCTTATCTGCCTGCGTAGGGTGATCGGCATCAATTTTCATGGAGAACTTCTAGCCAGAATTTTCCAGCAGCCTTTGCTGATCCCACGCTTGATTTCATTCATTCCACGACTGTCCATTGTGGCCGCTTGCTGAACTGAGGTCAGACCAGGTGCTACCACGACTCGCCCATACTTAGCGAACGCAGCAATATAAGCAAATACCCTCCGCCAGCACTCTTTTGGGCCCAACCCTAATATAAGATTTCAACACAAGCGTGACCGTCTATTAGTATCACCTAGTCACGTGCCCGCGTGTGTCCGTGCCCACTATAGCTAACAAACGACGTCCTAAGAAGACCCGTCCTCCCTACCGAAGATATGTGTACAAATCGAGCTTTGTGGAGGAAGGGCGGGAGACTGAGGCGCATGCTGAGAATGACACGGTCGTAACAGACAAATTTGGCAACTGGCAGGACTTCAGCCCTGCGGAAAACAGTAACATCCGTTCCGTGTATGTGCTTACTAAGCAGGCCGCTTTGCAGGGCAAAACATGGCCGCTTTCACAGTTCGAAAAAGTCGACGTTCTTGGATGCTGTCTATTTTACGGCAGCTCTGAACATCTCCGGCAATTGCAGCTCGAGCAGGAAGCTGTCGAGCAAAAACGGGCCGCCTCAGACCAGCTAGTTCTCCCAGTAGAGATTCTAGCTAATGTGTTTGAAATTCTACATTATCGGGGGCAGCTAAAACCTCGCTTTCTCCGTCTAAGCAAACTTTTCTACCTCATAACCGCACCACTACTATATAGACGCCCCGAGCTCCGAGGCGACAACTTCTATCGGTTTGTGGAAACGGTGAATGCGCACAAGACGTTTGGCGCATACATCCACGATTTGGATCTTTCGTACGTGAACCAAAGCGGCAAAAACGCGTCGGTGGCAAAACTACTAAAACGATCCCGCCCGGTGCTTGAGCATTTTACTGCGCCTCAAACCAGTTTTGGCTTGGCCCCTTTGATGGCCCTTCGAAGGTGCGTCCAGCTTCGCTCCTTGGATTTGCGGCTCGTCTCGGAAACCCTCAATCTCGAGGAGCTTTTTCTGTCCATCCGGCAACTCGAGGGACTCACACACCTATCGTTTCCGAGATCGTCGATAGAGATCAATGACTATAGCAACGTGAAATGGCCACCCAAGTTGGAATATCTCCGTGTGTCAGGGGGAATCTCCGACGAGTTTTTGATGATGTCGGAATTCCCAACCACAATCCGCCACATGGAATTTGCCCACTGCCCCAAAGTAGAGCACTTTGGGTTTCAGCACTTGCTCCTCGAATTTGGCAGAAACCTCAAGTCTTTGCGCGTCCAGTTTCCCATGCCAGGGCTCCACGCGAACTCGCTCGACTCCATTTTCGAGCTTTGCCCCAATTTGACGACGCTAGAGGTTTCTGTGGACTACCTCTCGGCAGAGTTCTTCGACGAGCGGTATCTACATTTTCTAACCAACCGGCCACTCCGCAACTTGTACATAGACAGCAGTGGCATGCTTGGCACAACCGATAAATTGGATCCGCTCGATTTGGCATTGGCTCTCAGCGAAGATCGTCTACCAAAGTTGCGGAATGTACGGTGCACGGCCAAACTCGGGTGGGACCCGAAATCGGACGGTGTTACGTATATTGTTAATGAGCTCGAGGAGAGAAATGGGGGGTTGTACATAGGATACTAGGTAGGCATTTGTATGTCTAATAGAGACGATAGGGCATTGGTTGTGCTATTGCACCAGAAATATAGGGAGTAGTACAAGAATTGGAGTTTCTTTGGTAGAGATGGATCGGTGTTGCTGGTGTACTTTCGTTCCATATATGATGTCGATCAGGGTATGCTATGGCCGTACATGCTACGAGGTAGACCACCTGCTTTAAAACCTATTTCTTTCTGACCACCAATGAGTCTAGCAAAACGAGACGTCTTTAAATTTCGAATCTCGATCCATTTAGTCATCTTTAGATCACGTGTCCTAGTTCCCTATGCTTTCTATCTGACCTTCCCCGGGTCTCGCGGTCGCTAAAAAAATCCTGCACACGCCGCAGCACACCGCGTCGGGTTTCACTGGTAGTTCTCCGAGTGTCGTCTACAGCGAAACACACTTTTCCACAAGTATTGCCATTCTCCAAAGATGTCCTTCGAAAAGGATACTGCTCTTTCGCCAGGGTATAAATCCGGCAGGCTCAGGGTGTTTCACTCCACGAAAGTGTCCCCGGCAGTGCTCGCCAAAGCCAAGATCACTGCCTCTGACTACAGACACGTGATAGTAATACTTGCAGTGGCCACGATTGTACGGACTTTCCGCCTACATTCGCCGCCCAAGGTGATCTTCGACGAAACGCACTTCGGTGGTTTTGCCAAGGAGTACTTCGATGGCGAGTTTTTTGTGGACGTGCATCCGCCGCTAGTGAAGCTTATTTTCTACTGGATCGCACTACTTTTCGGGTGGAACGGCCAGTTTGCGTTCGACAAGATCGGCGATATTTACGACACAAACGTGCCGTTTGTGGCCATGCGTTTCTTCTCGGCTGCGTGTGGAATTTTCACCGCAGTCCTGGCCTTTTTTGCGTTGCGGGCCTCGGGGTGTCGTCCGAAAATCGCGTCGATAGGTGCGTTTCTCGTCATTTTCGAAAACACTTTGGCCACACAATCGAGATTGATTATGCTTGACAGTGGCTTGGTGGCATTCACGGCTCTAGCAGTGATGGCGTTCCAAAAGCTCCAAGTGGCCGAGCCCTTTTCCAGAAGATGGTGCCAAACATTGTTAGCCACAGGCGTGGCATTGGGGCTCGCAGTTTCTACCAAACTCACCGGGCTTTTCACGATTGCCTGGGTGTTTACGTGGTCCGCGGTCCAAATGTGGGGGTACGTGGGGGACCTCGAGGTGTCGCCTAGGAAATTAGGCCTCCATGTCTTGGCCAGAATCGTGGCCTTGATTCTAGTACCTGCCACCATCTACTGCGGTTTTTTCTCTATTCACTTCATGTTGCTTCCATACAATGGCACAGGGTCTGGAATCATGTCGCCCTCGTTTAAAGCCGGGCTTGCCGATTCAGACAAAATGAGAAACACTGCGGTGGATGTCTCTTACGGCAGTACTGTCACCCTCAAACACCACAGGCTCGACACGTATTTGCACTCGCACGACAGCGAATATCAGTCCGGGTCCCACGAACAGCAGGTGTCGATGTACGGGTTTGACAACGACGCCAATAACGAGTGGGTTCTCGAAACACACGGCACGAACTATGACGGAAAGTTCGATTCCAAATTCCGTCCGATCAAGGACGGCGACACGGTGAAGCTCTACCACAAAGTCACCAAGAAGTACTTGCGTGCGAACGACATTAGACCTCCGAATTCGGAGCACGATTACTCCAACGAAGTGTCCTGTAAGGGAAACCGCACCGACACAGAAGACATCAACTACGAGTGGAAAGTGAAGATTTTCGGCAAAAAGCCCCACTCTGAAAACGACCTTCCCTTGCGGAAACTAAGGGCCACGGAAACGGTGTTTCAGCTCGTGCACAGAGGCACGCAGTGTGTGCTTATGGGTCATGATGTGAAGTTGCCCGATTGGGGTTTCCACCAAAACCAGGTGCTTTGCGTAGTTGGCCCCACGCTTCCTAACACGCTCTGGTACATCGAGAGCAACAGCCACCCGATTATTGACAAAGATCGTGAAACCTACCCGCGCGTGAACTTACCGGAGCTTTCCCTTTTCAAGAAGATGGTGGAATATCACCACTCGATGTGGAGAGTCAACAAGGGATTTACGCAAAAGCACGACTACGCATCCAGTCCTGCCACGTGGCCATTTGTGTTACGTGGTATTAATTATTTCAGTAATGGTCACGGGAACGAGAAGTTGACTGACGAAAACGGCAGCCACATCTACCTTTTGGGCAATGTGGTGGTGTATTACGGAGGCTTAGTTGCGTTGGTGGTTCTTGGGGCAAAACTCGGATTTTACCTACTTCGCGTGATGAACCCGTTCCACGTACCCACGGAGCAAAATCAGGATTTATACTTTATTACGCTGTTGCAATTTGCCAGTGGTTGGGCTCTCCACTTTGTTCCCTACTGGTACATGACGAGGCAGCTTTTCGCGCATCACTACTTGACCAGTGTGTTTTTCCTCATTTTGACAATGTCGCAGCTTGTCGAATATAAAGCAAGCGGGAACTCGAAGTTTTGGTCCGCGTTGTGGCTCCGGGCCTACGAGGCGTATTTCGTGGGGGCTGTGTTCTTTTTCTTCAAATTCAGTCCTTTGGTGTACGGCACTAACTGGACAGTGCAACAATGCCAGGCTGCAAAGTGGTTTTCTGGCTGGGACTTCGACTGCATGTCTTTCAGTCAGTAAGCAGACCAGGGTAAGTAAATTCCTACGAAAATATAAACGAGAGAGTTTGTTCCGGTGGCATCTTTCGATTTGAAGTATTCTACCGTAGTTCCTCATTTTTTGGACGTACATCTCACACCGTAGGGGGAGTCTTGCAGGAAGCAATTGGCATCGGATTCTAGCCACGATTGTTGAATGTCTTCGTCTCCATCGTGTCGATCATCCAGTGACGTTCACTGCTGCAGAACCTTAGGGTCGAAGTGGACGACGGGAACCAGACCATAAAGTAGCTAAGAATACATGTAGAACCACGAGGGATCTGAACTAATGATGTAAACCAGGGACCATGCTGAAGGATACAATCTATATCGACAGTCAGTATATCTTCTCTTTCGGTACCAGTTAAAGCCCAAGGCGTGTACAACAGTTATGTCCTCGTTTGGTAGATGCCTTCGGACACGTCCACTATAAGGTCCTCGCACCACTTCAATAGCTGGTCCCTTTCCCTCATTTTCTCAACGCGTTCCTTTTCTGTATTCTCCAACTCCACCATTAGGTCGCTGATCATCTTCAACTGTGTTTCGGGCAAAGTGCCTATTCCGGGAAGCGAGTCGATGATCATACTGATTTGCCGGGATTTCAATATAAGATCTGTCGATAGTTCGTTGAGCACCTCGTCGAAGTTAGGCTTCGTTGGGGCAGGTTCAGGCTCTTCAGTTTGACCAGAATTTGTATTTACATAAGCGGAATCTCCTTTGGCATCCCCTTCTCTTCCTTCGCTTTCTTTTCTTCCGGGTAGAGGGGCGCTAGCCGCCAAGTTGATCACGGATGACGGGTCAAGATCTAGAAGAGCCAACTCGCTCTGGGTGTTTGCATAATTGATAGTGGAGTTGAATTGTGCCACGAGCTGGTCCAAGCAAACTTGGAGCTGTGTGAGCCGGTCAGTCATCGTGAAGCTTTTTGTGATATGCTGGGGCGCTATCAAGAACCAAGTGCTTTTAGTGTTCTTTACTGTTCGTTATTGGTGTTCTTTATGGGTGTTCTCTAGTGATGAAAAGACCAGTGGAACAAGAAATTGGTATTGCGTTGAACTTGCTTCTTCTGAGCTTTTCTCAACTTTTCAAATGGCACGAAGTGCTCTCGTTGTCGATGCTCCTAGATGGCTAGAGGAGTGACAGTAGAAGATCTGAGTAGACGCGAGCTGCTAGGACAAGACGGTCGCACTGCCAGAACAAGAACTTTCTCCAAACCACTTCCTGGCGTGGGTATCTCATATAGTAGCAGTATTAGTAAACAATCCGTTTTTCAAAAGACACAACCGAAGAGGAAAAAATACTAAAGCTAAACTGATCAAGTGAACAATTTAAACGCAGTCGTGCGCGGAACAGAAATGGCTGCCCCGGTCGGCATGGCACTAGGCATATATTTTTGGGTACATGATAGATTTATGTATTTACTTGGAGATACTCAAATCATGTTATTTCTTCTAGTGAACCCTTCTACAAATGCCTTCTTAGACGACTACGTTTCATAAAAGGTCATCACTGTCACGCGAGACTGTCAGCGGCATAAACAGAATATATTAACGATTGCCGGCTGGAGTGTGATGGTGGCGGGTCTACCGTGTTTAGTGCTTCTAAGTTTTCTGAATTCTACATTGGATGTATCCAAAGAGGTGATTTTGATTTTTAACTGTCAAATCAAACATTCCTTATTCTTGACCAGGCGCTCTACTTTTTTGCGACATGCTACGTATGCCCCAGGCTTGTTGAACTCATCGAAACAAACACCTCACGTGGGTAGAAAATAGAATCCCAGCGAAATTTCTTTCTGCTTTCACTACTTCTTAGTTTTCCCAAAACAGGCCAGAACAAGACGTCAATAATATTTCTCAACCGTATCGTGTGATGCCGCTGGGTGACACATGCACGTGACGTAGAATCGCGTGACACATTGATCCGCCCCGGATCTCACCCATTGTCCTTATCTAGCATACTAGTCTTTTGAACAAGTATTCACCACGTCACCAAGCACCACCACTTTTCGAGCTTAGCACTCGAATCCACCAAACCACCACCGATCCATATATTACTATCATATAACCGCCCCTTGACACCCCCTACTACGAAAATGTCGCTGGTGCCAAAGTGGCAAGTGGATTCCGCAGCTTCCAAATGCTACCTCTGCAAGGCACACTTCACGCTCTTCAATCGTCGACACCACTGCAGGAAATGTGGCCAGCTTGTTTGTGCTTCGTGTTCGGCGCAGCAGGTGCGTTATTTTGCCAATTCCTATGTTTTAAATCCGCAAAACACGCCTCAGAGAGCCCGCAGCCACACTTACTATAAGACGTGTGATGTTTGCGTGGACGAGATCCGGATGATCCGCGAGACTCTCGTAAATGCGACTGAGCCCCCTCCAGTGCCGCCAGGAGGCTCGTCTGATTTTAGCACGCTGGGGTCTTCTTCAAATGTAAGCTCTGTTCCTGCAGGGGAACCCACCAAAGCAGTGGATTTGGTCAAACAACCCCAAAGAGCAAAGACAGGTGATGACAACAACAATTCCCGCCATTTCCACAGCGATGCCGAGAGCGACGCAGACTTGTGTCCTGTATGTGGTGTAGATTTGTGGAAGCAGTTTTCTTCAGAGATCCTGGCCAAGAACGCTTCAAAAGCCGAGGTCGAGACCTATAAGGAAAGCCATATCAACCAGTGCTTGGTCTCGTACGACTTCACTAACGAAAATCTAAGGTTATCCTCGCCACCGGGCGGTCTGCATGCCCGAAACCGAATGCTCGTATATAACATTCCACCCATTCCTGAGCCCAGCTACGAGACGATTCAAGGAAACTCGCCCAGCTCTATAAGCACGCTTTCAAGAGATGGCGGCGTCTCTGGACTGACCCCATCGAATACCACATTCATGGGCAGCGAGAAGGATGCTATTGATGCTGAATGTGTGATCTGCTTAGAAGAGTTACGGCCGGGCGACAAGGTGGGACGTTTGGAGTGTCTTTGCGTGTTCCACTATAAGTGCATCAAGGATTGGTTCAACAAGAAGAGCTTTGCTGAATGTCCCGTGCACTTTTTACACAGCTGATGGCAGCTTGATGATTTTCTTCTAACGGGCCTATTGGCGAGGCCCGCTTTATTTATTGGGTTATTTGTTTGTTGAGATTTTGTATGGCAGTACTGGGGATACATGAGCACGTCTGTTCTGGCACTACTGGAGACACTGGTCAAGAGAGTGTGGTAGTTATTTATTATGTTATGCACGATGAATTCGGGG
Organism: Metschnikowia kunwiensis; assembly: GCA_030583255.1. Classification (NCBI taxonomy): domain Eukaryota; kingdom Fungi; phylum Ascomycota; class Pichiomycetes; order Serinales; family Metschnikowiaceae; genus Metschnikowia; species Metschnikowia kunwiensis. The sequence goes on from JAJMHQ010000006.1 coordinate 133,178, forward strand.
GTTGTGTAGGTACCCGGAGAAGAGTGATCCACTTGTGGTCAACCAGTCAGATTTGAGAAAGTGTTACCTATCACGTAAGATGTGAGTCAAGTTGTTGCACTAGACATCGTCGCAACGATGTGATTGAAGTAGTCATCAAGCGAGTTTATCAAAAAGTTTATCGAGGAGAGAGGCGTATACTCATAACTCGCACTGGTTAATGAACTGTTTGATGAATCTGTAATTTGATACTTGGCTAATCCTCGCCAAAGTTATCAGATTGAGCAGGCTGTTGAAAAATCTGAGTGGTCGTGTTCTCTCTAACGTCTTCCCGTTCTTTACGAAGGCTTACCTTTTCAGACCTACTGTGGCACTTCGTCCCAATCATTGAAAATGCAAATATTAGTATCGCACCAGTTTCTTCCTACCTCTTTTATTCATACATTTACCCGATACTACCTTTCCTCTCTGTCCGCGTCATCCTTCGACCGCCCCTTCTTGCCCTTACCTCTATCGTGGAAGTCCTTGGTCTGTCTAATAGCCTCCGCAGTAGCTCTATCCACATGCACATACAACGCGTCCAAAACATCCTTAGGTGGAGCAGGATCCTTCGGAAGCTTCTTCTCCAAAACGGACTCGATCCGCAAGTACATCTCGAGGTCATACTGCGTGACCAACGAGATGGACTTTCCTGATCTGCCCGCACGTGCAGTACGGCCCACCCTATGGATGTAAGCCTTGGAATCCGTGGGGATGTCGTAGTTGATCACGACATCGACAGAGGGGATATCCAAACCACGCGCAGCGACATCTGTAGCAACGAGAATGTTGGCACTGCCAGCTTTGAACTTGTTCAAAGAGCCTAAACGTTGCGACTGCGAGAGGTGGCCATGGAGAGGAACCGCAGAAAAACCCAAAATCCGGGCAAGCAATGCGGTTCTTTGCGAGTGGGCACACGTGCGGGTGAAGACGATGATGGACTTGCCCATAAACTCGTTGAGCAAGTGCACAAGGTAGGTGTTTTTGTATCCGTCAGAAACCAACATCATCAGCTGCACAAGGTTCTCGGCAGTAGCGTACTTAGAGGATACGGCAATGCGGACCGGGTTCTGCAAAGACGCTCTCTGCAATTTCTCGATTTTGTTTGTCATCGTCGCAGAAAAAAGGTACGTGTTTCTCTCCCTGGGAATCACACGCAAAATCTTGTCGAGTTCCGGCCCGAAATCAAGGTCCAAAAGCCTGTCTGCCTCGTCCATGACCAAGTACTTCAAGTTACGCAAACTGAACCCTTTGGTGTTTTCCAAGTGGTCTACGATTCTACCGGGCGTGGCCACGATCACGTGAGGCTTTCTCATTAAGTCCCGTGCCTGGTCCATCATGTCCATTCCTCCCACGAGACAGCATGCCCGGAGCCCGATGCCGGATCCCAAGGCATCGAAAGTCTCTTTGATTTGGTACGCCAACTCGCGCGTGGGAGCCAAAACGAGCGCATAGTATGGAAGCTGGTCGTGCCATAGCGCCTGGAGAATCGGGATGGCAAAGGCTGCTGTTTTACCAGATCCCGTGACGGCCAATCCAATGATGTCTTTTCCCTCCAAGGCGTGGGGAATGGCCTCGGCCTGGATCGGCGTGGGCTTTGTGAACTTCATTCCCTGGATCGCTTCAAGCAACTCCGGAATCAACTTGAGTTGCGAGAAGTGCTCGAAACGCTTACTGTCATTATCGGTGACGGTGATTTCGGAGGCTTCGGGTGCAATCGAAGGCTGTTCTGCTGTCTTTTTCTGTGCGAGCTTTGCGCGGAGCGCGTTCTGTTTGATTTTCTCCGCGAGCGCGAGGGTCTCCTCGGACTTGGAGTGAAACTTGGCTTTTTTCCCGTTGTGACTTTTGACCATTTTGACGAGTTTGATGGGTGTATGCTTTCTGGAGATGATCATCTCGCTGGTTTTTCCATGCGCGAGGCGAGCTAGTATGCAGAACTGTGGGCTGGTGTTTTAGTCCCGTGATCTATGTTACATACGGAGCAAGTCAGCTCGGAGAAATCCAAGTATGCGCCGTCCATATTTTCAACGGGACTCGATGGGAAAAATCTCAAACAACGAAAAAATGGTTACCTGGGGACAGGGTCACTGGGGCCAACTTGGCTGGTGTACGGGCCTGTCCACCTCGCATCGCGATGGGCAGTGGCCCTGCAAAAAGCCAGACCTCGAAAATTCACAGTTGCGTTTCTACTATACACTAATCCCCAATGGCCAAAAGAAGATCTCGGACTAAGACACACAAGCCAGCCTCCACGGAGGAGGTGGAGAAAATCCCCAAGTCGATGGTGCTCGCTCTAGGAACGTCGCTCAAGAACCGCTCGTTGGGCCAGCTTGTGAAGGATTTCAGGCTCGTCATGGAGCCACACACCGCCATCAATTTGCGTGAGCGGAAGGCCAACAAGTTGAAGGATTTCGTGGTGATGTCCGGTCCTCTTGGCGTTTCCGATCTTTTTGTGTTCAAGCAATCGCAAACGTCCGGAAACGTTTCCCTCAGACTTGCCAAGATGCCCAAGGGCCCCAGCATGCAGTTCAAGGTGAACTCTTACTCGTTGATGAAAGACGTCAGACGAATCTTGAAACACCCGAAATCGGTGGGACGCGCCTCGCCGGCGTTTAGAGAGCCCCCCTTGCTTGTAATGAACGGGTTTTCCAAGAAAGTGGGGGAGATGGAGAACCACGAAAAGTTGATGATCACGATGTTCCAGAACATCTTTCCCCCCATCCAGCCACAGAAAACACGCGTCAGCAACATCAAGCGGGTGTTGTTGATCAACAGGATGGAAAACGGAGAGATCGAGTTGCGCCACTACGCGATCAGCACGAAGTTGGTGGAAGAAAGCAGAAACATCAAGAAGTTGATCAACGCGCACCACAACAAGAAAAAGCTCCCCAACTTGAACAAGCACGCGGATATTTCCGACTTGGTGCTAGACCCATACTCTGTAGGTGGACTAACGTCGGATTCCGAGGTGGAGGACGATGCAGTGGTGGAGATCCAGAACAAAGAAACACAGTCCGTCAGGAAAGCAGTGGTCGAGCCAGCTCCTACCACGACGAGAAAGAGGGCGATCAAGCTCCAGGAATTGGGACCCAGAATCAATATGAGCCTTGTAAAAATCGAGGAATCCATCTTGGGCTCGTCCAAGACGATCTACCACGCCAGCGTTTCTAAGCTGAAGGAGGACGAAAAGAAATTGGAGAAGAAGCACGAGGAGAGACTCCAGCAGAAGGCCGAGAGACGTGCCGCGCAGAAGGCAAACGTCGATGCCAAGCAGGCTAAGAAGGACGCCAAGAAGGCTAGAAAGTTGGCACGGAAGAATGGTGAATCGACAGAAAAGGGTTCTGACGATGAGCAGGACTCCGACAGCGACGACGAGCCGCAGATAAACCCCAGCGACTACGACAACGATAGTGATTTGTTTAGCGACAACGAGTAGGTGCGGTTTATGTATGAGGTTTATATGAGAGTCCATGGATACAAGAAAGGGAATCCACAGGTTAGTAGAGCAGTGCATCGGTACGAAAAAGATACGAAAAGGGTGTCTGCAGATTCTTCAAGGAGAGATCATTCAATTAATGTAAGAGACCGAACATTGTTTAATGTTGTGGCCCTGCTGTGCTAATTATATACTTTATTAATGCATGACTAGCCATTGGATCCCTCGTTGTCTAGCCCCATCGTTCCCTCTCAGACAATAATACAAGACATGAAAGTTGAGAAGATCCAAAAACCCTTAGCACGCACCCTGAATCTCTGCCACCAATTGTGTGATCTTCTGTTGTAGACATAGAAGTTTCACCGAGTCCCGGAGCGCATTCTGGAAATGCGTTTGAGCATTTCGTAACTGGTAGGGCACCAATCGGCCAAACTGGTAGACCGGGTCCTGTGGCGGGGTCACCGCAGCTTCAGAAGTTTCATCCAGTAAAACCTCTGTCGTGGTTGGGATCTTAGTATTAGGTTTTTTGCTCCGGTTTCGAAGTTCAGATGCATCTTTTCTTGCTGAAGAGATAGCCCTCTGTTCATCAGCATCGTTGTCTGAGTCGCTTTTGTCTTCTGTCTTACTGTCTCCAGTGTGCGCTTTCTCCAGACCTTGGCTATCCTTCTGCGAGACGGCTGCCTTTTCAGCCGCTTTCTCAGCTTTAAGCTTTGTTTTGTGTTCTTGCCATCTGTCTATTACAGCGAAGCCTCCCAGCACACAGTCTATCACTGTGGACGCATCACGTGGTCGCATATCCATGGACTCCGTATTGAACCTCTGCGTTCCATAGTAGTTCGCCCTACTAAGTTCGAGGAAGCCATTGGTATAGTGTAAGCGGAGCGATTCGTTTGCCAACTCCTCGTACTCGTTCAAAAGATCGAGAAGCTGGAAGATCTGGGCATCGCTGTCAGGTATATCAGAAACCTTGTCCTCGTTGGCAGCAGGAGGATCTGGATTTTTCTCTTCAGAATCGGTGACTGGATGAAGCTGGCCAGTAGAGCTATCCTGATTACATCCATTCTCTTTCACCTCGCTCTCGTAAGAGTTGAGTTCCAGAACCTCGGATTCGGCGTTCACGTTACTGGTGCTGCCAACTTGAGCGTCGACTTTCTTCGTGATTTCTAGCTCGCCGAGCTGACCAGATAGACCATCTATGCATTGTTCCCTTTTCGGAAGTCCGGTTTCTTCTGGCTTTATCGTCATACAGAAGTGAGGAAAGTTAGCGAGCTTATTGATATGAACAAGGCTACGCCCCAGCTGCGCGCACTAAGTTCTGGTCCATGACAGATCAGACGCTAATAAGGTAAGAACGATATAATCAAAACGCTTTAATATTCTACGAATTTGCTCGTGAGAAGTAAGGTCAGAATTCTAGCCATCTATCAAGCGGCAGAAATAAACCCTCAACAGGCATTAGCAGACATGACAGAGAGCTACAACACTGCACTAATTAATAGTATGATATTTTCTCATATATTTTTGATCTAATTAAACGAGTCTACGGCCGGCACTCGTCTCCTGCCTATGCACATTTTGTCCCAACATGGAAACTCGCCCCCAAAACCCCCACATTTTCTTTTCAAATACCCCCTCATATCTTGTAGATTCGCTTCAACCGGTTGAACTCGGTGCGGGGCAACACGTCGCCAAAAGACACCTCGTCCATGGGCTGGGAACTGATCAACGCAGCCTCCACATCCGTGCGCTCCTTCTGCCGCATCTGCTGCCCGTAGTGCCACACGCTCCATATCAACTCCTCCTCGCCGTACTGCTTTTCGGGGTTGATCTGTGCTTCGGGCATGTACACGATTTCTGCCAAGTCGTGGAGGATGTTGGCCGTGAGCCCCCACACGTCGTAGATCTTCTCGTTGGTGACGGAGTCGCGGCGCAGACCCAACTTGCCCCACTCCAGCAAGTCTTTTTTCTCCTTGCTCTTCGTGCCCGTGTGGAGTCGCTTCGCCTCGCTGTCTACCGAGTCGTCGCTCTCCGTGGCACTCAAGTCGTCGAATCCCTGGAGCCAGTGCACCTCTCCAGGATTGGTCTGGGGAAAAGTGTACGAGCGAAGGTTCCACGGAATCCCGCCCCATTTCACCCGATAGTGCGTGCGCTCGATCGCCTCTCTCGCAGGCAGGTCCACGGCCGGATAGAGGAAGTCCCGGAGGGGACAAGAGAAGACGCTCGAGCTCTCGCCCGGGTTCACCTGTAGCTTGAGGTTGCGCAACAACGCCTCCTCCGCGTCGCCTGCCGTGTTCATGAACCCCACACACGGCTTCACCGCAGAGAAGGTGCGCGACAAGTAGCACGGGAGCTCGGTGACGCTGTCCACCAGAAACCCGTAGTCCCGCGAAAGTAGGTGGTTGTGCTCGCTGATTCCGATTTCCTCGCTCATCTCACGCCGCGCCACCATCCACGGCAGCTCGAGGCCAGTGTCTGCTTTTCCGCCTGGTAACGAAATGTGCCCCGGGAAGTTGCGGAGTTGGGACAGCCTTTTTGTAAGCACCACGCGAAGCTCGCCGAGGTGGCCGAGGAAAAGGAGGATGAACACCAGCGCACGGCGCGCGACCGGCACGCGGTGCCACACCAGCACGGACTCGCCCTGGTAGTTGCGCGCCTGGAACTTGTGTGCCCTGTGAAGCGACTCCATGATGCGCGAGGAGAAGTAGTAGTGAGAATATTTTGACAGTTGGAGAGCGAGCGACCTGCGCCACAGTGGGGAGTTAAGCAGAACAAAAAGAATTGTGGTTTGAAAAGGGGTTACAAAAGAGAAGGAGAAAAGAATCCACTTCCGGATTTTTCAAAAATATACGTGCCCTTTTTTGCGGCCCAACAAACGCAAAAGCGGAGAACTAGCCTCGGACCGTGCCTCTCACGTGAGCGCTCACCACAACAGAGCAAGTGACGAGACGCGTGTTTCTGGGGACGAATGATTCTACGTTTATTCTGGCAAATTGTAATGTTTTCTGGTCTACTTTGGATATAGTGGTTTTTCGTTTTTCGGTCCAGAAAGGGAAAACTGGCTCCGTCGACTCATGCGTCACGTGACTCGTACATTCCGCCTTAATTAACTTTCATTGGATCGGATGTAGCCCTGGCCCCGACAGTTATGGCAGTATGGATAGAACGCACCGATCTTGATTCTGTTCAACATGAATCAGCTACGGTCTTACGTATTGTGGCATGTCCTCTTTCTGATGTATGGCTTCCTCTTTCGCAATGCCTTCACGTCTAGTCCGGCCTTCCTCTTTCACTACACTGTTCAATATCCTTTTTAATACCATTTCAATCTATTAATCTATAATACACCCGATGAGTGAAGAGTGGAGTCCCGTCCACGCAACAGCCAGCGGCTTACTCGGCCAAGAGGTTGGGCCAAGCGTTCACATCTGCGTTCTCGTAAATGACACCATACGTGGCCTCAAACAAGGGGAATTCCTCCTGCAACTTGAAGTTCACCAACAACTCGTGCACCTCCTTGGCGGTGATGATACCCTGCGAGGATTGGCCGTTCAACAAGACCTTCTCGGCCTCCCAGGCATCCACGTTCTTCTCAATCATGTAGCGAGCAACCTTGACGTTTCTGCCTCCAGAACACGTGGTGATCAAGTCAGCAACACCCGCAGACTCCTCAGTAAACGTGGTGGACTCAGGCGCAGAGAGGCCGGAGATGCCAAACTTCTTCCAGTACGATGCAAAGTGGATGGTCTCCTTGAGGCCGATTCTCATGATGGCAGACTTGGCGTTGTCACCCCAGCCCTCACCTTCAACGAAGCCCGCGGCAATGGCCACGACGTTCTTCAAGGCACCGGCAATAGAGGCACCGATGACGTCCTTGATGACTCTGACGTGGAAGTAAGTTCTGTGGAAGGCCTCCTTCAACACGAACTCGCAGATATCCTTACCCTCGCCTCTGAAGTCCTTGGGTCTGTTGTAGGCAATCGAGGTCTCGGACCATCTGCCTCTGGCAACCTCGTTGGCGATATTGGCACCGGACAAGACACCGCAGTAGATGCCCAAGGTGTCGGTGATGGATTGCGACAACAATTTGCAGCCTTCAGCACCGACCTCCAAACCCTTGAGACAGGAGATGGCTCTGGCGGTAGGCGAAACCTTGCCAATCAATTGCTTGCACACTCTAGGCAAGAACTGGTGGGGGATGTTGAAAATCAAGAGGTCTGCGCCCTTCACAGTGGCCTCGATATCGGGGTTGGCCACCAAGTTTTCTGGCAACTTCACCTCCGGAAGGTACTTGACGTTTTCGTGCTCAGTGTTGATGATTTCCGTCAACTTCTTGCCGTTGATGTCCTCCTCGAACACCCACATGTCGACTTGCTTTTGGAAGATTTCTGGCTTTTCGGCTGCGTTCTCAGCCACAAGCTTGGCAACAGCTGTGCCCCAGTTTCCCGAGCCAATGATGGCGATTTTGAAGGGGGAGTCGATCTTAAAGGGAGCTGTGGTAGTCATGATGATGTTTAGTGATTGTGATCGAAATTGAGGCGGAGATAAGGATTCGGGGGTGCTTTTATAGTTTTTGCCCATTGTCGGAGCAGGCCACCAAAGTCCGCTGAATGCAGGCAACGGGGAGCGCGTGCAGGAATATTTTTCCGTTCTCATCGTGTGTCTCAGCAAACTCCCGCAGTACTATTACATCATGCTGCGATTGCTCAGGCGTGTTATTGTGCGCCTTCGGGGGATAGCCTTCCGCCACCAAAAACGGCGAATGGGAGGAGAACGATGGTTACGAATAGAAGAGCAATGTCCTACAAGACCCGGATTTTTCCTCTTTTCCGCCGGCGTTAAGACCGTTGCGAATTGCCTGATGGCCCCTCACTGCGGTGGTTGAGGGGAAGTTGCTTTTGTTTTTTTGGGCACTTGTTGCTTTTTCCTCAACTTTCTTATTTGCAGTCCACACGCTTTATTGTTGATCGTCATATACTGCACATAACCGTGGTCTCTTGGCTCATCGACCTGCTGACGGTATGTATCCACGCTCTGGCCCGTTTCGATACAGATCAAAAACAGACGTGAGGTAAAGGGTGTAAATCTAGTCTCGCTCGTTCCTTGGCACCTTGAAATCATCACGTTTTGGCAGATTGTTTGGTCACGTGAGCGAGACCAAAGTTCGCAGCTCTATGGTGGATCCTCTTTTTCAGCGGATATGCAATTGACTAAACTCCGATTTAGTTCTCGTCTCCTAAACGGCCCGTCGCGTCTGTCAGAATTACCGCCGAGCCTCAAAAGAAAAGATAAAGGAGCTGTGGTACGCCGTCATAGTTGCCTGCACACAATGCACTATGACGTCGGATTCCGCTCTGGCCCGATCGCCGACAACTCTTGGTGTATTCGGTTTCGTTTCTTTTGTGAGTTATTTCCGTTGGGCTGACAGCTGCAAAAACAGCTGCAAGGTCTCCAACGTCGTTTGTATTGACTAATGAATTACGAATGGTCAATAGAAGGGTGATGTCTTGACCCACCGTCTCAATGAACCTAAGAATGTGCAGATACGCGTTCTGCCGGTGATACGGTGGTGCTCAAGAGTCCACCGTGTTCACGTATTTTCACCTTTTATCTTCCCCATGGTATATATAAACCCACAGAGGAGCTATCTGATTTCAATCGTCCTCTCGGGCTACGGGCCGGCATCCCTACTACATGGTGCAGTATTCAGGTCGTATGCTCTTACAGTATGGTGCACCTATTGAGGAAAGGTCCTGTAATCGCAAACACTCTTCAACAACGCAATGAGAACCTTGGCCACCCGAATTATCACTCTAATGACGCGCCGATATTTGACTAACCACTCCCTTAATCTACGTACTCTCGGTAACAGCCCTCCATCAAAACCACCTAGTGGTCATCGTGTCTATAGTCATCATACACCTCCTGTTCCGCCTTAGAAAGCAACGATGGTCTCGTGCCTCTAGGCTGGACTGGTTGTGTTGGCTGCCCCATGTCCCACATTTCGTCCTCCATCCAGCTGTTTTCCTGTACCTGGTTTCCACTGATGATTCTGGCTGCCTGCAAGGACGACAAATCACCGTCTAGTGCCCCGTCTTTGATGTGCGCCAAAGGATCAGGCAAATGGTTGCGGATGTTTTCTGATTCGTTGGTACGTGTTGGAGCGCCAGAGCTAGACCCCGGAATGTTGCCATAGATGTCTCCGTACATGCTAGTGTAAGTGTCTGCATTCTGTGGTCTTTCTACCGAGTCCAGAGCCTCGTGTTTTGGTGCATGGTAGTCCGGTTCTGCGGTGCGCTCGTGCCGGAGTGGGTCGCTCAAATGCTCTCGAATGTCCTCTCCTGTGCTCGTTACTAGCTTGTCGCCCTCGTGGGATATTTCGACCTTTCGGTCCAGAATCAGCGACATCAACTTCAAGAAGTTGGACTGCTGGAACTTCAGGGCTGTTTCCTGTGACTGCTGTGCATTGCCCAGAACCATAGACTGGTGCACCTGGCGGGCAGCCTCGGCAAATTGCGCTTTCTCCGAGTCGTCTTGGGGCACTGCCTTTTCGACATTTTCCTGCTCCAATTCGCGTTCTATGATGTCGAACTGGCGCGAGAGAGCCTGTTCATCAACCGCGATCGAGTCCAACGCATCGTGTTGCTGGAACTGTGGCTGGGGTTGCATTTGGTGCTGGTTTTGTGAAGAGAACTGACCCATCATAGGCTGATATTGTCCCATACTCAGACCACCAAAGTGGCTCTGCTGATTGAAGTTCTGGTTCTGGCTTTGGCCCATGTTTTGGCCCTGCATGTTTTGCATAAATTGGTGATGCCAGTCCGACTTTTGGCCCTGGTTCTGCACACCCATCTTACCCGCATTAACAGCCTGGCGTTCCTGGAGCGAGAGCCCGCTGAAGTCCAGCACCCACTCCAGATTCTTTCCTGAATTGCCCCTTGCTCCCTGGCGGAAGCCATTTGATGATTGGGCGTGTAAATTCTGGCCATGGAAGGAGCCATGGTTTTGCAGAAAGTTCTGTGGCTGGAAGTCCACGTGATCTCCTTGCGCAAAGCGGTGGAAATCCTGGTTTAGGTTATTATCGAGCCCTGGGCCGTTTCTAAATGCATTTTGCTCAAAATTACCGGCAAATTGCCTTTCGTGCTGGAGAGAATTATCTCTTTGCGTATGCTTAGAAAGCTGCGATAACGCGTTCGAAGGACCACAACTGGCGTCCATTTCGGGGATTGTTGGTTAAAATGCGTAGCTTCGAAAGAAGAAGGTATCCACGTTTCAGTGGTTTGATTGGTGGGTATAATTGTGTTCTCTGACTTTGCCTTTTTTTGCAGAGAAAACCTGGGGAAGCAGCGGGGTGCACTTGCTGGGTTGTTCTCAGGGCGTTACCAACAAAAAGATGGAAAATTCTCTACGTTAAGTTTTGCTTTGAACCGCTAGAATAAATATAGATGGCCTTTGATCTTGTCTTGAAAAATAAGATCAGTGGAGAAAAGAAGACTAACTGATAAGGTGGCTCGTGGTGGAATTCTTTCAGGGCCGCGGATCCGCATTATATACAGGACATGTTGCCATTACCCACGGCTTACATGACCGGGTCTGGCGGGGCGAACAGGCAATTCATCGGTTTTGGCTTAAAGTAGCTTTTAGAGTTGTGAGCGTAGGATTATGGTTATATACCGAGTCTCCCTTTTTGATGTCTGTAGTACTTAATGGATCGGACTCAAACCGGAAGAACTGGTGTGCGACTGCATTGAATGTCCCCACAATACTACATGGTAGCAATAGGGTACCAGTTGTGCGGTCACCAATCACCCAGGTTGTTCATTTGTTCTTCCATTATGGCATTTCAAGACTGTGCCAGAGATTGCCGACAAGCAGCATGATGTATTTACACAGCGTTTTGAGGTTGAGTCTGTTAGAGGTATTCTCATCATAAGTATCCTCACCTGTAGTGTCCTCGGCTCGACATCCCTGCTATTCTCTTTAATCAGATACTCATTTGAGAATCCCTTAGTCCTCGTCTTTACCCACAAACTTCTCTCCGTAGCCCTCGAAGATTTCACCGTATGAATCACCCAAAAACTCGTGAATGTTCGAGGTCTGCATCGATCTCTTATACTTAGCAAACGCCTTTTTACTAGCAGATCTTACCAATGCACACGCGCCGTAGCATGCCACTAGCGCGAGATCGTCGTCGTGAATCAGCTCTGTTTTTGCAGCTTTCCAGAAATCCTCCTTGTAGTGATATGCCCATACTAGCATAGTAGCCATGGCCCCTGTCAAAGTGTCTCCCTGTCCACCCACGCGGCGTAAAGAGCCATGCATATCGTTCAAGAGACAACTGTCGTCACGCACAATGACCTCTTTTGCGCCCTTCTTCACTACAACAACTCCACCCAAACTCTTGGAAACCTTCTTGGCTGTTTCGACAGAATCGTCGTTTTTGATATCGAGAGCATCGCAAATCCGACCAAACTCAACCACGTTTGGCGTGATCACTGCTTTTCTGTACCCCTTTATGAGCCCTGGATTCAAGGAAATTAGGTAGAGCGAATCTGCGTCGAGAATCACCGGTTTGTTAGCGACCATGATTTCTTGGAGGAGCCGCTCAAGCGTTTTGAGCATAAGAGGATCCCTTCCAAACCCGGGTCCAACCACGAAAACGTCAATTCTTTCCACGAGGCCCATGACCTTGGGCATGATGTGCTCTTCAATAACCCTATCTAGTTCCTTGTCTTGCAAAGCTTCATGCAACGGCTTTTTCTTCAAGTCTTCCCAGACTTTCTCTGGTGCAAATTGCTTCACTTCTGGATTCAGCAGCTCGTACAAGTACGGGTGTACCATCAAATCGGGCGAGTATCCTTTGATGATAGGGCCTGCTAATTTCTCACACACAACATGGCTTAGATCCGCCCCTACTAGGGCAGCAGAATGGGAGGCAAAAAAGGGGGCTCCAGTGTAGTCTTCGCAGCCACCAAAAACCCCGATTTTGCCTGCCTGGCCTTTGTGAAAATTCGACTGGAGAGGCTGGATGATCTGCCGTGCTAGCTTCAAAAGTTCTTTCTGGGTTTTTCCATTGAGCATAGTGTAGTTGAAAGAAATATGTGGTTAAAACGGTTATACTGCAAGAATTGAAAGAAACGAAGAGCTTATGGAGGTCGCAACTGGTTCATATCTATGCCTTGTATAGAGTTGGTGTACGCCGCGAGGAAAGTGGAGCGATAAAGTTGCTCCAGGGAGGCCTCCATTGCGGGGTTCCGCAATGAGCAAGTATTGGACAATTGGTAGGTGTCAAGATATATATAATTGCATTAGAATAGCGGACCGTGCTCTATTATATTCGCTCATTTTAGGGTTGTTTCACTATTTCCTTCGACTGCCAATTAAAGCGTGGCTCTCGCTGTAGTAACTGGCCCAAAGCAACAGTTGCGAAAACGCTGCCCATTACGTCATAGGCCGGGCCGGAAAGCCTGTTGCCATAACGAAAGAAACAGAGGTTAATTGTTTTGAAAAAACAGATGGAGCTCTGTAATAAAAGGGTTCTAGAATTATCCCGGTTTGACGGGTTTCTAAGAAAGTTGGAAATGGAATTTCCAGAATCATGGGCACGAATTTCCTGCTGCTCAAAATTTGTGCTTGATTAAGAACAAAGGATATTATTCAAGACGCAAGATAAAATACAAATGTCCCGGAAGCCGCCCTCATTGAACGTACACAAGATAAGAACGGTGTCTCTTTATTTACCTTTTGAGGTACAGAACATACCAGCTCGTATTGCCTAATTTGTATCAGATTCGTGTCGAGACCTTAGTCTCAGCCTGTGCTTAGAGTTAGAGCCTAGTAATTGGGCACGAATAGCCACCCCAAATGGCCCGAAAACATAAATAGATTGATGAATCCCATCGATATTTCTAGAATACCTACAAAAAACGAACACAGCTGTTGAAATAGACATCCTGTCTCGATCCTAGATCGTCGCCAGCAGCCAGCCAACCTCCGGTGTAGATACATTACCGATAATCTTTTTCAATAACGCCTAAACATCACAGTGTAGTGATTTCGTCTTAACCTTTTTTTACATTTGCAAGCCAGTCCGAGCCATTGAACAGACTATGTTAGTGCTTGCTGTGAGACTGAGCCCAGCGGGTGACCGCAACCACCTACTATCGCACCCACGCCCCGCATTCCTCGATGGCGTTGCGGCACGTGCAGGCCCAGGCTGTGAACTCCAATAAGAGGCTGCGGTGCGAGCAGGAACCACACTCGGCAGGCTCGGCAAATAAAGGGTGCGAGAAAACAGGAGCACAACCAACGGAGCAGAGCGATAGCGTAGTAAGTAGCAAAAACAGAGAATGTGTTTCAATATTAGTCAAAAAAATATATAATTCCCCCTTACATCCACCTTTTTGGTACTGCTTACTCAGCCCTAGCTGTATTAGTCCTGGGCTTAGTATTGGTCGCCGCGCGCTCGTTGCTGTGGCCCGGGCTGCGACTAGATATAAGGCGGAGATTCTCTACAGGCCTAAGGGGCGACATATTCAACTCCGGTCCGATTTTCACTGAACAGACCAATTGAGGCGAAAATCACCAAAATCCGTCCATAAATCACCCGAAATCTTCTCAGAATATTCACAATGTCCGTCTCCAGATTGGCCAGCAGATACTTCTACCCTACGTTGGGTGCAGTCGGTGTCGCCGGATTGGCATGGCACTTTTCCGGACCAAAAGTGTGGAACGAGCCTTCCAAGACCTTCAATGGAGGAAGCGAGTGGATCGACTTGAAGTTGAAGGACTCGTGGCACATCTCCGACAACACCAAACACTATGTGTTTGAGTTGAACAGCCCGGACGAAGTCTCTGGGTTGGTCACCGCCTCTTGTTTGATGGCCAAGTACGTCACCACCAAGGGCAACAACGTTATCAGACCTTACACGCCTGTGTCCGACGTCAACCAAAAAGGTACCATTGAGTTCGTCATCAAGACCTACCCGGAGGGCAAGTTCTCGAAGCACGTGCACGACTTGAAGCCTAACGACACCGTGAGCTTCAAGGGCCCTATTGTAAAGTGGAAGTGGGAGCCCAACCAGTTCAAGAAAATCGTCTTGATTGGCGGTGGGTCCGGCATCACGCCATTGTACCAGTTGATCCACGAAATTAGCAAGAACCCAGAGGACAAGACCAAGGTGGACTTGTACTACGGATCGCTCAGCGAGAAGGACATCTTGTTGAAGAAGGAGTTGGACAAGGTAGCCGCTGAACACAAGGAGCAGATCAATGTGCACTACTTTGTTGACAAGGCCTCCGATGGATGGACTGGACACAAAGGTTTCATTGGCAAGGACTTCTTGAAGGAGCACCTTCCTGGTCCATCGGCGGAGTCCAAGATTTTCGTGTGTGGCCCTCCACCTTTGTACAACGCCATTTCTGGAAACAAGGTTTCTCCTACCGACCAGGGTGAGGTCACGGGAATCTTGTCGGAATTGGGCTACACCAAGGACCACGTTTTCAAGTTCTAAGCTCTAGACTTGGGTGCATGTATAGGATCTAAAAACAGACTACAAGGAGAGCAATGGACACTGGTGTAGAGAATTAGGTGGGAAAGAAGAATGGATGTAGAAGAGGGTGAAAACTTTTGGGCCTTTCTCCGCTACAGCTTAGGATCTGTTCGTAGTGTTGCAATCATTGGAGCGCATGGTGGAGATCGCTCCACAGTCAATTTATTCTTATATTCGCCGTAACAAGAGTCCGATAAGATTATCAATTTCTTTTTTCCAACGTCCAAATCTTGTGTGTTCCATCTGGTGACTTGACTATTGTCTTTTTTGGATGTACGGATGCACTAAAAGAGCACCGAATATGACGAGTTTTCAAATCTAATGCAGCTGCACATTCCTCCAGATCACTCCGATTCCCCTATGAAAACCGTCCGTGTGGCCATCGAGGGCTGCTGTCATGGGCAGCTCAATAAAATCTACAAGAGTGTTCCGAAAAACGTCGAGCTTCTCATCATTTGTGGTGATTTCCAGGCAATCAGAAACCAGAAGGACTTGAAGTCCATGAACGTGCCTAGCAAATACCTAGAAATGGGTGATTTTGGCGATTACTACCTGGGAAAGAAACGGGCCCCCGTGCTCACGGTATTTATAGGCGGAAACCACGAATCGTCTCTGTATTTGAGAGAACTACAGTATGGAGGATGGGTGGCTCCAGGCATCTATTATCTTGGCGAATATGGCACGATTTGGTACAAAGGGTTACGGATCCTGGGGCTCAGTGGGATCTGGAGCCAGCAAAGTTTCTTCGATGCCAAAAGCGAAAACCCACCGAAATATACGTTGCCCTATGGGAACTCAGCCATACGATCCATCTACCACATAAAGCCCAAAAATTTCCTTAAATTATTGCTCTCGGGGTCCTCAACCGTGATGCTATCTCATGATTGGCCCAAGGGAATCTGGGAATGGGGAAACAAGGAGAAGCTTCTACAGAAAAAACTGTTCTTGAAGGCAGATATGGATAGTGGACGGTTGGGATCGCCCTTGGCTGCGGAGGCCTTGCAATACCTCCGGCCGTCGAAATGGTTTTCGCTGCATATGCATACTCTTTTCGAGGCTACTGTGAAGCATGAAAAGCGCGATGAAAAGAAGAACGAGGCGAAGGGAAAGGAGAGTGAAGTCGATATCAATGAGGCCAAGCGGAGGAAGGTAGAGCAGACCCAGGAAGATAAGAATGAGATTTGCTTGGACATGGACGACATGGCTGACAAGAACGAGATTTCCTTGGACATGGATGAAATGGACGACAAAAATGAGATCGCTCTAGATATGAACGATATGGGTGATGAGCACCTAGGTAACGGTCAGCAACACCCACAAGCTCGAGAATCTGAGTCTGAGGCTGAAAGCTCTTCTGAATCCTCATCGGAAAACGGTAAAGAGAAAAAGGAGAAAAAGGAGAAAAATTCGCACACCTTCATTCCACTGCCAGAGTCCTCCATAACGCACTTCATGGCCCTCGACAAGTGCTTGCCCAGGCGGAGCTTTCTCTCTGTACAGTCTATCAAATGCAACCCTACACACCCGTCGTTCAAATCGAAAAGCTTATACTACGACGCAAGGGCCATTGCTGTCCAAAAGGTGGTGGAGAACTTCGTGCGTACGCCAAACTGGGATGCAGTGAGAGCACAAGACATGCTAGAGCCTGCGAAAATGGAGCATTTGCTTGAGGAGCTCAATGAAAGGGTGGCCTTCGAGGCAGCAAAAATCTCAGGAAACCTCAAGATTCCCACAAACTTCCGAAAGGTCGCTCCGGATGTGAAAGTCCAGGTGGTGCCTTTGCAGTACTGGCCGAATAACCAGACCAAGGATTATTGTGAGAAGTGGAGTGTGCCGGAGCCCGATTTAGAGGGTCTCTAGCTGAAGAAGCTATAGAAATTCTTGGCTACTACGCACTAGTATTCCTACGACACCGTGGGTTGATCAATAGTTACCCCCGCCACTATAAGTATAGGAAGTTGTATTAAGATTAATCATAACTAGGTAGTGAAGAATTTATCAAGGAGCTAGAAGACTTATTTCAATTGATCGTTTGATTGCCATAACTCGTGGCTGCTATGCTATAGATCACGTGACCCACACTATCCCATGCCTCGTCCGTCGGCCTCTACCCAAACTTTCGGCTACATGTCTGTGCTTAGTTTTGTGGCGCATTTCCTCAAAGAAAATGGCTATAATGAAACGCTACGGGCGTTTGAGGCTGAGCACGGTGGTTTAATTTCTACAGACCTTCCTCACGAAGAAACACTAGAGGGAATCATCGCAGATCGGCTCAGATACCTCCATATGGACGAGCCTTCGGCCGATAGATTCGAGGAGATTCTCGATAAGGATCTTCAGAAAATAAAGCAAGCACAATTGAAACCCTGGCTGGCACCCTACCCGAAAACTGATCTGGAATTAGGACCTATCAGTGACCTTGTTGTAGATAGTGCAATTTTCACTAGAGATAATAGGGAGTTTGCCCTTTTGGCCACTTCGGGGAAAAGCCTTATAGTTGTCGATCTCCAAACGAAGAAAGAGGTTCTGAGAGTACCCGCTGTCATTGGGAACGTCGTCATACGCCGGGTGGTGACGTCGGGTGATCTCATTATTCTATGTGGCATGAACGGAAAAGTCTCACTAGGAAAATTGACCGACGACTTAAGGAACTTTCGCCTTCTCTCAGAAACCCAAATCCACCCTCGTTTGGTCACGGATGTGAGGGTTACAACGTGGAACGGTAAGCTTCACTTGGTCAGTTTAGGGTGGGATTTCCACGTTAAAGTACACGAAATTGACGAGTCAGATAATCACAAATTGAAATTGATAGGGCTTCCTTACAAGTTGTCTAACCAGGGAAGCTGCTTGGACACCGTGGTGTACAATAACAGGCTTTATGTGCTAGTGTGCAAAAGAGAAATCACCCTCATGGATGTGCTCTGTATGGACCAAGATGACGAGAAATTACAGTTGTACCTAGACTGTCGCATAGCTCTAAATGACGCGGAGTTCTCTGCTTCCGGGTTTACACCAACTAGCGTGAAAATCTTCAAGAGAGATGAAGACTTTATCCCACTTATCGCTGTGGGAACCTCACATGAACCACACATGCGTGTGATTGTTCTTCTGATGAAACACGTCGGCCAAAGGGACGATCAGAAGATCCTCCGAGGGGAAATATTGTGCAACTTCAACACCACCTCTCCACAAGATAAGTATAGTGACGCTGAAATCGAGTGGAGATACGACGGAACTGGAGTATGGGTCGTTGGAGATGACGGCGTCTTGCGAGGGTTGGATCTCACCAGCGGATCGGTCGATGTACAGCTTCTGGGCCATGACGGCAGAATAAAGTGTGCGTCTTTTTATGAAGATACAGTCGTAACCTGTGGAACGGACAGAAAGATTGTTAAGTGGTCATAGGCATGTCCTTTTCTTCCGCGAGCAATGAGCAATTCCCACAGTTACCGGGCAGTAAACACAATCAATGAGAAGATAGAAATGCACCTACAGAAAGAGTCTCAGACTCACAGGCATACTGGACAGGTGACGGGTAGCATACGCGAGGCTGCAAACCTTTGTTTCCTTTATATATCGAGAACGAGTGATAGCTTATCTCTTGGCATGTATAAATCAGTCAGAAGTATTGAATGCCTTAAGCACGTGACGGTGTGTGTTACTTATTAGATGGAGGACGTAGGCACAGTCCACGGAATAAAGATCCAAGTGGGCCAGGGCTAGAAGAGTTGAATCTAAACGTCAGTGTAGCATTTGCATTTATAACATTCGCAAAGATATCCAAAGACTGCATCCCAGGGTATCTCAGAGATGATTGGTGTCTTATCTTCCATCATGGATGTGACTACACTAGTTACGGTTGCGAAGCTTAGTGAGGGATGTGAGGGATAGCATTTTGAGTTGACACAAGCAAGTGTCCGTTGAGTAGTTCCGATACGCGGTTCATAAGTCACCTATTAACAGAGAATATGGTCAAGAGTGAATCGACAGAAACACATTATCTCCCACGCTACCTAGCCACACTTACAAGTAGCAACTACTGGAAACTTCGACACCTCTACTGTACGTCGATAACCATTACTTTCTGCGATTTCCAAAACCACCCACAAGGGCATTAAGAAAAAGAACAATTCCCCCATTACGTCCCAACTTCACTACTTATAACCCAGCGGTCACGTGCACCTCCGTTCCAATTTGGCAATTTCCTACACACAGCGCGGGGTATCCGAGATTCCGGGGGTGGGGCACACCGGTTTCCTCGGCCCGCTCGAGCGCATGCTATGCGTATCTTCCTCGGTTTGCAGCACGTATAAAAGTTCCTGGAACGGAAAGGCCTGTGATGTGGAATTCCTTAAATAAGAATACATCAGATCTGTCAGCAAAAGGGGAGTAATTCTGGGTCCATCCTCCAAAGAAGAATTCTAGCATCGGTTCTTTACTTCTTTTTGCTGCTTATATATCTATTCACTAAGCCCCACAACTACATACGGCTAGTTCGGCTATTGCTCCTCAGTTCATCACTTACACCCTCCTGATTTCAGCGCATCACTGACACTTCCTAAAGTCGAAGAGCAGTTACCAATCAGACACCGCAAGACAGGACCATAAGCAATACGATAAACAATACCCGTTATCGTCTCCTTTGCTACCACCTCACTATGTCACTCACACCCTTGGAAAAAGCCGCCAGCGGCGCCTTGGCCTCGGCCATCGCCAACACTCTAGTCTATCCTTTAGACTTGAGCAAAACCATCATTCAAACCCAGGTCAAAAGGCACGATAAGGCCGAGCCCATGAGCAGCAGCGAAAGTGGCGACAGCATCTTGAGTGCCAGCACGGAAGACGCGGTGGTTATCCAGCGCAAAAAAAACGAGTTGAAGTACAAAAGCACCATCGATGTGTTGAAGAAGATCTACGCGAAAAAGGGCGTGTTGGGCTGGTACCACGGATTGATTTCGTCCATTGTTGGCACTGCTGCGCAGAACTTCTCGTACTTCTACTGGTACTCCATTGTGAGACAGTCGTACGCACTGCTCACCAAAACGGCAGCCACACACAAACACCTGACTGCGATCGAGTTATTTTTGGGTGCTTTGGCTGCGGCCATCTCCCAGCTTTTCACCATGCCTATTGGTGTGATCACCACCCAGCAGCAGACCGACAAACAGCACCGGTCATTTTACACGTTGGCCAAGGAGATCTATGTGCACGACGGAATCTCCGGGTTCTGGAAGGGCTTGAAGGTGTCGTTGGTGTTGTGCATTAACCCATCTATTACCTATGGCTCGTACGAGCGTTTGAAGCAGGTGCTTTTCGACAACAAGGAGTTTTTGGGCCCCTTGGAGAGTTTCACGCTTGGAATGTGTGCCAAATCTTTGGCCACTCTCTCCACACAGCCATTGATTGTGTCGAAGGCAATGCTTCAGAAAAAACACAGCAAAAAGCCTGTTAAGGAAGGTGAGACGGGCAAGGTTTCCGAGGAGAATATCGGCCACGAGGACGAGGACGAGGAAGAGGAAATCAAGTTTGCTAATTTCGTTGAGGCTTTGTCGCACTTGTGGAAAACGGAGAAGATCAGAGGCTTATATAAGGGCGTGGCGCCACAGTTGCTCAAGGGAGTCATTGTGCAAGGGATGTTGTTCATGTTCAAGGACCAGCTCGACCTTCTCTTCGTGGCGCTTTTGCAGGTTATCAAGAACAGAAAGAAGTTGAAGGTGATATAAGGGTTCTACTCTCGTACACTATTTGGGGCTTTGATTTAGACGACATTTGGTTACATGGGGTGTCTCAAGCGAATGATCACATGTGGAGTATGCCTGGACACTAATTTGTCAAGTAGCTGTGGATGCTATTGGTCGAGAATTCAAGATCAAGAGAGGAAGGGCTATTAGGACACGTATTTTTTTAGCGTTCGAAAGGAGCCCTGAACGATACCAGTTCGGGCATTAGCACATATATGAATATGGAACATGCATTAGTTGATTAAAAAGATTGTAGGGTAGGGGAACAGAGCTAATGAGATTGTTTCATTAAGCCTAGAGTAGCGACGTACGTAGTAAACCGGTAGAGACACCTGTCGTCGTATCGCTTAATAACTAAATATTGGGAAACTACGCTTATTATCGAAAATGCTAGTGAGATTTCAGGACTCGAGTACGGGCTTAGCTAGAAGCATGGCCCGACGATGGCAAAGATGTAATCATTCAAGAAGAAAAGATAAAATCAGCAAATTACTCAACTGTCTACGTATGACGTTTAAATCGAGCATTTCTAGCTTTGATAGCTGCTTATGTATTCTGTGGACTAGCCCATACTCATGTCTTTCTCCCCACTCAATAATGCCCATCGAGTCAATTCCCATGTTGGACAAAAGAAAGAAACCTTCAACATCATGTAGGAAGACTCTCAGTCAAGCCCCGTCACTTACCAATACTCCGGAGAAAAATTAAGATGAAACAAGGTAGATTCACCTTATCAAGAGTCGCATCACGTGACGTGCACTACAAGTAGGTTGCAGCTAACAAACACGGAAATAGCGGACATATGTCAAAAGATCAAGTGAATACAATAAGCCGTAAACTCGATTCTGCCCAATCGCTCCAACCTACCCATTTTTGCCGATCTCTGCATCCGCATAGAACCATGCTCCTGACAGATATAGGATCAGCCTCTACCCACGCAACTAGGGCTCGAGCCCTCGCGCACCTCGCCCCCATGCACTAACAAGCACACCACCCAAAAAACACGCCGCGGCGCGCACGTGATGCGCAGTCCGAGAGCGAAGAAAAAAAAGTCTTCTTGCAACTTTCAACTTCCACTCTATCTTCCTCATTCAGCAACCATGGGTAACGGTAAACCAAGAGGTCTTAACTCCGCCAGAAAATTGAGAGTCCACAGACGTAACAACAGATGGGCCGACCAATCTTACAAGGCTAGATTGTTGGGAACAGCTTTCAAGTCTTCTCCATTCGGTGGTTCTTCGCACGCCAAGGGTATTGTGTTGGAGAAAATCGGTGTTGAATCCAAGCAGCCAAACTCCGCTATCAGAAAGTGTGTGCGTGTGCAGTTGATCAAGAACGGTAAGAAGGTCACCGCTTTCGTGCCAAATGACGGTTGTTTGAACTTCGTCGACGAAAACGACGAGGTTTTGTTGGCCGGTTTCGGTAGAAGAGGTAAGGCCAAGGGTGATATCCCAGGTGTCAGATTCAAGGTCGTCAAGGTCTCCGGTGTTTCCTTGTTGGCTTTGTGGAAGGAGAAGAAGGAGAAGCCAAGATCGTAAGCCACCTTCGGGTCCAGTTGCATTGGGTTCGGGTTTCCACATACCTATATAATAGTACGATACATTGATTAACGACGCTGTAGGGCTGTAGACGGAGGCGATTTTGAGATGGTAGACTGAGGGCGATCATGGGTCTCACGAGTGGGTGTGGGCTTATGCTGGTTTTCGTGTTGGTTGAGACACGCGTTGGCAGCAGATCCGGCCACCGAATTGACTAAAGTGAACAATTTAAGGAAGACACTTCCAATTCCGCGCCCTGCGTTTTCTGAACCCGTTCCTCATCTTCATAATCCTTTCTGTCTTTTGGATCTTTTGTAGGGCCACATAGCTTATCTATCCTAGTCCTGCACCCGTACACCACACATCAAAGTGGACTACGGATTCATACTTTGCAAAGGTTGCCTTCGCCACAGCTCACTATCGACGGCCATTGCTGTAAAGGAGCTCCCGCCGTGGTCATTGTGGACAAGATGCAGCAATTGATCGAGAAGCTAGATCTAGGCGGTAGGGAAACGAGATCACTGTAGCAGATGATGAACCTGAGGTTGTTATTGCACCCGACATCTAACCGCTAGCATTTGGATTCTACCACATCCCAGAAGACATTAAGGAGTTGAAGACGAGACCGTGTCAGGGGAATCTTGCTGATATGCCGGCAATCCCATGCTATACACTAGAAATAGCATCGTACGTGAAGGGGCACAGCAGTTTTTGGGCCAGTCGCCCGAATAAAGGAGGAGGGCCGATGCTAACGTTGAAGGTTCCACGGATTTTTCCACTCAGAACTGAAGATTTCGGCATCGCAAACTAGGTAGAATATCCGTGCTCGAGGCACGAGAATGATGGCCAAGAAAACGTCACGCTTCGAGTGTGAGGTCCTTTTTCAGCCGATTAGCGGCTACCCCCTCGAAGACGAGGACCGAATTCGGGAGGAAGCCTGCCGTGCGTCTGAAAAGCCAAGAACGTAGTGGACCCTGAGATTCAATTGTGGGCCAAGCAGGAGTTGGCTCAACACCAGACTTACGGCGAATGTAGTGCCCGGCAAGAGGAATATCCGAGCGGTCTCTCCAGTGGAAGGGAAAGGCAGCCAAGCCTCGCGAACACGAACCGCTTACTCGTAGCAGGGGTTCTTTTGTTTCAGCTAGAAAACGCAGAAGCAATAGATGCAATGTAAGAGCCACAGGGTGGATCTACGTTGAGACATGGCCGGTGGTACCTGAAATGATGATTGGGCAGCATTACACTCAGTTGCCAAAATACCAGCGTTTGAGACATGTGACGAGCAGTTTCAGATGATAGACTCAGCAAGTAGTCGCCAGATTCAGCAATGTGAGACTAACCTAGACGGTGGGGGTGCATTTGACGAGTTTGAATTGTTGCACATCAGGGATTTTTCCTTAACGAGTGTCGGGGTCTGTACAATAGAGTCAATCAGGGATTGCCCGCAGTATTGAAACACCATTTCACAATTCACATAAGAAAGTCTAAGAATATCTACTTGAGCATTTCATGGTTTTCCGAATCAAATACAATGCCACGTAGTGACCTCTTCAGCATGTCGGAGTGCTCACTGGAATGGCTAATTTCACCGAACTAGTCATTTCATATGTATATTCAAAATCATCCCTCTTCATCACCATACTCAAGATCACACCCTCTTCATTACTATACTCAAAAGCACCCTCCTCTTCATTACTATACTCAACCACCCTCTACATCGACAAGTGCTTGCCTTCAATGGAAGGCCCCGTTCTCTTCACCACCTTCTTCCTGGAGTTGGTCATCTTCCTGTTGATTCTGTTGAACATCTCCCCGTTTCCTCTCTGCTGCCTCATCAACATGCTGGGATCAACTTTGGGAGCAATCTTATAAGCGGTGGTGCGCGCGCTGGGAATCGCAGCCCTGTTTCTACGCTCGGCCTGCTGCTCATAGAGTGATTTGGGTTCTGCAGCCTTGTTTCTCTGCAGTGACAACTTGTTGGAGAATCTCGCCTTGTTGTAGTCGTTGAAGCGGATCGTGCGGTCCTTGTACGAGTCCGACTTGTTCAAAATGGGCCTCGTCCACTCGCCGATCAACTTGTCCACGATCTTTTTTAAGTTTGGTTCTGTCCTGTTACTACGCTGGTAAAAAACCAACACTTTGCCGATTCCGCTCGCGACAAGGTGGTCTGTCTTGATCGGCAAGCCCACTAGTGAGTGGAGCAAGTCTTTTTGGATCTGGTACGCGGGCATGGATGCGTCGGGTAACGGTTCTAGCCACAATCTGACCGCTTCCAAGAGATTGTTATCCAAGATCAGAATCGCCAAATCCGCCTTCGACATCGTGTCCATGACCTCGCGCAATAGCTTCAACTTTTCCGTGGCGATCTGACCCTGGGAGTTCTTCTCCACGTCCAAGTTGGCGGCCTCGATCATCTTGTTCTTCAAGTAGTCGATCCGGTCGTCCTGCATGCGTTCCAAGTCGTCCTCGTCGGCCTTGCGCCGCTTGACCGTGCGTGACTTGACGGCCATGTCCATTTTCTCCTCCAAGAGCCTTCTTTTGCGGGTCGTGGGATCCTCGTTCGAGTAGTCAATGCCACCGTCTTCGTAGCTGCCGTAGTCGATGGGATTCTCGGCTTCTGCTTTCGAAACCGGCTCGTCCGTTCCGCTGCGGCGTATCTTCTTTTTGCGCGTGAGCTCGCCCGTTTGCGCGTGTTCCTTTTGGAGTTTCATGCTGAAGATATTGTTCTCGTCGTATTCCTCATTCTGCTGATTCGAGGCACCATAGTCGGGAGACGCCAGCAGATTGTTGTCGTCTTGCTCTTCATCAGATTTGTGCTGCATTTCTTCGTCCTCTGCAGGCTCAGCACCGTTGTCGGCGATTTTGCCTGCGCCTTCACTTTCGACATTTTCCTCACCTATGGTCTCAGGAAGCTGCTCGTCTTCTTCCTCTTGCTGCTCAGCCTGCTGCTCAGCTTGTTCCACATACTCAGTAGCGTCCACAGAATCGAGTGGAATGTCGGTGGGCTGCTCCGTGGGCTGCTCGGGGAGATTGTCCATGGTTTGTGTGTGGTATTAGAAGTAAGTATGTACTATGGAGGTTGATTGAGAGTGATGCACATGTCGCAGCGTCGCGCGACATTTTATGAGCGATCATTACGTGGAGTTTTTTAGGGATGTACTTTCGTTTCTGGGAGGGAGTAAAAGTAATATCCTTTTTGAATAATTCTAAAGCTTTTACATATTTTCCATACTTCACAATTTATTCGAAAGTGTGGTGCAACAGAATCGGAATAGGATTGCGTGCCCTGTAGTGCATGGGTCAGCCATACATTACCATCACTCCCCCGAGAAGCATACTAAAAACTAAATGAGAAGCTTACACTTAAAGTCCTATTTTTGTTGGAATCTTTTAAGATTCGACCAGGACGTGAGAGTATCCCTGCTTCTTTTCTACCGTAGTTGAACCAAGCACAGGCTGGAAGGAATGTCGCAACTCCACGCCGGTGTACGGGTCCTACCATTCACGTCAACCGCTCCCACCAACTGATGCTGTGTTCAATTTGAGCGCCAATAGTCGTTGCCAACAATTAGATGTCACAATACATTGGGAAAACCATCTCGCTCATCTCTAACAAGGACCTTCGCTATGTCGGGCTCTTGGACAAGATTTCTGCGGAGGATGCCACGGTCTCTTTGAAGTCTGTAAGGTCGTTTGGAACTGAAGGCAGAATGGCAGAACAGGGCCAGCCTAACATGGAGGTTTTGCCAGGCACGGACGTCTACGAGTATGTTGTGTTTCGTGGATCAGATGTCAAGGACTTGTCTGTTTTGGACACCCCAATTGATCAGGTGCGTCCAGTGACTAACTACCCGCCACCAGCAGCTGCAAACTCTCCTCCTGTGACACACACCACAGCACAAAACGCACCCCCTGCTCCTGGACCTACTCGTACAAGCACTGGCGCCGAAAGAAAAACGTCAGGCTCGATTACAAATGAGCCAGAGCCACAAACCACAGCGGCTGAACCACGCGACGCGCCCGTTTCTGCTAGTCCTGCGGCCGCAGCGGCGATTCCACAGGAAACAGGCCGCATTTCTGCTCCCAGAAGCCACTCACAAGCACCTCCAGCCACCGCCACTCTGGACAACCAAGCGCCTACGAAAACTACCAGGGAAGCTCCAAGAGAGCGGTCTGCGCCGGCACCAAAACAAGATTTCGACACAGCGTACGACTTCGAAGAGGCCAACAAAAGATTCGAAAAGGAGAGACAGCAGGACACGTCCAGCAAGCCAACCTACGACAAACAGTCGCTGTTTTTCGACACGATTTCGCTGAACGAGCACAACAGCAGCATGCGCTGGAACGAGGAGAAGAACTTGAACATGGACACTTTTGGCGAGGCGTACGCCCACAGAGGCCGTGGGGGTTACAGAGGAAACAGGGGCGGTAGAGGACGTGGACATGGATATAGGGGACGTGGAAGAGGTAACTATGGGGGCCGTGGTTCGTCTGAGCCTAAGCCTGAGTGGGCATAAGACACAAGCATCCAAGAGGAGAAATAACGAATTATAAGGATGGAGAATATGGAGAATATAAGAATAATGGCAGATGGGAGTGTAGATGGCAAGAAGTGGGAAGCAAGTAGATTATTGCGTGGCATGGAGAGGTGAGAGTACAATATCACGATGCATGCTAAAACAGCAAGGGATTCAATAGGGTAGTGGCTTGGTAGCATTTTTGCCAGTATTGGCTGCTCTCCCTCCTTTGCTTTACTTCATGAATCTTCTAATCAAATCTTCGAAAACGCACTAGGGAACACCGCATTCAACTCATATGCGACGTCGGTCCATATATTATCTTTCTTTTCGTTGTGTTATCTTTTTTTCTCTTCTCTCTTTTCTAGACTGTCATATCGGTCCATTGCTAGGTCTGCTACATGGGGCCGTGCCAGCGGACGGCTGCGAAATCCGGCCGGGGCCAACTTAATGAATTATGCTAGGTAGACAAACACGAGAAACACAGAAGTTTTAGAAAACTAAAATTGCTTAGGCTCATTGCTCACCTAAGTACACTCGTCTATGCATAGCACTTTTCAACTTTACTTACAAGTGGCTTCAGAACATGCTTGGCCTAGTATCCCCGGCCCCACATTATAAAAGGGCCACGCGCACTGCTACTCCGCTAGGGCCCAATCTTCTAGCTCTTCTACGGGCCAAGTCACGAAACCTGCCAAAAGACTTCAATCTCCTCTGAATAGCTATTAGTCTCCTTCGCCTTTACCCTTTTCCGACTGAATTTCCTCACTATGACAGAGCCTGGGTATATCGTTGTCGACAGCTTTATTGTGGATGGCCTCCTCAACCAGAGGGTGCAATTGAGCGTGCCTCTAGACTACAAACACGGCACCAACAGCACCAAAATCACAATCAGCGCCAACGTCACGCAAAAGTACAGCCCGGAGATTCACAAGAACCATGCCGAAAAAGTGCTTTTCCCTTCTGAGCCCAATGTTCTTGCCTACCTTCAAGATGGCCCTGGATTTCCGTGCGCCGTGCCAGTAAGTAAGTCGGGATACACGAAAGTACTCATAGAAAGAGGGTACCAGCTCGTGTTTTACGACCAAAGAGGCACGGGTCTCAGTTCGCCCATCGAAGTGGGCACACTTATCGAAAAAGTCACGCAGGGGTCAGACCTGGCCAATGCTAAAACGGACGCCCCGCTTCTCCAGTACATTCTCAACTTTCGGGCGGACTCTATCGTCGAGGACATGGAGGTCGTACGCCGTGCCCTTATAGGCTCTGCTAAATGGACATTGCTCGGCCAGTCTTTTGGTGGCTTCTGCAGTTTCACGTATCTATCGAGGTACGCAGATTCACTCAAAGAGGTGTACGTTACTGGCGGAGTTCCACCAATTGGGCTCACGGCAGATCACGTGTACCGCCAGACGTACGAGAGAACCAAGGAGCGGAACAGACACTACTACCAGAAGTATCCACAGGACGTGTCTCGTGTTAAGAGCATCTTGAAGTACTTGAGCGAAAACCGCGTCGAATTGCCCAATGGGGGAGTTCTTACCGCTGAGAGGTTCCAGCAGTTGGGCATTCGGTTTGGTGGCTCGGGGGGCACGGACGGCCTCCATGTCATGGTCACTGAGTTCTGGTATGCGCTTTCCAACTCCGGAAAACCAACGTACTCGATTTTGGCCACGATCCAGAACGACTCCTCTTTCGACACAAACGTACTCTATGCGTTGTTCCAGGAGGCCATCTACTGCGATGGAGCAAAGGGCGCAAAAGTGAAATCCAACTGGGCTGCCGATAGATATCGCCATGCTCGCGGAAATGAGAACTTTGTCGTTTGCGACAAACTAATGCAATCGAATGAGCCGGTTTATTTCACGGGCGAGATGGTCTTCAAGTCCATGTACGACGACTACGCAGAACTCGTTCCTCTCAAGGAATTGGCGCACCAATTGCATGCGTACGAAGACTGGTCCGAACTATACAACGTCGATGTTTTGCAGAAGGTCCAGTGGGAGGACGTGCCAATAATCTCTGCAACGTACTTCGGCGATCAGTATGTGGATTTCGAGCTCACCATGAGTGTGAAAAAGAACATCTTCCAGCGGAACGGCAACAGCAATTTGAGACAGTACATCACGAGCGAGTACTTCCACAACGGGCTCCGGGCGGACCCCGAGAAAGTGTTGGGTGCCATGTTCCGCTTGCGTGACGGTGAGGTAGATTAGTGGAGATTTTCATTCTATAAATGGAGCATTTTCAGTATATGGGGTACTATTATAACTACCAATATCACCATAAGCAAGCTGTCCTACTTTACATAGCCAATTGACCAAACACTCAGAAATAAGTGTTGGGAGCAAACCCCACACGGCGTCTGCTCTCAGCTCCCAGAGTGGCACCCACAAACCAGTTTTCTCCACTTCTATCGTAGGTCATGATATTCAGTTGGAGATCGAACACCACCTCGATGGGATCTCCTGCATTGAACGAAAGATCCCCCGGTGCTGCTCCCCCAAAGCTTTCTTTTGCAGTAACTACCTGGCGGTTCAAATCCAACGCTAGTAGTTTTTCGTAGAAGTGCTGGAGCTCAAGTATTTTCAACGTGGTGGAGTTGTTTGGGTCCGTGAGAGTCTTCAGAGCTGGCCGCTTATCGCAGAGCAGGAGATGTCTCGAGGGGTAGATTGGGGCTTCTGTGATTTCGTTTTTCTGTGCGTTGTACAATTTCACAAGCTTCTCGTTGGCGATGTCCGAGAACAAGTTCTCCAGTGCTGCATCCTCGATCAGCGACAAAACCGTGTTTTCTTCGGATGCCAATGAGAGCTGTGACTCCAGATGTGGCGATTGCACAGAACTCTTGACAGCACTACCAGAAAGCGGGCTCGACAAGCCCCAGGAATGGGGCATCCACCCGTCTGCTGAAGGCGGAGTCTTTGGAACATCCGTGGACTTTGACGACGTGGCCAGAACTGGCGCTGCAGGTCTCATTCTGATAAGGGATCCCTCGTCTCTGGGAGGAAGAGGCGGAGGCGTTTTGCGTGCACTTGGTTCTAAGGGCTGGGGACGAGTTATCATTCTGGTCGGATGGTAGTTTTCGGCCAAATTCACACCCGGATCCACGTACTGAATATACGACCGGAGAGGGTCGGCCATCTGGTGGTCGTGGAAAATACCGCTGGACTTGTCCTTGGGCTTGACCTCGTGGTGCTTCTCCCTGACTTTCAGCGTGAGGTTCAGCCATACTTTGTTCACCTTCAGAGAGTTGTCTTTTGCCGAAATTTCCTCGTTGAGAAGGTCCGGGTGTTTGTTGTAGATCGCCAGAAGAAGCGACTCCACCCGAAGCCGTGTGGGCGTGGCTGCACTTTCCCAGCCATTCACGATGTCTTCTGGTTCGGGGATCTTACTATGTTCTGAGTAGCCGTAGTCCTGGCACAAGACCCGAAATCCATCTGCGATCCTGCCAGCAATCTCCCTCTGGCGGCAGATCGACCAGTTCACGACCGAGGATACGAATTCCTCCACCAAGAGCAACGATTCCGGGAGCGTGGTTTTCAACTTGGTGTTGAGTGCGGTATACCGTGCCGAGGTCAGGGCGACTTTTGCTCGATTTTCGTCGAGATCTGTGCTGAACGCACGTATATCTTTTTCCTGCGCCAGGAGCAACTTTGTCTCGAGCTTGGCCACCTTTTTCTCCAACTTCACGCATTTCTGGTGGAGCGTATCTCGGAGCTTGATGCGACTCTGGATGTGCTTCAAGTGTACGGATATCGCCAGCACTTTTGCAGCCAATTCCCGCAGATAGGCGTCGGAAAGTGACGAAATCTCGTTTTCAAGCCTAAACACCAAGTCCCGAAATTGCGCCACCTCGGCGTGGAGACTGGCCACGGAAAACGTGCGTTCTTTGGGGTGCACGGTCAAGAGCTCCGCAGAGTGTGCGCTGCGACGGTCGAATTCCGAATACATGAGTGGAAGCTCGTCGAAATAGAGGGCATTTTCGCCAAAAAGCCGCTCGAAGGAAAAGGCCGTTTCCTGGAATGCCAGGAACAACTTTGGCCAGTATTTTGCCAGAATCCGGCTGCTTTGGTCTCGTAGAAACTGCAATGCTTTTAGACACTGGGCAATATCGTGAGCAAACCGGCCGAAAAGCTCATGGTCGGCTTCTTCGGCACTATACGTTTTGGGGGAGCCTAGCATGGGGGAAGATACTATTGATTTAGAGGACGGCCTGAGGTCTGAAAAAGGGCCTTTTTTGTTCGAATGTCTATAGGGTTGTTGGTAGATATAGTTCCAACGGGCCGGTTGTGGGGTGCGATGGCTCGGCCCAGTGCGGAAGAACTGAGTGGTATGGGCCGAGTCTTGGCAATCTCTGCAAGCCGATGAAACACAGCAAGAACAGAAAAAAAAAAGAAAAAAGACAAGGGAGAATGGGCAGGTGATTCAGCCTCTATATTCTTGCAAATCTGTTTATTATTTCGGGGCATTCCGGCGCAGAGTGTTGGCCCGACGGTCACGTGATCCCACGCCCGGGCAATACACATCCCGTGCCAAAGTGTGCATCGGATCCGAGTCGTCATGGAGGATGGGGCTGGTTGCTTTTTCAAAAATCCCCCAGTTCCTGCGTTGCTTCCTGCGTTGCGGGAATTCGACCTAACCACGGCTAATGCACAGCTAAGTGAGACTTAATAGCTAGTACATGCGACAGCGAGTGAAGCACGCTCTCAGTATGTATATTAGCAGATTTATTTTCAAGTGATTTCAACTTTGCTCTTTTCTATGATTGCAAATAACCAACAAACTGCAGACATTGTTAAGCCTTCCGATAATCCCTATGGCAGAGCAGATGGTAGGCGAGACCAGCTCACCAAAGCAGGACCAACAGTTCTCACAACAAGGAAAACCCAATACAATGGAAAAACAGACACGAGTCGCCTAAGCCCAGCCAAACAGCTCTACACGTAATCACCACAATCTCTCGAAAACACCTTCACTTTGTCGTTCACTATATTCCCCTCTTTCCTCTTGTCGCCTCGTCTCTGCGGAGTTACCTAATTATCTATCACGCCCCTGTCTCAGTGCGTCCCCCACTCCTCCACGTTGTCCCCACAGAAATTACATCAATCTCTATCTACAGCAAAGCACCAATCATACACAAAAATACCAGGGTTATATGCACTGGCCACACACCAAATGATCGAGCTTGCGGCTTCTACAGCACTGCTTAGAATGGCGCCACGGACGGACTCCAGCAACTCGTTTTCGTCGTTTTCATCGGTGGTTTCTACTGGATGCTACAGGTCGTTTCTGGGAGAGGAAAGCGAGACGGCGGTTTCAGAAGAAACAGAAAAACAGCCAAAGCCCGACCAGGAATGGGTAAAGCTATCGCGCAAGCCGATTTTCGATGGTGCAAACGGGATCATCTTCAAGGCATCGGATGTGAAGAACACAGTGTTTGTTGTGATCAAAACCGTCAAGAAACAGCCCTCTCAAACGCCAGAAACATACCGGCGGTCGGTGATACGAGAGCACGACAATCTCGCCAAATGTCGCGCCTCAAAATACGTCGTGGATATCCATGACTTGTGCATTTGTGATAGTTCCGACGAGCTTTCGCTTATTATCCAGTACTGCCCCAAAGGCGATCTTTTGGACCTTTTGGGCACGCTTAGAACTAAACGGGTCACTGTGCCCACTCACTTGAAAGATGCGATATTCAAGCAAATTGTGAGAGCTGTTGACTTTCTCCATAGACACGACATCGTGCACCGGGATCTCAAGCCGGAAAACTTCCTTATAGATGCGCTGGGCGTGGTGAAACTCAACGATTTTGGCTGCTCGTTAGATTTGCACAAAATCGAGGAGCAGCTCCCGTTGAACGAACTAAACTGTGGGACTCCTTCTTTCAAAGCTCCTGAATTGTTCAGCCCTGACATAGAGACCGGTCCTGAATTCAACTTCAAACGTGTCGATGTGTGGGCATTAGGAATTGTGTGTTTCCAGTTGTATCTCATGTCTGTGCCATGGACAAGTGCCAATGTATTGGAGGAGCGGAACAAGCCCATGGAGCTTTACATGAGAAACTACCCACTGAACCCCAAGCACCTACGCTCTTTGGCGGACCGCCTCAATGATAAGAATTACAACACTGCGCTAAACCCGGCACTATCTCTTTTCAAGAAAATCCACTATGACGCACGGCTCGAACTATTGGGCATGTTAGATCCATCTCCAGCTAAAAGAAGTACCACGGAATTGCTTCTACAGTCGAGCTGGCTCACACAGGCTTATGCAAAACCGAACGAGATTCTCACATTGATGCCATAGGAAATTTAGTTAGAGAAGTAGAAAGTCTACTGCTGGAAATACCGATTGAATAACACGAAATATGATTGAAGTAAACAATGACTATGTTGTATAATACAAAAGCACCACGCCGTCCACAGGGGGACGGCAAAAATTAATGTGATAGAAAAAGAATCAATATCATACACGGTAGGACAATGAATTTGGCAATGCAACAAATGAATGTGGTCTGAGGTCGGAATGTATGGTCAGCAAAAGGCCACGCCTAGTGATAGTTCAGGTAGCCGTAGTTCCCGACACCATTGCTGGCGCCGGCAGACAGTGACGGCTGAGGGTTCGTGGATGTTCTTCTGGGGTTGCCTGGTCCACGCACACCCAATGGATTCTTCGAGAAGGACAAGCGGATTCCGCCCTTTCCGTTGCTACCATTGGGTCTGGGCAACGCTCTCCCATAGAGTTCCGCCAACGCGATAGTAGCGTGAGCCACATCTTCGAACTCCACGAAACACATGGGCCCATGGTTATGGCTCGAGGAGCCGCCACCCGAGCCAGAAGACTGGTTCTTCGTGCGGAACGATAGTCTGCGGAACCCCTTCTGCGGCGAGAACAACGACCGGAGTTCTGTCTCCGTGGCGTCCGGAGGCAAGTTCCCAACATACAACGTGTTGCACGGAGGGTTCTGATCCGCAGGGTTGGCTGGAGGTGGAACTCGCGCAAGCAACGACAAGTCTGGCACATCTTTGGACACGGATCTCGCGCTGGTAGGCGTGGCCGACGTAGACTGCGCGCCACCCGCCTGTGGATTGGAGTTTTGCAGACCAGACGAAATGGCCCCATTGCGACTTGGCGTGCCAGCAGGAATGCTCAATGGTGGCAACTGACCACCTTGGGTTGGTCCTTGCGAGATTATGGACGCTGCCGTCTGAGGACCTTGGTGCTGTGGCTGCTGGTCCTGGCTAGAGATCAGAGTAGCAGAAGGTGGTTGAACTTGCAGAGACGTTTGCTGAGCCTGCTGGACCTGGCCCTCGTGCCCAGGGGGTCCTTGAATGTGGCCCGTGGGACCGTTGAAGAAAGATGACGTTCTTCTGCGGTCAGCGGGCGCCAGCGTGGTGTATGGAGGAATCTGTTGGTTTCCTGACGAAGAATGGCTGGGCTGGAGCGAAGGCGCCTGGTTCTGCGGCTGCTGGGCCTGTGACGAGGCACTGGAGGATGCTGGAAAGTTACCTGTGGCGCCCCAGTCGTACGACGTCTGCACACTAGATAAGCCTGGAGTCTGCGGGTTCGACGAGAATCCGATGTTTCCTTGGCTCTGCGACGCCCAGGGGTCGCGCAGCAAGTTGTCATAGTCTCTTCCGTCGTTCTGCTTCATCAAGAGCAACGACTTGCCGGTCAAATCGCTCAAGTCAATGGAACCGGGATTAGGGTTTGTGGGCGTAGTGGCACCCGAGAAGGGGTCGCTGAAGAGGAACCTGGACCGCTGGTTCCCAATGGACGCACGCTTTTGGAAGTCGCCATGCGGAATCTGGGAGGACGAGTGTGCTTTTGACGTCTGTGGGAGCTGCTGCGACGCGGGCGGAGAAATACCGGCGTTGGATAACCTTAGGCTGTCAAAGGAAGCGGTGGTGTTTGAAAGTGCAAGGCTGGCGTCAAACTCGACTTTGGCAGGGCCCTGGTTCTGCCCAAAAATGTACTTCCCGTCGAGAATTCGGCCTGCCGTTAGGCATGTGCTGGGGTTCTTGAATGCCACTGTGAGATCGCCGTCGTGCAAGTCTATACTGAGCACGTCGTCACTGACCAACGAAAATATAAGCCCGGCCTCCCGTTGAGAGAGATCCGAGGGAAAATTCGTCAATTTCAACACGCTCGAGTGGTGCATTTGCTGGCTTATGGGGCCCTGAGGGGGCCCAGGAATGGGTCCGTTTTGCGGCACGTTTCCCATGGGAAATCCAAGAAGATTGGGCGGCGCATTACCCAAACCCATAGGGTTTAGTATGGACAGGCCAGATGAGAATTGGACGTTGCCTTCAGAGGACATGACGGATGCAAATGCTGGGGAAGGATCGGAAAGGTCGTGTGAGAATAGTAGCAGTATTTGCAGATATGATGAAACACGCAGACTCAAAAATGGTGACGTGTTTTCGGGCGGGTCCCAATGGCGGCGGCCTGGCGCTTATGAATGTGCAATGAAGATATGGATGACGGTTGAACTCAAGTGAGACAAAACGATGAAAAACAGGACTCAGCAACAGTGGGCGAGTAGGTTGTGTTTCAGGGGCGAGGCGTCTTTGCAGTGACTATGCTGGAATAAATACCCGTGTTTTGCGGTTGTCTTTCTGTAGTTGCCAGAGGGTGAAACTGATTGTCAACAAAACTTTTTTCCTTCCTTCCTTTTCTCACACACAAGAGAAAATCCGGACTTGGATATGGAGATCAGTAGGACGCGGGGTGGCAATCAAAAGAATAAATTAATAACCAAACACTCCACGAGCGGGTCACGAGGGTTTCGACTGAAAACAGGAGGGCTGTTTGTCGGCGATTAATTGGGGGCGACTTGAGGAAATTATGGCTTTCGCTTTATGGTATGAGTGTGGTTATCCGCCAGTGTGTCATTTTTTTGTTCTGTTGGCCTTAGCCGAGGCGGCCGGAAGTGTCCTTGCGGCGTGCGCTTACCAAGAGAGAAGACCCCGGAAGTGGGTCCGGACAAATCAGCGCGCGGAACTCACCCCCGGTGCGGTCTGGCATTTACTGCGGCGCCGCGAACACGGCGTAAATGTGGGGGGCCAGGGCCAGCCAGCCGCGCCAGCCAGCCAGCTTGTTCCGAATGGGGCCCACAGGGTCCCACATGGCAAAGGAACAAAGAGAGGGATTTGACAAAGGAGAGAAGAATAGGGTGCACATAACAGAAAATGTAGGAGAAGTCTTTTTTGAGTGATAGATCTTTGATGAAACCAATTGTGAACCAGATGAGGATGGCCAGGGATTAAGCCGTGTGATTTTTTTGGTTATTCACAAGAAATTGGCCTCAACACGTGGCTATTCTCAGGATATACCAGATATTCATCTGGTGCTTGAAGATGGTGGAGTAGTTGAAAGAAAATAGTAGTGCTCTGCATAAAGGGTACCTCGTGGGCCTCGAGTACTCATTGGATGGAAATCGGGGATCTTTTCTCCTATAAGTTGGTGGAGTCACTAGACCGGGTGCACTTGGACAAGACTGACCCACACACTGGACCTTGTTCAGGCACATAAAAACCGTTACTATTGATTCACAAAGATGACTCTTCCCTTCTTTCCTTTCTTTGTGCTTGTGAGACAAACCTGTCCCCTGATTTCATCTCCTTTTCTCGTCATTTTCGGGGTGCGGAGTTCCCGATAAATGCCCCAAGAACCACAAATCACACCTGTAACTCAAAGTTAACGCTCTCATTTTGTCCCTCTTTGTAGTCCCACCAGTATTCGCCTCCCATGCTAGAATTTGCACCCACAGCCGCACCATGTAGGGCTGCTAATTACCTGCTCACGCAGCAGTTATATGCGAATGTAACCCAAACCCTAAATCTACTAGTCTATTTATGGCCTTGCCAGCTAAGGCCCCGCCGAAACATGACGCCCAAGGCCCGAAACCGGGACCCCGGTGGTCGCTCGCAAACGTGGTATGCCTGTCGAAAGTAGCATGTAGAACTTCGGGTCTGGAGCACCTCGGCACTTTCGACGTTGATATCAAACGGAGCAACGGCAGGACCCAAAAAGCAGTCAGAGTCACTCAGAGAAGCATAGCGTAACGGGTCTATGGGGATTCTTTCACATGCCCTCAATAATGCTCCATGGCCATCTGCGCTACTACTCACGAGCATGAGCTCGTATAGACAGTCTTCCTTCTCGAACACGAGCTTGACGGCCAATCGTTCGTCATTGTAGAGACCACCAATGCTGTCTGCGGGGTCGGGAATAAACTGGCAGTTGGCGAAACTCAAGACAAAAAGCGGCTTCTGAACTCTTGTGTCTGCGATTAGTATGTGGTTATCGTGGACCAAAAGATGGCAGTCCCGCGAAACAATCTCCAGCGGGCCCCTTCGGTTGTAGGTGAGCCAGACCACCGAGCATTGAACCAAAAGATTGAGAAGGCCGTAGTACTGGTAGACAGGTACTGTAGTGTCAGATAGATCGATCCACTCAGAAACGTTCTCGAGCACCGCCTGGCGCTCCTTGTTGTCTCTGATTTCGTCGTTGATTTCCGTCAACTTTTGGTTGATGAGGTCCATGGCATTGGTTACGAGTGACTGTTCTGGACACAACTTGGCAAGGGATCCAAGAAACAACCTGTACTTCGCAATGCGGCCCATGGGTTTCTGCAATAGCAGCTGGAGGGAGAGGTCCATTCGCCGCTCGCCGGGCTGGTTCCGCTCTAGAAACGTCTGGAGGTTATTCACATAAGACAGCTCAAAGGGCGGCACCTGCCGGCTCACTAAATAGAGTAGCAATTCGGCACATGCGGCGTAGCTGCCGTACCTGGGCTCTGCCACCACATCTGTCATTTCCTGGGCTAGCTGGTCGAGGTCTTTCTCTGGGGCCACGCGTGTCAAGAACTTCTCGTGCTTCTCTCGGAGCCCTCTGATAACTATGTCCATGTTGACCAAGGGCGTGCAGGTGAGCTTGAGTCCCGTGCATTTCATGAGCAACGGCTCGATGAAGAAGTTTCCCAAAAGCAGCAAGCTCTTGACGTAAGTATACTCACTCTGGATGAT
This sequence comes from Metschnikowia kunwiensis, assembly GCA_030583255.1. Taxonomy (NCBI): domain Eukaryota; kingdom Fungi; phylum Ascomycota; class Pichiomycetes; order Serinales; family Metschnikowiaceae; genus Metschnikowia; species Metschnikowia kunwiensis. The sequence continues at coordinate 171,007 of JAJMHQ010000006.1, forward strand.
TTCGCTCAAGGTGAAGTTGATTTGAACCCGTGTTTGTGCCTCGACAATATCGTCAGGCGAGAAGGATACCATGGCTTGGGGCGACGCAAGCCACTGGCTGCCGGTACTGTCTGCGCTGGATTTGGCCAAGCCGGGGCTGATGCTGGTGCTGCCAAGATGTGGCTCAACTAGAGGTAGTTCTGCAACACTTTCAGGAGGCTCAACAGGAATAGGATTCTTTGCCTCCGGGTCCGGCACATCAAAGGAGCCAGTCATTTTTGGCGTCACTGCGTGTGATTGCTCGTGTGAACGCTCGTGTTTCGAGTCGGATTTGGCTTTCTCTCTCAGCTTACGCCCGTCACCAAAATTCCTCAGACCACCAAAGATGGATATTTGCGGGTGGCTTCCGGAACGGGGTATCTGGTCGGCGTGAGGAAAGTTTCCTGGGATCGTCTTTATCAGCTTGCACAGAGATTCCCACGGGCTGTTCACGGAGTGCCGTTTCCCCTGAGATTTCTCCGGAGCCAAGAGTTGAACTTTTTCTCCCGTTTGGAGTTTTACTACAACAGGCGTGCTTTTCGCCGGGGAAGAGTTTCTGGTCACGTACTCCCCCGGGAGCGTTGTTTTTGGCGTGTACTTGCCGAGTTTAGTCATGGAAGCTTGGGCACGGACACAAAAGGAGTCTCGAACGCAGTAGGAGCTTAAAGGAGTGTACGGTAGACGGGGCTGTAGTGTGTTGAGACGTGATTGTGGGCTACTTTCAATGACTCTTTTTTGTTCCCTTTGCGAGTGTTCTTTGCGTTGTGTTTTCTTTTCTGGCCTACTCAAAATACTTCCACTGCTGGTGGCTGCGAACGGCCCCAAAACGGTTCCAGACGCGGGGCGCATAGTGGAAACCAGGGACTGGAGGGGATGATATTTCATGGTGACTTTGCGGATACAGGCTATCAGAATTGGGCGGGACAATCTATACGGCAAGAATCTAATAGAGATTTCGACTAATATTGCAATGATAGAGGGAAGTGTCGATGCTAATTTTATGTGCGACGGCAGGTATTAGGTGAGTGATTGAAGTTAACGAGTAATGCTGATCGTCATTTTTTTATGTATTTCTGGAGAAGAAGAAGATCCTCAATACAACCTCTAATTGCTATCCTGCCCTATTTAACCAGTAGTGACAAAGAGTTCTCGGTTACCTTGAGCAACCCTACTATCCCGTCGTGAATTGGCCAAGGAACCCCGAGCAATCTTTCAATAATTTCAATTCGGGGGTTCTCAAACCCGTTTCAAAAACCCGAGAAAAGGACGCAGAAAGATTCAGAACCAACCGAAATTCCCTTCTTTCTCTACTTTCTCTTCTTCCCTTCTTTCCCTTCTTTCCCTACTCATTCTACACACTGCGCGTCGATCGCACCGGTGCCCAGAGTGAGACGAAACCTTCAGAACACTGATAAAACAAAACACAACGCCCTACAAATAAAGCTCGAGTATCCCAAACCTTGTTCATCATTCACTTGCCAGCTCAAAATCAAACCCGTCCATAACAAAAGAGACAATTGCACCACCCTATGTCCGACGTTCTCGAATCCCAAACATACGTCAACAACGTGTGCTTGAGCCTACTTCTCCAGGAGATCGTCCCCACGTCTGTGCGTGTGTCGCAGCGATTGGCAGAAACGAGAGACGAATCCAAGGCAGAGACCACAGATATCCAAACCAGAATCAACACGCCGCTTTCCTCTATAAGCAACGATCTACCCGGAACGGCTGCGGTGTTCAACAGCGAGCTCCTAAACTCCGAGGACGTGCTGCTTCGCGTAGAAAGCTACGGCTACGACTTGGGGCTACGGCTCACGGAGGTGTTGATGTACAAAACAGCAACGAAACTGAAGATCGTGGATATCCTTGAGGTGATGAAGTTCATCTGCAGGGATGTGTGGAAGACGTTGCACGGCAAGCAGATGGACAATTTGCGTACGAATCACCGTGGCACGTTTGTTTTGATCGACAACCACTATCGGATTACGGCTGGCTTCAGCAGCGAAAAGGGAAAATCAGATGCCGTGACGAAAGCTCGTGCGTATACGTATCTTCCGTGTGGAATCATCCGGGGAATCCTTCTGAGCTTTGGCGTGGATGCGTATGTATCAGCAGACATTGCGCAGTTTCCGTCGGTGACCTTCAATATCCAGACAGCCATAAACAATTAGGGGTGATGAGGGTCCAGGTTGACTGGGTTGGACTGGGTTGGACTGGGTTATTGAGTTGCATGGCAGCTCGCGTGGCCATGGAAATAGGTGTGATTCATGTATACTTCTTTTTATTCATCTTTTGGTGGAGAAAAGTGACATGGTGTCTGTGGGGTTCTTTGCGTGGGTTACGGAATACAGTAGTGCAGTTGGACGAGACATCTACCGTTGGAGGCGAGAGGCTACCTAAAAACCGCTGAAGAATCACAGAATTCCGAAATCTTGAAAAAACTGGGCGTCTACGCTTGTTAAAGTTTACGTGAACTATTCAATACCTCACTATGGCTGGTAGATATGCGCGAATCGAGATCCAACTGGGATAGGCACTAGTAATAATGGGAACACAAGAATCCGTAGAACAAGAAGAAATAAGTTTTCAATTTTATGTGGCCGCTGTACGAGCTCCAATATGAATTCAAACCTAAATCGTCCGACGTAGCAGCTTTAGTTGCCTGGCTTATATTTTCTCTGTCCGGTGCCCAGGCATTCGCACCCATACATCGGCATCGCGCCCAGTGCTAAAGGCTAAAACACCATACAACCAACTCAATCTATTTGCATATCTAATCTGCATTGATGTCTAATGTTACGCCGGCTCGCCACACGTGTGCCATACACTCTACGGCTTCCGCACACCCGCCGAAATCTACATAATGCAAAGCACTCTCCGCCGGTGGGCCGGGCTGAATCCATGTCCGTACTAGATACGCTGCAGTTGCAGGTGACAGAACAATTACGCGCCGAGAGAGACCGCTATAGGGTCTCGAATTTGGATACGCGCATCCGGCTCTCCCATTTTCTCCAGGCGGTATTTTTGGGCGACTACAAGAGTGCCATCGAGGACCTCCACAACTTCCGCAGCAGATGTCTCCGAACGACTTTCCTAGAAAAGAGCGTCCGGATTTACACCTCATGCTTCGTCACGCTTTTGACACAGCTTGCGCGGCGAGATAGGAAGAGAGAGCTGATGGCAGAAATCACTGCCCTTGCTGCTGCGGTTGAAAATCTTCCCAAAAGCGTAGAGGTCGCAGCAGAGGGCCAGCAAAAGAAGGAGATACAATGCTTGATTGTACTAGCGCTCCTACGAGAACTCAATTTGACCGCCAAAGATAGAACCGACTCGTTGATGAACCTCATAGCCTACATTCGCGACTTGCTGCACCACTTTTCTATATCTGGCGACGACTTACGTGAGAGCGTTGTGGCCCAATACCCAGACCTCATTCCGCAGTACAATCAGGTGTTCCAACGCCACGAGGCGCGGCCTAATTGGGAAGACGAAGAGTACATAAGGCTCAAGAACGCACTCGAAGGCATGAAGAGCGACGAGCACTCGTTGTCGTTTGACTCCTTGTGTGCATACATTGAGAACACTTCATTCGATGCCTCCGCGTTTTCGCCTCAGCGTGCCAAGTACTACGAAATCTTTGACGGTCTTCCTGAGGACGCCAGATCGCAGTTCATGGACGCGTACCTAAAATTCAACTACAAAAAACAACTCCTCGTGGAGGATGCGTCGCAGAACGTGTACAAGTCTGTTTCGAGTGTGGGAAAAATGCTCGGCTTTACTTCTGCGCACCGCAAATGGATCAAGGAGTGGCTCACAGCTGTGAGCGCTCGGTTGGTAGACCTGTTGGAGGGAAATGAACTAAAAAAGTTCGCCTTTGTTTTTGATCATTTATCACCCGAAAATGTGGTCTCTTTATGCTTGACACACGTTCTTTCTGCCACCGTGCCATCACATCATGCAAAAGTGTATTCGCTAGCAACCAGAATAGGCATTTCCTTGACAAAAGAACTCGGTTTGAGGGATAGAGTACTTTTTTCTCCGAAGAATGTGCAGTTGGTTTTCGACAGGGACCACGCCGTCGAGTTTGCATGCACGATATTGAAGGTTCTTGTCGAGACCTGTCAAATTTCGGGCTCCATGGATATTCATACGCAGCATGACGATGAATGGAAGGGGGGAGTGTTCCAGTTTTGTCGCGTAGCAGACGAAAACAGCACCTCGAAATACTCACGGTACGGGGCCATCAAAGCACACCCGGTGGTGGCGGAACACTTCAGGATATACCAGGAATTGTTCCAGACAGGCTCCTACCACCTACCAATGTTGTATCCGCCTAAAAAGTGGACATCTCCGCGGGACGGCGGATACCTTTCGATCCCACTTCCGTTGGTGAAATCGTCAGAGCCAAAGACGTCGGATGTGTACATGGAAAAAGCACACCAAACGGGGCAACTAGCCTCGGTTTACCTGTCAGTAAATGCCCTAGGCGAATGTGCGTGGGCAATCAATGCATTTACTTTGGACACATTTAACCAGCTTATGGAGTCGCCAAATTCCCCGGGATTGCCCTCTACGTTGGTTCCTAACTTACTTGAAAACGCCCCCAAACCAGCGAGAGAAGAGTTTTCTGACGACGAGAGCTACCATTCGGCGTTGTACTCCTGGAGGAGGATTGAAGCAGAAAACGCAAAACGAACTGCTGCTGCCCGCAGTTTGCGCATCTACTACGGAATGGTCAAAAGGCTAGCCAACAGTTTCGCTAAACGCGGCGAGGTGCTTTATCTACCACACAATATGGACTTCAGGGGTCGGGTATACCCCGTAGTGTCGTTCCTCTCCCACCAAAGTGAAGATCTAGTTCGTTCTTTGTTGATGTTTTGGGAGGCGAAACCTCTCGGGCCAGACGGCTACGACTGGCTCGTATACCAACTTGCAAATCTTTACAGCAAATCGAAAATGACGATGGAGCAGCTGAAGGAGTTTGTGGAGAGCCACCGAAAGTCTATTACATTATCTGCAACAGACCCTCTCGCCAAGAACTCGTGGTGGCTAGATGCAGAAAACCCGTGGCAGGCTCTTGCATTGTGCAAAGAGATGGACCAGATTTGGAAATATGCTGGGGAGCTTTCCTCATACAGATCCCGAATTCCCGTCCATCAGGACGGATCCTGTAATGGACTCCAACACTATTCCGCATTGGGCGCAGATGAAGACGCAGCTAAAGCAGTGAATGTTTTACCGCACGAGGCAATGCAAGACGTCTACATGACAGTTCTTGGACTAGTCCGGACCAGAATCGAAAATGACGAGACCTGCAAGAACGAGGAAACTTCCCGTCTAGCCCGTATGGGAACCCCGATCCTATCCCGAAAACTCATCAAGCAAACTGTCATGACAACAGTATATGGGGTGACACCGTTTGGAGCCACGCAGCAGGTCAAAAAGCGGATTGATGATCTCACATCTGACAACCCAAATATAATAATAGCCGAAAGTGACCGACTCAGACTCGCGGCTCTCATTTCGCACCATGTTCTCGCGTCCATTTCCGACCTTTTCTCCGGTGCCAAACTCATCCAAAACTGGTTGGTCGAGAATTGCACGCGCTGCATCCAAGCATACGACTTACGAGACTTTCCCAAAGACAACAAAATCGACTTTTTTAGTGGAAAGCACTACCGGCCCATGATGTGGACGTCGCTCTCTGGGTTCCCCGTCATCCAAATGTACCGCAAACGTGTGTCTCGGGAGCTCGTGACCCCATTGCAGAAACTAGCCTTGAATGACGATACCCGGCTCGCTCCCATCGATGAGAATAAGCTGAAAAACGGAATTGCGCCCAATTTCATACATTCCATTGATGCGATTCATCTTTTGATGACATCTCTGGCTGCAAAGTCACAGGGCGTAACCTTTGCTGCTGTGCACGACAGTTTCTGGACGCATTCTGGCGAAATCACTGCACTTTCCCAAATCATTCGTGAAGAGTTTGCCAGATTACACTGTTCGGACATCATTGAGAATCTACGCCAGGACTTGGCCCACGTCAACAGGAACAGTTATCAGGTGGTGTGGGCCACACTCAGCGAGGCAAACTTTATTCGCGAGTTGACCAAACTCAGAGGGAGCTATGCAGAGTGTGGAACGCTCTCTGGCAAAAAGAGGTTAAACGCGTGTCTTCAAACCGAACTTCAAGATAATCTGCGTGTAGAAGCGTTGTTGCAAGAGTTCAAACCTACGCTTGTGTGGCAATCTGGGTCGAAATCTCCTGTGGTCTACGACGATTGCACAACGCCAAAAAGCGTGACGACGAAAGTTTCTTTGAAAACTCACGTGCCCTTGTTGGTACCTGTGAAGATTTTGAGGGCCCCTGCAGTTGGCACGTTGGATATCCAAGCTGTATTGCAGAGCAAGTACTTCTTCTCTTAGGCTCGTTGACATAATGTTTGGAAGGGCGCCATGGTGCAATGGGTATGTGAGATGTTGGTATTGGTGACGGAGTCTGTTCGCATATCTGACACGGACCGTCATAATTATATGCCATGAGCATTGAAGCAGGAGGTGGTTTGCTTAAGAAAGAACCGGATCTTGTTAATTCCAGCGGGGAGCACCTTGGGGAGTAATGTGAATATCAGAACGATTAGAAGTGTTCCTGCTCACGCTAATCATCCGTCCTGCCGTGAATTCAGTATCAGAACAATAAGAAAGCAGGTTCTTGTTCATATATATGCCCTAGGAATTTGAAAGTTCGATTTGCATTGCCAGACTACTCTGCCTTATGGACACCCATTCCGTGGTTTGGAAGCACACATTTTCTGTGAGCTAAGAGCAAGACCAACTGATCCGACAGCTTTTTTCATCTCTGAACATTGCCCAACTAACTGATACACCTCTATTAAGTCTCCAACCAACCCATTGTCCGACCACTACTAGGGTTAGGCCTTCATAGAATACGCGAGAGAGCCAATTAGAAAAAAATAGCCTATAACTCTTTCCCAAAAAGCTACATCGCTTATTCCTTCTCGTCGATCATCCGCTGCAACCTGCCAAAGATCCTGTCCCTATGGATGGCCATTTCGTCGTCCTCGTCGCCCTCGAAAAAATGCTGTCGCTCAAAAGCCTCGTCCGTGTCTTGCAGGAGAAAGTCGACCCGGTTCACACCATCCTCATCGAAAAATTCATCGTAGAGATCATCGAATTGCCGGTTCTCGGCTAGATCCGCCTGTATATGACCCTGTAGATAAGCATGTCCTTCGGCGTTTTCGGTAGAGTCTATGATGACGGGCCCGATGTTTTCGTCTTCGTCTTCCTCCTCGTCAAGAGGCTCGTATGTATCACTGTATGTACCAGCATCCTCGTCCTCCGGGTAGTCGTTCTGATAAAAAGACTCAGCGTTGGAATCTTCGTCGTCTGAGTAGATCTGCGTCTGTGACTTCTCGCCATCCGACTGCAAGAGATCGTACTCGTCGTCGTCGAAAAACTTGATGTACCCAATCTGCGACTGCGGATAGTTGTCGTCGGTGAGAGGCTCTGTTGTAGTAAGCTTGTATACATCAAACACATAGTCGTCTACCGGTTCCGCATCGCTTTTTGTGTCGTTTTCCGGACTGGCAGAAGAGTTCCCTCCGCGCCGTTTTCGCTTAGGCGCGTCCACGTCGTTTACGTTGAGGAAACTGTCCAACATCTCCGAGAGTTCATGTGGAATCACGGTATCTTCTTCCGTCTGTGTTTTCGGGATCACAAACTGCCGCTGGTCACGGGACAGCACCGCCTCCAGGAGCACCAGCGCCAACACCTCTGGATCAGGGGCCGACACCTTGTCGTCCGTCCCCGAGAGCTGGAAATACCATGCCCTAGCCTCAGAAACTGGAGTCCGTGGTTTCGACGAGATTGGCGACGATGGCTTGGACCGTTTTGGCCGCTGCGAGTCTTCTAGAATCAACGCCTGTAGCGGGTCCTGGCCGCGCTTTCTTTTAATGCGTAGGATTTGTGGTGGCTGTGACATCGTGGGAAGTGTGTAATCTTTGTGGGGTACTCGGTGAGTGACTTGTGAGCACTGCTTAGTGGTGTGCATACAACAGAAGGATGGAATATAGATAGGGCGAGAAAAGATTGACTAGAGAAAAAATTTACCAGAGAAAATATTGAGATACGACGGACCATCCAGGACTTTCATCGTTTGAAGGTCGTAGAGATCGTGTATCGGTCTTTGCCGCTTCCTCGTGGTGAAGACATGGCCATGATTCAATGAACGAATGGTGCCCTTGAAGAGCACAGCACACAGCCCAAAGAAGCCCAAGTAAGCCGGTACATTAACAGCTACCTCTCCTTTCCATGATATTACTTTCCATCCCCATTTCCGAGACCAGCATTTCCCGGCAATGGCTCACAATGGCTTACACACCCGTACATCCCGGACACAGGCCCTATCTTGCCGCAAAAAAACAGGCCACCAACCAGCCGCACTTTTGCACCCAAACCTTCGCTATGGAATTGACAAGCTTGCTAATCTATCGAACAAATCAGTTGCTTCATGATTTGTCGAAAAAGCTCATTGGCCACCGCTTGGAGCCTGCACGTGACCTCGTCGTCGTCACTGGCGGGTGCTCCGGTTTAGGCAAGGAATTGGTCGCCCGCTTGCGGCACCAAGGAGTCAAGGTCGCGGTTTTGGACGTCCAGGAAATCCCCGTATTTGAACGAATCGAGGGCGCCCACTACTTCAAGTGTGACGTTAGTAAAGTGGACGATTTGAAGCGGTGTCGTAAGTTGATCAAGTCCGATCTCGGGCCTCCCTCGGTACTTATCAACAATGCGGCGATCGCGCTAGGCAAGAACATTCTTGACCTGACGTTCGACGAGGTCGACAAGATCATACGCGTGAATCTCATGCTGCACTTCTACACCACAAAGGTTTTCTTGCCGGATATGATGACCCACAATAGGGGCTATATAGTAACGGTAGCGTCTGTTCTCGGACTCATTTCACCCGCCCAGTTTGCCGCGTACGGAGCGTCGAAAGCGGGGTTGTTTGCGTTCCACGAGTCGCTCACCTACGAGTTGGGGCCGCCGCTGAGATCACTCTACGGGGTGAAAACGCTTCTCCTTTGTCCCGGCCAGTTGAAGACAGGCATGTTTCTGGGCATCCTGACACCGCTGACGTATCTAGCTCCGGAATTGGACCCCGCCATGGTGGCTTCGTTTCTTGTAGAGGCGTTGCGCTTGGGCAGAAGAGGAGAGATTAAGATCCCCATTTATGCACGCTTCTTGCCTGTACTCCGTGCCTTCCCCTGGCCACTATCTGAGGCAGCCCGGAACACGTTCAACGTCGACCAAAGCGCGCGGGGGTTCAAGGGAAGATTGTACCTCCTTTCTTCCGAGGCGGCGTCGACCGCCAGCGCTGCGAAAGACACCAAGGATAAGGAGAACTTGGCAGTGGCCAAGATCCCCTCGGGCAAGGCGTATCACACCAACTCCTTGATCAACACACTCATGCGCGATAGGTCCTTCAAAACCCACATGGCGACGCGGTCCACGTAGCGCACAGACACCTCTAAGGTAATAGCACTAGAATAAAGTTTGGCGAACTCGGCTTTTTTTGCTTCCATCTGGGTGTAGAGCTGCTCGACGTACTTGCAGTCGAAGAATGGAAGCACGCCATTGTGGGGCACGTGCACCGTGACACTGTTGAGAGGAGATATTGTCTTTTCATCCGTGTCCAGAAGCGTGATTTCAAAAGACCGAACAGATGGGTCGCCCATAACGATGCCCCCATTATGCAGATTGTACGATTTGGTGCACACTAACGTGAGGTCTTCGGGGAACGTGCACACGATTTTGCTCCTCACTTTGTATATGCGATAATCCACGGTCATGGGCACAGTTTTCAAGGCCTCGAGCGAAATAGTACTCCCGGCCTCTTGCGCTGCGTAGATATCGGTGAGTGAGAATTCGGCTTGGGAGTTGGCCAGATCCATGGATTGCGAGTGTTCTCCTGCAAATGTAGGGGGTTGCCGGAAAGTGTCCAGAAGAAGTAGCCGTTGCGTGTGGCCGATAGTCTGATTGTCGGTTTGGACATGACTCCCGGTCTGACTTTGGCTTGGGGAGAAGAATTGCGATACCTGTGTGAGGAGTTCCTGTGTTTCGGGCGGATTAGTAACCCCACTAGGAAAATCGGTACTGTTGGGGAGGTTTCCTCTATGGTGGCTCCCCGTAGCCAATTCGTTGGGGTCATTTTCCAACGCTGACAGAAACTGCTCCTGGAGTTTGAGCGATTCTTCTAGGTACACTTGTCTGTCAGTTTCACTCTTGATACCGTGTTCGTTTTTGACTAAAGAATCGCTCTTATTCCCAGACTCATCCGTGGAATAGCTTGTGGAGTCACCTCGAAAAGCATCCAAAAGAGCCTTTTCCTCGGGAATCAAGCATTCCTCCACGACTTGGAAAAGAAGATGTCGATCCACCGAAATTCTTCCCAATACAGCGCCCGAAAAACGGTGCCAAAACTGTGCAAACTGGTGCACGCGCAGTGTTACAATTGTTGCCCACCTCACCCACGGCTGCTGGCCAACCTGGAGCTGTATCCTCAATTCTGCGAAGCAAAAGCTGGGCCAAATGTCGATCCACGCAGAACTGTCTATATCGACGTCCTCAGCATGAAAAAGGTCCTGGTGGGTGAGCTCTTTGTATGCCTCTGCAAGCGCTAAAAACGCCTGTGCAGACATCTTGATTTGCGCCTTTTCGTCAGAGGCAAGCGCCACGCGGTTATCTTCTATGGGAAACGGCGAGGAGTCGTGTCGAGAGTAATCGGTGACTATCACATCGTAGGACTTTTTGCCAGGAGGCGCTCTGAATGCGATCACGTGCACGGGAATCCGGCCCTGGTCGTAGGAATCGCCAAGTAGATCCAGGAACTTGAGGGCCATTTATAACAGCACAGTCGTGGAAGTCTTGTGGGTGTGGTATTGGATCAGGTAGGAAAGATGTGGGGTATTTTTTATCACGTCTTCTTACAGAGCTTAACTATGGAGGAGCGACGCGCACGATGGAACGCGTGATAGGCAATAGAAGTAGAACGGCAGGTTCTTGATAAAAAGAGATAATAAAGATTTTTGTTTATTAATGAGTGTCGCCTTGCTTCTTCTTTTTATTCAAAAAGTGGTTTTTTGCCAGTGATCTATAGTAGCATAGTAGCATGGTAGCATAGTGGCATGGTAGCATGGTAGCATCTTGCGTTGGAGTGGAACAGCGACTGATCTCACTGCCTTTCTTCGATAAGCAAAGATTTCTGTGATTCAGAGTGAACTTGACCTCTTTCATCGCAACTTCTTCTATGCAAAGAACGTTTTGAAAGGGTCCCTACACCAGAACAGCCACTAACTAGTACCCATCTAGAGCCTATTCTTGCCTAGGCCAAGTACCTCCAAGCTTCGAAGTCTCTTCTATTTCAATAATGCTAATTAGGGCTCCTGGAGGACCACCCATACCCTCACCCTACGATCTGTAGTCAGCATTGATGGAAACGTACTCGTACGACAAGTCACAAGTCCAGAACAGCGACAGCTGGCCGCCGCCGGTCTTCAAGTCGATCTCGATCTCCAAATCCTCGTGCGCCAAGATCTCAGAAGCCCTCGCCTCGTCTACATTCTCTGGCTCTCCATCCACAAGCAATTGGAGTCTCTCAGAGCCATCTGTTGGCACGAACGAAACGCTTGTTCCACTGGTGTTGACGGCATCGGCCCCGACATCGGCGTATCCGATCGCGCACAAGATCCTGCCCCAGTTGGCGTCTTTTCCAAACATGGCAGTTTTGAACAACGAAGAGTTGGCAACAGACAGGGCCACTTCCTTCGCGTCTTTGTACAGCAAGGCGTCTTTGACTATGATCTTGATGAACTTGGTGGCACCCTCGCCGTCACGAACAACCAACTGCGCCAATTGCTGGGCGAATTCCGTGATTTCGCCCCGAAGTGTCAGGAAAGCCTCAGCAGTTTCTGCCACGCTATCAATCACTGGTCCGCCCGCAGCGCCGTTGGCAATGGCCACAATAGTGTCGTTTGTTGACGTGTCGCCATCTACCGAGATGGAGTTGAATGAGCGGTCCGTGGCGTACTTCAATATCTGAGATAATGCGGTGGACGTCACGGGCGCATCAGTAGCAAAAAACCCTAAGAGTGTCGCCATATTTGGGCAGATCATTCCTGCGCCTTTCGCCAACCCGGCCAAGGTGTACGTGTGGCCACCAATGTCAAACTGCTTGCTGACTAGTTTTGGGAAGGTGTCCGTAGTACAGATCGCGTTGGCACATGCGAGCCAGTGCTCATGGGTCGATCCCAAATTCGCATTGGCCAACTTAGGAATCCCCGCTAAAATGTTATCTATGGGTAAAGTGTTCCCAATCACACCCGTCAGCATTACGAGCGACGAAGTGCCTTTTCTGTTGCCAAATACCTCGTCTGTAGTTTCTACCATGGCATGCGCATCTTTCATACCTTGGGTGCCGGTAACGGCATTGGCGTTGCCAGAATTTACCACAAGAGAGTTGATGAACTTGTTCTCTTTGAGGATTTGGGCAGACGCCTGGACGGGTGCGGCCTTGAACTTGTTTTTGGTGAAAACAGCAGCGGCTACAGCATCGTTTTTGCTGGTGTTGTGGAGGAGGGCCAAGTCAAGAGAGGTGCCGTTTTTCTTCACACCGCAGTGGCTTCCGCCTACGACAAAGCCCTTGGGATAGACGCCCGACTTTGGAACAAACCTTTCGGCTTTGAAAAGGGTGAGTAACTGGGGGCTTACCTTCATTGGTGGTGGTGGGAGGAGAGGAAAAAACTGGAGAATTTGCTGATTGGGTCTTTGTTGGGTCACGTGCCTCGAGCAGATAAGGAACCGCGCCTAACTGCATTAGGCAAGAGTGAGTAATATCTGAGCTAATTATGACTCGTTCATGATAATGGGCAATATCTCAGTGGCCCAGAACTGTCACTGGTTTTGTCGAAAACAATTAAAATGGTGAGCAAAGGTGGTGGTTTCGACTGCAGACCATGTCTTATACTGAAATGTTAATAGCGCGAGTCCATGGCAGATGTGAACAGAGACGACCAAAACTACAGTAAAAAAATTAAAGGAAGAGCCTGAGAATCCTTAGGTTTGAATTTACATGGAATATGTCGGCATTTTGAGAAATCTAAGAATAGAGAACTCTGTCATTGTGGTTTTACCTCCTGTTGGTAGACAGAAGTGCTCTGGATGGTTTCTTTCAGCAGCTTCGACTTCTCGCTGCCGAGGCATTTCGTTGGACGCTGCAGTTGTATTAATGTGCCCTTCAAAGTTCCCCCTTCCACTTGTAGTCCCCTGATACATCCCTCCTCCCGAGCACCGCAATGCCCCAGGGCATGAATGGGAGGACTAGAGTGTAGTTGAATCTATAATGGGTGTTGCGTCCGACAAACCTCCATCCTCGTTCTGGTGGTCTATTGATATCGAGACGATACTTCAACCCAGATCCACACTAAAGTGCCCTTGACCGGGTCTACTCTATCCCATCCCAACCCGGCCTATGGCGAGATTATCAGAAGTGAGGACGTTCAGTCGAGAATTATTTTGATTATGTGACTAGGAAAGGCATTCGTTCTGTTCTAGCGCTTTTCAGAACTCTTTTTCTCGATTTGTATTCTGAGCTCTGGAAGCATGGTGGTGCACTATAACCACCTGTCTTGAGATGGCTGGGCCAAACCGATTAGGAAATACTCCAGAAAGGAAATAGATGTGGGTGAGATATTCTGTTTCCTTGCAAACATGACTGAAGTGATCTTGGGTGGACAATATTTCTAAATTCAAAAACAAAGAAAAGTCGACATTTTAGGTCAAGAGTGTTAGTTTTTTAATTATTCCGCGGTGGACATAAAAATGCTGATGATTAAAGTTCGAGCAGAAAAACAGAAAAGTGTTCAGAAACTAAATGGAAAACATTAGTAGTACTCTTCAGACTTAAGAAAAAGGGCCACACATGTCTAGTCAGCTTCGTAGGATAAAGGACCTGGAGTATCTGATCTCACAGATTTGCTCGACTCCATAGTGAAGGACAACGTTCGGGGAGACTATCGAACGCAAGAATTTACACTCTCGACTCCATTCCGTTCGCTTCCAGTCCAACCCTAAAAGAGCATTATGCATTATAAAATAAACTCTTTCAAAAAATACTCCAAGAAAATCCAAGAGTCTCCTCATCCACGCTCGCAGGAATTCGCAGCTGTTCTAAAATTTTTCGTCGTCGCACACTACCATACCAAGCTACACTAGCTACATCAACTACCCGAAACAGCACAACCGACACAATACACAGCCATGGCCAAAGGAGCACTCAAGGAATATTTAAAGGGCTTGCCCGGCCACAAGATCTTGAGGCAGGTGGCCAGATTAAACCTTGTGGCTGGAGACCTGCAAACGGCATTTAGACTCCCATCAAATGTCAAAAGACTCGAGATGGTGATGATGGCAAAAGCCAGCAACCGTCGCATGACAGGCATGAACCAGTTCTGGAAATGGAACTTGCCGGTTTTGAGATTTCACAACGACAACGTGGATTTTGTCGTGACGCGTGTCGTGCCAGAGTCGTTGGAAGAGGCTGTCCAGGTTCCGTGTGCACTTTTCGTTCACAAGAACGCAGGGGATATCACGCCCATCAACTGTGACCACAAGTCCCGTGAAAGCATTCTCAAAAAGCTCGTCCAGGCCACCAACGCGGAGCCTGTTCCGGAAGCAGAGATCCCCCACATTCCTCTACCAAAAGTCAGATTACAATAAGTGCGTAGATTATGAGTCTGTTTGCTGTATATAGTCCCGGGGTGTGATACGATAATAAATATCAATGCATTTGCGATGGCGTGCCATCGGTGTAGTTCTATGATGCCAAGAATTGCAAGAGTGCGTCCTTGCCTTTGATCTGGATGAGCTTGCGGATTTGCCGGAGCTCGTCTGCTTCCGCGTCGCTCCAGGAACGGCAAGATTCAGAGTCAGGTCGAGCCTCTTCCGATCTGGTTGCAGAGTCTGACATTGTCTCAGATATCATCCCAGAGTCTGACCTTGTGTCCGCTTCAGATCTTGTTTTTGAGGGTGCGTTCGGCGCACTCTCCTTTGCCAGTACAATGGAGTCCCTCAGATTGTCTTTCAGATTGACGTTCAGATTGACGTTCAGATTGACGTTCAGATCGTCCATCCCCCTATCACTGTGCGGTTTAGAGTCCTTTTCGTGTATAGTAAGAAGCGCCTGGACGGCGGCCATGTCACGGCCCTTGTCCTGCGCTATCCTGATGTCGTAGTCCTGAATGTCTCGGAGAATGGCTCTTTTCCTGTTCTTGCTTTTTTGCACGAAGTCGAGCACCACCTGCAGCTCCGGCACACGGTAGACAAACGGTTTCTGCTCCGGGTCGTCCGCGTTGGTCATGAGGAGAAGTTTGGTCAGTTTTCGTGAGGTCTTAGCAACGATACGGTCGTCCATGGAGAAGTTCTGGAGGTATTCAGGAGTAACCTTCTGGCCCGATTCCGTCTCGTCGTCAGAATCCGGACTCGCCTCGTACTCGGCTCGCCACTTGTCGAAGGCGTCGGTGTCGCTGGACAAGAAGTTGCGAGACTGTATTTGCTGGTAGTCCTGCAAGTTCAGGTCTTCGGCGAGATATGGCTGGTCAGAGAACTTGACCAAAAAGTTGTTCGCCGCGCAGAAGCGAAGGAAGTTGTTGTGGGCCGCGGCGTCGAGCACTAGCGCATCCTTGAAGCTGCGTCGCTCTTGCCAGAACGACGGAAGGAGAGCCTCCACATGGTTGGGGCACCGCCACTTTTGGCCACGTGTTTTCGCCAGGCACATCGGAAAGGGCAAACAGTCCAAGTGCCACAGAAGCGGACAGTAGTCGCAGAACGCGAGCGTACGGTGGTGCAAGCCGGAAAGCCCACATTTATGGCACAAGTATGGGTTTCCTTCTTTATCGTAAAGATCGTCAATATCGAGAACGTCGTCCCGGTTGAATCCCGGGATCTGCGCGCCGTTGGCCCGCGTGTACGAGAGCTCAGGCTTCACCAGAGTGTCGGAATATGCATGGCTATCGCCGGTAGACACCCCTATAAAAGTGCCATCTCTGAGTCTTTTTGGCAAGCGGAAATCGGTGGGAATGCGCCCGTGGATCGCGTTGACCATAGGACCGAACATTCCGAGGTCGTTCCACGCTTTCCGTGCCGTTTTGCCCATTCGCGCCATGCATTCCTTGCAGTTCCAGTTGTCCTCCGGCACGTCTCTGAGAGGAGGATCACAGCACAATAGATGGAACGATCTGGGGCATGAATCGCAGCAAATAAACACCCCTGTGCCTCCGCATGCCAGGCAGAAGTCATCGTTATCGTTGGCGTCCGAGGGCTCCTCTGGGGGTGCAGATACCGCGGTTCCTAGAAGTGCATTGGACCGTTTGGGTGAGATAACTTTGATGCGTTTCACCAGAATTGAGCCCGGACTGCCCTGGGGGTGTCTCTTAGACGCTGGCGTGGGTGGGATCTCGACAGTGGTGACCTGATCGTCTTTATGCGGGCGTTTTTTTTTCCGATCCAAGACCTTGACATCCGACCGTATTCCCGAATCGTCCGTCAACAGCTCCAGGTTTTTCGTCTGCAAGCTGCGGCGGTAGGCCCGCTCGTGGTCCTCGATTTCCGCGTCCGTGGGCAACACACGGCTTGTGTTGGCTTTGACCTTTTTTCCACGTCCTCCTACAGTACCCCTCTTCAGCCTCGGAGGCGGAAAAGATTCAAGCGCGTGGCCCAGGTACCCGGGTGTTGCTGGTGCCACAGCGGGCTCTACAAATGCATATGTTCCGTCCGGTTTTGTCTCGATCACCGGGCGAAATGCGGAATCCGGTTCCAACTTTGGAATCGTCTGGATTACCGGCGTGCTCCGGGAATTTCTTGCCAGTGCAGTTTTTTCTTTGATCACGGGACTGCTCTGGAGCAGGAGTATGAGGCTCTGCCTCTTGCGGGGCTTGTGGGGCTTCTTTTGTCCAGTTACATCGGCCAGTTTCGGGGCCCTGGAGGGCTTTTCCGGCCGGGTGTTTTCGGGCGCATTTTCAGAATTTGCCGGTGCAGACCCCGGATTAGGTGTTTTCAGCCTGGCCGAGGGCCTTCCCGTGTTTTTTTTCGGCGCCATCTGCTCTTCTGTGGGTGCACTGTGCGGTTGAAAGTATGCGCTTATTCTTGAACGGGTTTGAAGACGCAGCGAGTGTGCTGAGGAAAAAGCCCTGCAATCTCCGGCGAAAAAGTGAATACGAGCAACAAGCCAACGGCGGCTATTTTTGTGTTCTTTCGCTCGTCGACTATTCCGATTACCGTTTTAGTTTTTACCCAAAGTTTTTTAAGCTCTATCAAGGCTATTCCTGGCCAATTGTCACCGTGCTGTAGAAGCAGATTAGTGCGCTTGGTCTTGCAATCACCACCGACGAACGAGAGTCGAAAAAAGATTCTCGTTCAGAGGATCGTCTTTTATACTTGAAGATTGGCCTACGCTAGTACACAAAAGCAGCAGTTGGGCACGTCAAGGGACTTTATAGACACTTACAGAATAGACGGAGGTGAGCAGAAGTGAATTGGTGAAGTAGGTGATCTGCGAGTTGAGTGCGCGAGTGGGCAAGGAAGCACGAGGTGTTTCCTAAAGAAAAGGAGGAAAAATGGAGGGGAAAAGACAGAAGAAGAAACAGAAGTAAAGGAAGAGAACAGAACGAATAACGCAGATGAATCAGTATTAGTAATCTTAGGGGCCGCATATCTTCATTCTGACGACGCGTATGTTGTAATATTCAAGTCGCGACGCCATGCGTTCGATATCTTGAATTTAGAGTTTTTCGAAATTGCGCATTCAATAGTACGAGCTTGTACTTTTTGAATTGTGGTCGCGGGCTAAACGAGCAACCTCGGTGACTTAGAATTGTAACGACATGCCTTAGGAGGTCGATACGCCCAAACAGGTGAGCAGCAATTTATGTCTTTGGTGACTCCAGACAGGAAACGAAACCTTTGACATCGAGCTATTTTTAGGGTACACCTTTAGAGAACCTTTTAGCACCAGAAAGAGCCAACATGGGTGAAAGCAAAAGCAACGCTCATGAAGTTAGCCTATAAGAGATGTTCGTAGTACATGCAAATGATCGATGCGAGTCACATGCAACAGTATCTGTGCTTCCTTACAAAATTAAATCTTAACAAACACCCGAAAGATTCCTAGATATAGATCATGACAACGTAACCCTTTGGCTAATGCGTTGTGGTGAAACTGGGTCTTGCGAATAGTGGGGAATGATCTTCGATAAATAGGAGAACTCGGGCTGCAACACCGAGGAATGTGCAAACTCGTCAGGCGATGTACCGGGATAGGAGAATGAAAAGATATAGAGGCCGTCTTTAAAAGATCATCGTCATGATACATAGCTATGTACGTATACGAGAGGGGCACATAACACACGTAAAGGAAAAAACACCCTGTATAAATTCATCCGAGTAATGGCTCCTGTCAACGCTATGCTATTGGTGCTATCGGTCAACAACCATGAAAAAGCCTTTGCAAAGAAGTAGTGGGTGTGCATATGCACGTGATTTACAGTGGCTTCTACAAGCTAGAATTCACGCTGTTGAAGACGAGCGAAACCTTCTCGGACTTATCCGGAATTACCCTGACAAAATATGGTGTCGAATGCTCACCATAACTTGCGTCCTATTCTGGTGCAGCAGTTGCGAAAAGTTTGGGCGGGCATCCTCAACTCAAGCCCAAAAGGGAAAAGGTCACATTCCTGATAGGGAAATTTTCTGGCGCCTTTTCAGACTTTGAGACATTGAGGCATCAGCTCGATCCAGAGGAGCTCAGATACGAACGAACTTTATTTTTATTCCTCATTCTTTCTCTACTTTCGCTATTTTCTTGCCAGTAATCTGCTCGCGTCTCTAGGCATGTGCAACTACGCCTCAGAGTGTAGATCAGAAGTGCAGGCTGAACACAACGCATTTGTCTACAATCTTTCCTATCTACAGTAAGACAAGATCTTACAGAAAATCTTCACAATCGCATTTTCGTACGAACTTGTGGGAGAAGTAAAGGAGCATGTGGTCACTGATAGCTGGGCCTGTTCCGTCCAGGCTTGGGCCGCACTCAGTGTGGTGGGGCACTGGGGCCGCACTCTTCCATGGCTCCAGCCAGTTATAGTCCGGCCAAATACACACAGCCACCGCTATTTCCCGCCACAGAACTAGACGCTAAACTCGTTTCCAAAAAATACCGAAAAATATCAAAAACTGTAAAAACACCACTACATCCTTCCAGTAAACTGTCCCAGTCGCCCTCTGGCACTGCGCGCTCCAGTCCTCTCTGGTGCCAAGTGAGAACCTGGCCTCACCTCGACCGACGCACCACACTGCTACACTGCGACTTCTTTCCACCACCAGATACTCCTCTACATCCTCCATCTTTTTTGTTCATTCCACCAAAAAAACACAAAAAGACCCTGCACGAGCACTAGACTATGCTGTCTCTACACGTGCACCCCGGGCTGGACCACGTGCTATCCCAATCGCCCGATTTAGCCCCACCCCCGTCTGCCCCGAAAGCCCACTATGCGATCGACCCAGTGGCGCTTATGATCGAGGAATGCATGCGCATTTCACTGGCCATGCGCAAACAGGGCCGGTGGTCACAAACAGGAGTGGCGGCTATTTTTGGCGCCGCCGATTTCTTCGGCGACGACGAGCCACTTGTGGCGAATTTGGCCGCGTCGTCGGCGGTCTCGGGCTTGAGCACGATGAGCACGTTTGCTCCGCTAGGGGGACTCTCGCAGCCGCCAGGCACGCACCCCCGCACCACCAACGGCTCAGGCGCCGGTCAGACCAACCCGCTACATTCGAGCTTCTTGCAGTTGCGGGCGATTTTGACGGACACTAGCGACATAAACGCCGTCGACAGCTTGACGCTCTTGCAGCCCTTTCTCTTGACCATTGAGCTGAGCACCACCTCGGGCGCCGTGACCAGCTTGGCGCTCAACGTGATTTCGAAGCTCCTCCAGTACGAGATTATCTCGTTTCTGTCAAAAAACGTCGCCAATACGCTTGTGCAGTTGACCACGTCGTTGACACGGTGCAGGTTCGAGGCCTCGGACCAGAACTCCGACGACGCCGTGTTATTAAAGGTTTTGCGCCTTTTGGAAACCATTTTTGTGGGGCCGCTTTCTCGGCTCTTACCCAATGCGGTCGTCTCAGAGGTCATTCATACATGCGTATCCTTGGCATGCAACAAGCGCCGCAGCGAGGTGCTCAGACGCGCTGCAGAAATGGCCATGGTGTCCATGACCATACGAATTTTCCTGCGTGTTCGAGAACTTGAACCAGAATCGTCCAATGGCGAAGAAATTGCCCCAAATTACGCAGAAATTCACTCCGACGCCATTGGCGAGGTGGATCTGCAGAAGACGGGAGCGGAAATGCCGATTTCTACACTCGCAGAACGTCATTCTGACGATTCAATTGAACAATCGGTCAAGTTTGGCGCCCATGCTTTGTCTGCAAACACCGTGGATTTGACGCCACTTTCGCCGCGTAAGATTGCGCCCACGAAAGCCTCCCACGAGCAGTTTGACATCCAGTGCATCAACGAGTTTTTGGGACTTCTCATCTCGATGTGCTCTCCAACTAATCAGTACCAGCATATGGAGTCGTCTCGTGTTTTTGCACTTTCTCTCATCAACACAGCGGTGGAAGTAGCGGGGGACCAGATCCCCGACCACCCCTCGTTGATGGCATTATTGGCAGACCCAGTCTCCAAGGACGTGCTGCAGATAATTTCGTCGACTGATTCGCTTGCTCTTTTGCTGGAATCTCTCAAGCTATTCTGTACGATGGCGGTGATTCTCCGCAACAACCTCAAGGCGCAGATCGAGCTAACATTCAACTTGATTTTCAAATCGCTTTTACCGAACAAATCGGCCATTGATAAGAATATAAAGGGCAACGCGACGGCCATATCTTCCCGGAGCCCGGCCTCGAAAGAGCTAATTGTGGGGTCGTTGTCATTCCTTTGGACCAGATCCCCACAGTTTTTCGCCCAGTTGTTTGTGGAGTACGACTGTGACTTTGAGAAGTCAGACTTGGCCAACACGTTTGTGGACTTTTTGTGTGAGCTTGCGCTTCCGGAGAGCGCCATAACCACGACCGATAATGTTCCGCCCATATGTTTAGAAGGTATTCTTTCGTTTGTGGCAGGCATAAACACAAGGGCCAAGTCCTCGTTTTCAGGAAAGGCGGAGGGCACGGAGAAGCACCGTTTGATTGCAAACAAGGTGCAGAAGAACTCTTTCATCCGGTGCACGGAAATATTTAATGAGAGTCCCAAGAAGGGAATTGTTGCACTCTCAGAGCTGCTGTTCATCCAAGATGCCAATGACCCAAAGGAATTGGCCGAGTTTTTCTTCCAGAAGTCCACCAGACTAAACAAGAAGGTTTTGGGCGAGTATTTGGCCAAGCCAGCCAACTCTGAAGTTCTCAAAGAGTTCATGCTATTGTTTGATTTCGGGGGCTTGAGGGTGGACGAGGGTTTGCGTATCATGCTCAAATCCTTTAGACTTCCAGGTGAGTCGCAGCAGATTGAGCGTATCGTCGAGCTTTTCGCAGAGGCTTTTGTTGCGTCGCAAACGACCGAAAACAATGTTGCTCCCGATGATCACCCAGACCGGGAGCCGGTATTACCAGATCGCGATGCTGTTTTCATCTTATCATACTCAATCATTATGCTTAACACGGACTTGCACAATCCGCAAGTAAAAAAGCTGATGGACCTTGAGGCCTATAGACGAAACCTTAAGGGGGTTTATAATGGAAAGGATTTTCCAGAATGGTACATGGCCTGCATCTACAATTCGATCAGAGATCGAGAAATCATCATGCCTGAAGAACACCACGGAACGGAAAAGTGGTTCGACGATGTCTGGCACAATCTCATCTCGTCACAATCTAATTGGGCCAGAGATCATGGGAATTCAGTTGATGATTTCGACTCGGCTACTCTATGCGATTTCGACAGACTTCTATTCGAGGCTGTCGCAGAAAACGTTGTTGATACACTTATAAAGGTTTTCAAAGAGGCGTCTGACGACAATATCATCACAAAGTTAATGTCATCTATCGACAAGTGTGCGAATATATGCATCACCTACAACTTGGATGTCGCAGTCAATCACATGATTGAACTGTTGACGAAGCTCACAACGTTAGCAGACAATCACGCTCTCAAAGCCACTGAGGATGACCAGTTCAGGCTCGAGATTCCTATCACGCAACTCACAATAGAGAAGAAGGCTGATCCTGTGACGGTAAGCGAGCTTTCCGTGTACTTCGGCAAGGATTTCAAGGCTCAACTTTCGACCGTGGTTCTTTTTAGATTGATAAAGAAACCCAACTGCAAGATTTCGGAATCGTGGAATACAATCGTGAGGTTGATCTTGAACTTGTTTGAAAACTGTTTGATTGAACCAAATTTGTTTGGCGAGTTTCAGAAGAAGCTCAACCTTTCTCCGTTAGCTAGGGTTAAGCCAAGCTTTGTTATACAGAAGGTTAAACCACTCAAAGAAAGTGGGTTGCTTTCAACGTTCTCTTCTTTCTTGAAGGGGTATTCTGATGAACCACCAGAGCCCTCGGATCAGGAAATCGAAGCGACGTTGTCGACAATGGACTGTGTGGCGTCGCTCAACATACCTGGTATTTTCGATGTAGTTTCGAAGAGCGAGAGTCAACAGATGAAACAATTCATTTTACTTTTCTCACTGAACCTCCCGGAACACTCCACGGAGATCAAGCGGTACTTTGAATCCGAGGTGCTATTCATGTTCGAAGTCATGGTTTGCTTCACTTTGATGATCGAAGACGATGAAGTGAGTGAGTTGATCATCGGCCGTCTTCTTGAGTTCCTCGACTCGACTCACTTGACCAAAAAGGGGTATGTCCGCCTCAGCACTTACCTTTTTTTGGTTGCAAGGAAGAGCAAGAACGACCACCAGGAGCAGATTTCCAGAACACTCAACTTCATACTTGGGTTCGAGCCCGAAACCTTGGCAAAACATGGAGCTTCCTTGGTCCAACCATTATTCTCATTGGTGGATAGCGACAGCCAAGTTCGGAGCATTTTCTGGAATGAACCTTTTTGGAACATTCTCCGGGCATTAGGATCCGTGAAAGCATTCTCGAATGATATTCTTAGCTACGCGGAATCAGTGGTGCACCAGTCTTCGAATGATATTAGCAACGAGAATTATTTGCCGTTTTTGGGAGTTTTGGATGAGGTTTCTTCCCTAGGAGCAGTTGGTGCTCAGTACGAACAACAGCAAACGGTGAACGACAGTGAGGAGGACTTGGAGGCTAGTAAAGCCCTTGTCGCGATTGCAAAACGAAGCATTACTTTGACTGGGGAATTGAGCGCGGCTCAGCACAAATCGACGTACCCTTTGGTCCAGGCGTTGGCTCATCAATGCTTTAATCCATGTCGTGAGGTGAGGAGTCATGCCGTTCAGACTTTGGAACACACGATATCATCAGCGCAGCTTACAGAATCGTACACCGCTGAAGGCTTGTTCGAATACGGCCTTTTCCCATTGCTTACGGAATTACAGAAAGCGGAAACCCTTGAGACTGACACCGGTGGTTTCTGGGAAACTCACCTGCAGGTCTTGAACTTGGTTAGCAAAACCTTCCTTAGGTTCAATGCTGAGTTCCAGGAGGAGGTAGCTGAGAAAATGTGGTTGAGATTGGTGAGAGATTTCGCAGCCATCAATCAGTTGTCACCGAAGGTGAGGGAGCCCAGTCTTGAGGTGATGAAAAACATGATTTTGGTATTGCAACGCGACTTCTTAATAGACAAGAAGGAATTGTGGCAGGAAACCTGGTCTGTTCTTAACTCATTGTTCCCCGGTCTCCAAGAGCAGGTGACAGTTGCAGAGGAGAATCCGGCACTTTGAGGTCACGTGATATCTCAACTCTGGATAGCCGAAAAAAACTCATGGACCTCAATTCGAACGCTACGAACAATGCCTGAAACGTACTTAGAAAGAGCCGAGAAGCATGCCTCGCCGGTTGCGGCAAGACTCTTGCGCCTAATGGAGGAGAAAAAATCCAATTTGTGCGCATCTGTTGATGTCAGCACTACCAGGGAATTCCTTGACCTCATTGAGAAGTTGGCCCCATTCATCTGTTTAGTGAAGACACACATCGACATCATTGATGACTTTTCTTACGAGGGCACGATAGTTCCATTGTTGGAGCTCTCGAAAAAGCACAAATTCATGATCTTTGAAGACAGAAAGTTCGCCGATATCGGTAACACGGTCAAGAAGCAGTACTCTGGCGGAGTGTACCAGATCGCCAAATGGGCGGATATCACGAACGCCCATGGAATCACGGGTGCTGGAATTGTGCAAGGCTTGAAAGAGGCCGCTGCTGAAACCACTTCTGAGCCTAGGGGCCTCTTGATGTTGGCCGAGCTTTCCTCAAAAGGCTCGTTGGCATACGGCGAGTACACGAAAAAAACCGTTGAGATTGCCAAAACCGACAAGGACTTTGTCATTGGCTTCATCGCGCAAAGAGACATGGGCGGGGCCGCCGAAGGCTTCGACTGGCTCACAATGACTCCCGGAGTGGGACTAGACGATAAAGGAGACGCCTTGGGCCAGCAGTACAGAACGGTGAACGAGGTTATCGCTACCGGCACCGACATCATCATTGTTGGTAGAGGCTTGTTTGGCAAAGGCAGAGACCCACGTGTAGAGGGTGAGCGATACAGAGCCGCCGGATGGGAGGCATACGAGAAGGCTCGCAAGTAGGAGAGTTATACTAATCCACGTAACTATAGACGGTTGTTAATCTAGGGGCCCCTCTGCAAAGTCGTCAGCCAATCTTGTTCTCATGATTTCGAAGATGAGAAGACCGACGGATGTAGCGGGGATCGTGGTGAGTGCGTTCCGGGCAAAGCCTTTGTATGCTAGCTGGAACCACGTCATTCTATAAGTGTGCTTATTTTTGATCACCTGCTGAAACGTATCAAGATACGAGTTCCAGTAGACCTTGATGAAGGGGCGTTTCTTCAGCGGATGCACGGACGAGTTATAAATATCAAGCGCCTCAAGCCGGTGGAAATGGATCTTCTGCACTTTTGCCAACGGGTACTGCACTGCTAGAAGTGTGAAAGCAGCAGAGGCCCCCGCTAGCAATACAAAAGTCGACTTTAGGATTTTCGTCAGCCTAAGACGCTCTTGTTTGATGATGTCGGAGTTCACTTTCTGGTCCTCAGACGTGAAGTAGGAGAACTTTTCTCGTACGGCCAACGTGAAGTTTCGGTATGCGGAAATCACCCGGTACGTCAAGTTGTAGCCTCTGGTCTTTATGAGCTCGAAAGTCAGGAAATAAAAGGCAAATCCAAAACTTTCCTTAACTAGCGAAAACGCGTATCCTGCGAAAACACCCACCAAGCCAATTTCCCGGAGCTTGAACGCCCCGTACTTCCAGAGGTTTTCGTGTTTTCCAGAGATCATTTCCGCAGTGGTCAGTCGAGAGTAGATGGCATCCAACGGTGCTGCAGCCAATGACTGCACTGCCCCCGCTAGAAATCCAGCACGCCACGTGTCAATAGGGGAATATTCAAAGTTTGCTTTCGGTCCTTTATGGCTGCTGAAGGAATCTAGAGCACCTAGATAGGTACCATATAGAATCACCCCCGTTGCAGAATTTGCTATTAGCGGTGGCAAAATGTTGTCTGGGATGAACCGCCAACCCTCTCGTTTGAGCACGCTTATTAGGATCGCCAAACTGGAGTGTGTTCTGAACTTGTAGGGCTTGGAGAGAATATCCGTGTGTTTGTTGGCCTGTTCACGCACATACACCATATAATCAAAACGCGACGGGCGAAATAGCTTGATGGGAGTTCGAAGATATATCGTTTGTAACTGGTAAATGAGGGCTCTCATTCCCGCGGTCGAAAGAGACACGGACTGATAACTTGCCTTCGACTCGGACTCATTTCGTAGACTTGTGGATGACATGGAGGAGGCAGAATGTGGATGCTGGAACTCAGGCTTGACGTTTTTGGAATTCCAGCCGGATTTCAGAGATATTCTGGTGACTTTAGTGTGGTCCAGATCTCAGCAGGGCTCTAGTATGAGCACTGTAAAGAGATGCGAATGGGGAAAATGGCTGAACTGAAGCTTGTCAGAAACAGCATGAAATGCAAATCGTGGACGCTTTTTGCTTCCGGACACGGAATGGGTAAACTAGAACCTTTGTATGGCTGGCGATCGCTGTGCTGATTTCTAGATCTTCTCATATCTGAGGCTCGTGGGCCGCGGCAGGGGCGTGTGCGGACCAAAATATCGATAGTGGGATGAGTGGTCGATTTTTCCGATTTAGTCATTTTTTGTTGCAAATCAGTCCTTCAGGCCATGCAGCTCGACAGGCCAGGAATAGTGACTGAAAGTTCTCGCGGGTTGTACCGATGACGTTTTGGGTGGATGCACGCATAGAATGCCTCGTGTATAGACATAAGTGTGGTATGGTGCTGCTTGATCCATTTTCGTTTCGCATAATGGTACCTTTTGAAAACAACTCAATCCTAGCCTGGAATAGTATCACATCCAAAACGAAAGTCCAACAGAAACAGGTTACTAACTCTCCCATTTTCAACCACTGTTAATCCACCCAACATCCAAAGAACTCTCGTACAAGCTAGGAAACAGTAAAACAAACCTCCTCATGCTACTCTTCCCTGTACAATATGATCTCGCTCTGCTTGAAGTATCTCCGTGCATCCTCGTCGATCAACACCAATGACAAGTATGTGCGTGTGGAGAACTTCTTGTTCACGTCCTTGTACGTGGGAGTCAAGTTGTAGCCACTCAAGAATAACCGAATGGGGATGCTCTCGCCCTTCACTGGCGCCCCGTCCATGATCTCAAACTTAACTAGCGTCTCACTGTCGACAACCTGGTTGGGAACAGAACCCACAGATTCCCTCCGGATCAAGGAGATTTCCATGTGCTTGATTTTCAAGCGCACAAGTAGAAAGTAGATGCGCCCGACAATGACCTCCTTCAACAGGAACCGTGACTTGGAGTACTCAAACTCGATGTGTAGACAGTGCTCGATGCCAACGTCCATTTTCACCGTCAGGGGTTTGCTGACCATTTGGGACGTAGCCCCTGAATCCTGCAGCGCCTGTGCCGCCGCATACTGGTACACCCAGAGCTCCTTTTCCCGGGTGACGTCGGACTTGTTCTTCCGAGAAACCACCACTCTAACGTAGTAGCGCAAAGTGACGTTTTTGCCCCGGTAGCTCTCGTGCTGTTTCTCTACGTTTTTGAATTCAAAGGGGTACGTTTGCGCATGGGTGAGTGTTTCCGGCGACGCCAATTCCGTGGCGAGTGAGAGGAAATCGGAGCTGGTTATCACGTCCAAACCCAGCGAAATCGTGCCCATAAGTTGCACCTTTATTCCGATGTGCTCCAACTTTTTGCCCTCGCGTGTGCGTATAGTCACATTTCCTTTCACCGATTCGCCGTCTGCGTACAAGGGAATGGAGTCTGTTCTTCCTTGTGGGGTTTTCACCTCGACAAGCTTGCGAGTGTTTTCGCCGTCGAGCCTGATCTCGATATCGACCGGGGCCTTGAAAAAAAGGGACATTGTGAAGAGTTGGCGGTATGCCGGGGCGGTTAATTGACCAGATTCGTGGGTAGGACGGGTTTAGTGTATGATTGGTGTGTGGGCTGGTGTGCTTCTATGGTGCTATTCTGGTCGCTGTGGAGGTGCTTATGATAGGCCTGAGTGTTTGAAATATTCCAGAGAAAACAAGTAGTTAGAATACTTCGGGGTATTGCGGTTCGTGCACGCTTAGATAATACGCTTAGATATCTTCTCAATCGAGTAAACTGGTGGCTCTAGTGTTGTCCAGTTGTTGGTGCCGGAGTATGGCGTGAGAATCAGACTCGATTATGGGCCGCAGTGCTGGCCGTGCGCGGGGCCAACAGTGGGCCCAGTGGGGGATAGTGGGGGAAGGAAATGGAGAATGTCTCTAGAATTGTGGGGAAAAAAAAGAGGAAAAAGAAAGGAGGGGCTGGGATCTGAAAGGATCGTCATTCGCTGGACATATGGAAGCGCCTCGAGTGCTGCCTGTGTTATACTGGAAGACACTAAGTACTGAAAGATGGTGGCTGCGAAATGTATAGGACCAGGTGGGGTGACCAGACCAGAGAACAAGAGAAAAGTGCAGAGAACAGAGAAGAGAAGAAAAGTAAAGAGATAGAGAAAGAAAGGTGAAAAGTAAAAGAGAATGATAAAATCCAGAAGGACATCCCGAGCAGCGATGTTCATAGCACTTGTTGTCCTTTACGATTAGTGTGCTCGGAGTCCCAGTTCAGTCCTAGAACACTCAACCTGCTGTCTCCACAGTACAGCAATGTTCTCATGAGCTTACATAGACTAGAACGTAGGAATATATTCATAACACCCACCAAGCGCATGAACCAGAAGCTTCCACGCGAGCCACTTTCCATTTTTGCAATTGCCGTCTTGTGTGTTCCTGCTGGCTCTCCAATTTCCTGTTGCGGTGGTGGTGCTGCCAGGCCACTCTAGCTCTAGTTCTCTCCTCACATTAATCACATTGTCAGACAGAAGGGCCGAGCGAGACAACCGAGCTGAAATTCACAAGAAAATATTTTATCTAGGAAATCTCTAGAAAGTCTCTAGAAAATCTCCAAAAACCTCCAAAAACCTCCAAAAACCTCCAAAAACCTCCAAAGAATATCCAAAGAATATCCAGAAAGTCTCCAGAAAATCTCCCTCATCCCCCGTGTTCTAGCTTCTCGCACTGAACCTACTCCCAGGCCTGCGCTCTTTTTTCCCCAGGAACCTCACGCACTCCAACGCCCAAAGACCACTATCGGCCCACGATTGACTAGAAACGCTACTATTGTACCACCAATACGCTTGAACGAAAGCAAGTAAAATCGCAATTGCCTGAGCGCCTGTCTCCCAGTTGAAACTCTTCGGTAGTGAGCACTCACTTTTGGTGACGCACGCAGAACGTGGCTCTCGGACCACCTTACAATCTATCGAGAAGTCTTTCAAATACCTTTGACTATTGCTCAAATCCTGAGCCATTGTGAAACTCAGTTTCAGGAGAGCCGTGACGTCTCCTCGACTGCTGAAATTAGCCCCTAGACCACTGTTGCACTTCGCGGGCTGAACGAGACGTTCCACACATATCCCTAAACCCATTGGCGCCGCTGGTCCCCAATAACCAATTTTGCAGTGCCCTTTTTTGATCCAATTCTCAAATCTGCGGCTTGAGCTTACCGTTTCGCCTGCTACCCGCAAATCTAATATCATAATATGTCCCTCGAGAACCCCGAGTTGGACTCCCCGCACCACATCGACACCGAGTCCGTCGATTCCAAAGTCGCCTGTCTAGATACCGTCATTGCACTCTACGATTTCCCGGGCACGCAGCCGTCACACTTGCCCCTAGAATTGGGAGATACTGTATATGTGCTTTCGAAGTCCGAGTCCGGCTGGTGGGACGGCGTGTTGCTCAATGCGGCGGGCGGCGTTTCGAGGGGCTGGTTCCCCTCCAACTATGTCCGTTCTGTTAACTACGTGCAGCCTGTATTGAACAAACTACAGTCGAATAAAGAGATCGACTCAATAACAGCAGCCAACACAGCCGCCAATGTGCTTATTCCACTGTTCACCAGCTTGCTCCAGAAGAATTTGGGGGATTCGCAGCGCGAGCTGTCGTCGACCACACGGAAGAACTCTGTGGTGTCGTTTGCACTGTCGGAAACGAGCATTGAGGCTAAGAAAAAGACGGAACAGAAGCAGGACGTAAAACCTGAAAACCCACCAGAGTTCTTGGATTCGCCTGCGAACCACCACCAGACGTCGTTTGCGTCCACGCTTTCCTATAGTGGCGGGTCTGTCGCACTCTCTCTAGGCTCTGGCTCGTTCTCACATATAGTGCCAGAAAACACAGAAAAGTTGGCGTTCACGCCCGTGGAGGAGGCCGAGGATATGGTGGCACGGCTCAAGGAGGACGAGGGCAAAAACGTGATCTGGGTTCCACGTATGGTGGATTCTGGAGAGATCGTCTATTTCTGTGAGTACCTCAATGTGTACTGTTCCACGCTTCCGCTCAGTCCCATGATCCCCGCGATCGACTACCAGGGTGTTTCCGTGGATATCCCCTCTAAGGACGCGACCGACGATGTGGCCGGGGCGTTAAAAGCGTTCCCTAACGATTTCTGTGGCGTGGCAGCTATAGACATGGCTTCCTCACGGTCATCTTCCGTGGGCAAATCTTTTGATGATTCGGCAAAACGAGACTCCAGTGCGTCCACCATGTCGCAGTCCAGCTCGCTGTCGTACCACAACTTCACACAGCCCTTTTTCATCACCCCGGGGCTTTTCTACAAGCAGTTCTCCGACATTGCGCGGTGGACCGACTTGCGTGACCAGCTGAACTACGTCCTAGATCTCACGTGGAAAGCGCTCGAGAACTCTAACAAGCAGCTTTTTACCTACCACCTTTCTGAACTCACCAAAGTGGTTTCCATCATGTTGAGTGCTGCGCGTTTGACACAGGCTGATTTCGTGGACACGCGGCTCGAACGGCTGATCCGTCACAGGATCCGACACGTACTGACGGCATTTGCGCAGATGTACATCAACAGCTTGTTACACCTTAGTATGATGCACTATTCGGATGGACTGGTGGGGGAAGAGTACCTAAATCTAGGAATCCACAACCTCAACAAATCCACCAGTTCTGCACCCCACGAACGGCCCAGCGCGCTGTCTAGAGGCTCGGACAGCACACTCACCCAGCAAAAACCGTCGTCTAAAAATAGCTCGAACTTGGTTCCTGACGATAGCATTGCGTCGTATTTGCAGCAGATCGAGAGCGATATCGCCATAGTACGCTCCAAGATGAACAGCTTGGTCGACATTTTCTTGAAGTTGTCCAAGGACAAGAAGGTGCACCCACGTGACTACGACAGCTCGGACGTTTCTGAGGACGAGGGCGAGGACAGGTATAATGTGTTGCCGCAGGTGTATCCCCGTTTCATCTCCAACGAATTCAACGGCGGAAACTGGTGCAACCCCTTTTTCACGGGCAGCCACCGGTTCCTCAACTTGAGCGGCGACCACCTTAAAAACAAGTACCATCTGAAGACCATCATCGACAACGGTGCGTACGAGCGCGCCAAGACGTACGCTGATGATATCAAAAAGTTCACCAAAGAGATCTTGGAGAGCCTCGATCCATCGAAACAGGAATGTTACTACAACGATGCTTTGCGAAACGAAAGAAATGAGCAGGTGCTCCGAATCATGTATAAGTACCTCCACCACGCCAGCCATTTGGTGGACCTCCTTGAGTCCTTTGACTTCACGGTGTTCTGCCTTGTCAAGACGCTCTCCGTGGACCCCTCTGGCGGATCCGAGGAGCAATCGCGAATCCGCTCCGTGGACAGCAGTCTCACTTTTGAGTACCCTGTTGTGCTAGACTTCTTCCAGTTCAAGCAGCAGCTCCACGACAGTCTTGCCAAAATCATCATCAACATGCAGGCCCTTACTTTGGAGGATCCCGATGCGTTTGCTGCGATGAAGGAGGATGATTTCAGTTACGGCCGCGACGCCATGCGGGATCCACTCGAGAAGTCGGCAATGCTTTTGAGCCAGATCTTGCTGAACCAGCAGAACAACAAGCACGACGAGCGCATTACTTTTGACCAGGATCTCGCGTTGTACGACATGTTGGTTGATGGTACGGACATCTGCGACAACATCTTGTCGATAATCAAGGTATTGGTGGAAGAACGTGAAACAATTCTCAACTACGCCACGCGTGTGATGCACGACAACCTTAACGTTGAGCTCCTTTTGGCTGAGCGTGACAACACCTCTGCTGGCCTAAAAGCTGACGATACGGGAGGCCAGTATTTTGGCGGAAACACGAAAAACGACGACACACCGTGGTATTTGGAGGGCGACGAAGAGTACGACTTGCTCCTTGATATGAACGGCAGCATCAAGGGCGGAACTAGAGAGGCGTTAGTAGCGCATTTGACCCACCACAGTACACTTGATAACGCGTTCAATACGGTGTTCATGGTGTCGTTTGCCACAATCATGTCCATTTCGGAGCTTCTCGATTTGTTGATCCAGCGGTTCCAGATCGAGGCTCCCGAGGGCCTTTCGTACGAGGAGTATCTCCAATGGCTGCAGAAGAAGCAGAATCAGATCCGGCTCAAGGTGTTGAACGTGATGAAACTCATTGTGGAGAACCACTGGTCGGAGTCGTTCAATGTAAGTAGCGTCATGCAGAGGTGGCTCAATTTCCTCAATCAGGCCGAAGTCCAGGCGTTTCCCATTACGAAAAAACTTGTGGAGGACATCAAGAAGATAAGAAACGGTGAGGAGATTGTGGCTACTCCAGAGCCATTGCGAGCCACAGAAAAGGCACCTGCGCCGCTCACAAAAGGCTTTTCGTTGAGGAAAATGCGCTTGTTGGATATCGAGTACGTTGAACTAGCACGGCAGCTCACTTTGAGGGAGTTCAAGCTATACTGTGGAATCTCGAAACTTGCCTGTCTCCACAAAGTATGGGGCAAGCGATCTGGCGTGAACGAGTCGATCGCCAGTATCCAGAACTTCATCCGGTCGCTGAACCAATTGACCAACTTCGTAGCCTACCTGATATTGCGAAAGGACGAGCCACGGAAGAGAGTCAAGGTGATCCGCTACTTTGTCCGGGTGGCCGAGTGGTGTCGCCAGTACAACAATTTCTCGTCGATGACGGCGATTATTTCTGCGTTGTACTCGTCGCCAATCCACAGACTCAAAAAGACGTGGGCGTATGTGACGAAAGACACCATGACGCTGTTACAAAACATGAACAAGCTCATGAACTCGAGCCGCAATTTCAACGAGTACAGAGACATGTTGAAGTTCATAGGCCTGGAGCCGTGCGTGCCCTTTTTCGGGGTCTACTTGAGCGATCTCACGTTTGTCTACCACGGAAATCCCGACCACCTCCTAAACCGAGCACGCATGGTGAATTTCGCCAAACGCGCGAAAACAGTGGAGATCGTCACGGGTATCGACCGCTTTAAGCAGGTGCACTACAACTTCCATATGGTTTCTGATATCCAAACATTCATCGATCTCTGGTTCGACAAGTGCCCCACGATCGACGAGCAGTACCAGCTTTCGCTCAACATCGAGCCGCGTGAAGAAAGACCGCGCCGCACATCTGCTTCCCTTTCCAAGCAGCCGTTGAGCGTGCCCAGGCGATAATCGGGTGTGGGTTTCGCATCTGTACTGCATAATGGCCGGACCACTCCACCACCCGATAGTGGCTGAATCAGAGTGGAGGACACCGCCGAACTAGGAGAATTCGGCGCTTACGTAGTTCAAGTTCTAGCTGCTCATAGTGTGTGGGTATCCCCGAAACTGCTCGATCAGAAAACCTTGTGTCTACGTATTGCACCAACACCAATAAACATCATCACTATATAGCACGTGCCCCAATGTTCAATAAGCTCAAGTCCTTCTCTGAGGACGTGGCGAAAAGTCTAAGCGACATCCAGCAGGGTGACCCCCTTAAGCGGAACGGGGACCAGATCGAAAAGTTGAAGAATTCACAAAGTCTCCTTCGCCAAAAAACACCCGAAATAAGTGCACTTTCACAGCCCTCAGACGACAATTCAGCGGCTATATCTAACGTAGAATTCCTGCGTGATGACTCCCCGGCGGTGTCACCCGCTGAAGACGTGTCTCTGGCGAAACCGGGGGCACCGAAAGAAAACGGACCAAACCTGGCAAACTTGGATGTCCTGAAATCGGGGTCGCCGGACCCGCTCCGGGACATCAACCTTGACGAATTGCCGCCAGTGGTGCGGTCGAAATTGAAGAAGTTTGTGAAATACGAGGAGAAGTACCCTGTGCTTTTGGACGCCTATAAAACGGAGAAAAAGCGGGGAGAACTCATCCAAACTTTCGAAAAGGTCATGAGCGAGGTCTCACCTGTGCTGTCGCTCTCTGATGTGGATATTTTGGTGGAGTATTTGAAGGGACTTACGGATAATGTGACGCTTCTGAAGAATGAATTGCGCAAGTCTGTCTCGGAAACTTCCCGGCTCACAAGGGAAAAGGAGGACTTGGCTAAGAAGCTTGCGGATTCGCAAAAGGCCTTGAAATATGCAGAGGAAAGTGTGGGGCTGAAATCGCGGACGGAGGAGGAGTTGAAGGGGAAGATACAGATATTGGAGGAGAGTTTATCGAAGCTTGAGACGGAAAAAAGCACGGAAATTTTACCAAAGGTGGTCGAGTCGGGCGTGGACAATAAACTGGGTGAAATCCAGGGCTTGAAAGACGAGATTTTGGCGAAAGAGCGTGCGCTCAAGGATCTCCAGGAGGAGTTTGAGGAAACGAAGAAAAGACTTGAATCTCAGGTTAAGGACGGTCAAGAGGAATCCAAGAAGCAGCTCGAATTGAAGTCTGAGACGGAGGCTAAAATCCTGGACTATGAAAAACAGATACGCACTCACCAGACTGAGAAGGAGGAGCTTATCAAACTCCGTGAGGAGGGGAACGCAGCACAAGCGTCCATTCAGGCGTATAAGGCAGAGTTGGCGGACGTGGAAAAATCGTCCAAATCTGCACAAGAACTCCAGAAAAAAATTGACTCTCTCACGGAAGAAGCTGCTTCCAAAAGTGACACCATAAAGAAACTTCAGGAGGCCTCCGAACAGTTGCGCTCGGAGGCAACAGGGTTGGAGAAGACTATCTCCGCTCTTAAATCCGAAAACGAGTCTTTGAAGGACGAAAAGGAGAATGGTGTCAATGATGCTGACGTATCTGCTACTAAGATCGAGACGCTTGAGAAAGATTTGAGTATGAAATCTGACGAGGTTGACAGCTTGCGGCTCAAGTTAGAAACCGTGGAAAAGGAGCTTAATCTTTCCCAAGAAAATGCAAACCTAAACAATGGCGTGTCTGGACAAATTGGACAATCCGGATCTAAAAAGAAGAAAGGGAAGAAAAACAACCGCACTCCCACTCCGTCTCTGGTGTCCCCTTCTAATGAGGAACAGAATAAACAAAGGGAAGAAAACGCAAATCTCTTAGCTAAATTGGAAGATGCCCAAGCGGAAAAGACCAATCTTCTTACCCAAATTGAGGAATTGAAGAGAGATCTTGAGGAAAGCAGAAAGCGTTCTGAAACCTCCCAAGCGGACCTTGAGCAGAAGGAAAAGACTCTTGCCGAGATTAAGCAAGACCTTGATGAAAAGAACAAGCTTCTCGAGCACTTGCAGAACGGTCAAAAGGTCATGGAAGGCTTACAGAAAGAACTCACCTCTGCTAAGCGTGAACTCGAGACAAAGAATGAAGATCTCGAGCACTTACGGGATCTGCTTCGGGACGTAGGAAACGAGCTTGTGACGGTAAAAGATGGCGTTAAAGAGGCGAAACAGAAATGGGAAGCAGACCACCAAACGAGAGTGGACGAGTTGGAAAAGTCGGAAATCAAGCTCCGCGAAAGCCTCACGAAAAAGGAAACTACCCACGCAAAGGTGCTCGAGGAGAAAGAGCAGAAGATCAGAAACCTCGTGGACAAAGGTGAGAAATCTACAAAAGTACACGAAACTGAAATCGCCCGCTTGAATGCAGAACTCGAAAAGGTGCAAGCTGCTGCTGCCAGCACAAAGTCGAAAATAGCTGAGCTTCAGATCTCTGTCTCCAAGAAGGACGAAGAACTTATCGAAGTGAAGAAGGAGAACCTGAGCTTGCTAGCAGAGAAGGAAAAGCTCAATAAAAGAATCGACGAATTGAGCAAGTTCAAAAGCGCAGACTCGTCGTTAAAACTTGAGGTGGCGTCGCTCCAAGCGTCCATATCGCATAAGGATGAACAGATTAAGGATCTCAAAGATACGCTCGAGAGGAAGAATAAAGAAAGGGACGAGTTGAAGAACACAATTGCCACATTGAAGGCCACCAACAGCGACCTTCACGTGACCAACCAAAGGTTGACGGACGAGAAAACGAAGTTGATCGAGAAACAGGAATCGGCCATTGAACGGGCCAATGCCCTCTCGTCTGAAGTGTCAAATCTCCAGATCAGTCGCCAGCAAACGGTTACTCAACTCGACGCATTAAAGCTCAAGCACGAAGCGCTCCAAAAAACCAGAGCCAGTGCCTCGGACGAGATTCTGGAGTATAGACAGCAGTATGAGGAGTTGACGATGAAAACTAAGGAGGCCCAGAATAAGATCGACGATCTCCAGGACGAGCTCTCGGAAGCGAGAAACCTCTTGCAGGAGCGTACACGAGAATCGTCCACGCTTCGGAGAATGCTATTGGAAACTGAGGAGGTGCACAATCTGAGATGTAACGAGCTCAAGAGTGAGATCCGCAATCTAGGCGAGGAACACAGCGAGATCGAGGCGAACTTCCAGGCGCTGATGAAAAAGAGACAGCGAGAAATCGACGATCTCAAGGGATCCTGCGAACGGTACGTTTTGAAGATCACCGAGCTTGAGAAAACCTGCGAGGAAATCCGCCAAAAGTATGCACCTTTTGCGAATACTCACGAGATCTCCTCGGAAGATCTACAGAAACAACGTGACTTGGAAAACACCGTTGACGAGTTGCGCGAGTCGCTCCAGGCGGCCAGCAAGAAAATGAAGGAGTTCGAGAACATGAACGGAATTCTCAAGAAATTGAACGAAGAGTCGACGCTAAAGTTTGAGCGGCTCTCGAAGAACTACAAGCACGTGACCCACCAGTACAGGCAGATGAAGGAGCTGAAGGACCGGAGCACGCCGGTGGAGGAGGTCAAAGTTGACACCAAAAATTCACCCGAAACCAATGTCGCCTATCTCAAAAACGTGTTGGTTGGTTTTTTGGAGCACAAGGAGCAGCGTGAACAGCTCTTGCCGGTGTTGAAGATGTTGTTCCACTTTGACGCGGACGACGAGCGGAAGTTGATGCTCGCGTTGCGGTAGATCAGAGGCAAAAAGAGGGTGAGAAGACATTAACTGAATGTTTCGAATGGTTGCAAAGTGTGAAATCGTTGCTAATCACGTGATCAGATGCTCGCGATAAGAGCTCATCGTACCATACAGAATCTCCATTTCTCACCATTTGGAACCACCGTTTCGAGCCGTTTCAGACGACCCTGGATCTCCTTGAATTCCTCACGATGCACCCCTTCGACCAGAAAAAAGCCCTGATCTTGCATGAGATTCTGGGCAATTCCGCCAGTTTCCCCGATGCATCGCCAAAGGGTACCATAGATGTGCTCTGTCTTCCGTTGATAGAGACCATAAATGCACACCCAGATATGGTCACCACGTCGCTGTGTTCCGGACGCGTGTCCGTGTTTCTCGAAGGAAACAAAACAAAAACACAGATCGGGGCTAAAGGAAATGAGGGCCGGTGGTTGTTCGTGACTCACGAGCCGGAGAACTTGGCCAATTGGCACGACTCGGTGGATTTCAAGTATGGCTCTGGCCCCAGCCCTGTTTTGGAAGACGGAACCAGGTACATCCTCTTCAAGTTTGAGCCGTTGATTCTCCATGTGAAGTGCCGGGATTCTGCCAGTGCAAATATGCTCTACTCCACAGCAATGGCTTGTGGTTTTCGAGAATCGGGCATTGGCAGCAACCACATTGTTGGGATCCGAATTCTGATAAAGTTGGACGTACCCATTGGGTTTCTCCAAGGCGAAGATCTCGTATCAATAGTTAGTGCTGAGTATCTCCAGATCATCACGCAACTATCGCTTGACCGCTTTCGTGAAAACTTCCGAAAAATGGACCAACTCGAGGAGGCGATCAAAAACATGAAGCCTGTAGAGCTCAAGGTCGAGGAAACCAAGGAGGAGAGAAGACTACGCAAAATAAAGGAAGGCATGGAGAGACGTGAGTCTGTCAGGGCAGAGAAGGACAAGAAGAATAGAGAGAAGCTAGCGGCAACGTCTGGCACGTCTGTTTAGTGTCGGTATATATGGTAGTGCTCTATAACCCAAGCCTCATTATAAGTCGTAGATTCGTCTTGCGCCGAAGGCAGTGCAGCTCCAACAAAATGTTTGTGTCCCTCTCGGTAATGCGCGAGAGCAATTTCCAGCCCGTCTAGACCTCCTTAGCTCTCCTGGTATTCCTGGGCCTCATGCTCTCCATCCACGTCTGCTTGTCCATTGCGAGTCAGAGGACCCAGGGTTCTGTCGGAAGTGTCCTCGTACGTATCTTCTGACTCGCTTCCCCGTGATGGCCCTCCGCTAGAGCCAAGATCATGCATGAAAAACCCGGAGCTAAGCGCAGGCATGGGGTTTGCGTCTGATGATACCGTCTCTACGCCATTGGGCGTTCTTCGACTAGAGACGCCGGATGAAAAGAGAGAATTAGACCCTGACGAGTCGCGATCTCTCTGGCGTCTCGATCTTCTAAAGTAGTTCTGGATGTTGTTGATCATTGGCGTGAACGGCGGGTTCCTGTCCCGTCCACTGCGCAAGGCCCGAAGTGGCGGTGGTGGTGCTTCTCTGGGCCTTCTGGCAGACAGGTTGAAGATCACCAGCGTTGCTCTACGCAACAAGCTGGGTAGTGTGCTAGTCTCTTGATTGCCCTGTGAATTATTCAGGTCTTGCGTATGCCTCTGCCGCGCGACAGGTGTGGAATCTTGCTCGCTGGAACGCTCATCAGAAGGCCCCTCGGAGGCGTTACCTGCACTTTGTTGGGGGCCTTCAGGCAGGTTGAATAAGCCTCCGGAGAGCCCGTCTAGCTCGCCAAATCTGATGTAGCTTATAGGCGGAATTCCCGTGCTTCGAGCCGGAGTTTCCTCCGCCTCTGCCACCGAGAGACGGCAAAGCGGACAGCTAGTGGACTCCTTGAGCCAATGAGCGAGGCAAGACCGTCCAAACACGTGTCCACAGGGCATCTGTAGCGGTGTGTGGTCAAACTCCTCGTCGTGGTCACACAAATACACTTTCTGGGGCTCTTCCTGCGACTCTCCCGACGCGTCTCCAGATTCTGCAGCTTCTCTGGGCGTCTGATCCCCTGTGGATCCGTCAGTCTCTCCAGATGGCGGATTCTCGCGTGAAATTTGCGCCAATGACGAGAATTCCAGCTCAGGCGTGGCGGAGCCCGAGGGCGCGTGCCTGGCCGGACTCAACTTACGTCTTTTCGTGGTCATGAGGTCCCACACGTTGATTGAAGGGGCCTTCTCGTACTCCTCAAAGCACACCGAGCAGTTCTTGTCGGTGAGATAGTCCACGTTCAAGGTTTTGAAGGAGCGGAACTTGTCGAGCGTGACGCCCGGCTTCGGCTTCGGTCCCCGGTTGATCAATGCAGAATACGCCATCCGCGTGGCCAACTGGATGAAGGACGATATGATGTGCGGCTCCCTGTTTGTGGCGTTGTTCGGGATCGTCACAACAAGCGAGCCCGTGCGGCCCGGTGTGGGATCGTTGGTACCGTCCATGAACATGTAGTTCACGGTGATCACGATGGCCCCGGGGTTATCCTCCCGGCCTTCTCCGGTGCCCCCTGCGCCGCCTGTGGTGAACACCGTGGCGCCGTCGACGTTGTTTACGCTTCCTGCGGCGCCAGGTGCGCCTGTGCTATCGCCGGTGGCGTTCTGCGGGGCCGCCGTCGGTCCGTCCGACCTGTGCCCCAACACGGAATCGAGAATCTCGTCGAACATGCCCATGATGTTCTGCGACGTCAGCGGCTCGGGTGCCGGGTCCGGCGTTTGCTCGCGGAGTGTCTCCGGCGCGGAGTCGCGGCTTCCGCTGCTTCGGTGAGCCTCGAGGAAGTTGTGGAGTCTATCAGTGAACAGGTCCTGTACATTTTCGAACGGGGTATCGGGGTGTTCCGGGAACATGAACGAGCGCGAGGCGGCAAACTCGAACGGGCGCCTGGGCTGTGTTTGTGGATGTGTTGGCGACTGTGTTTGTGGCTGTGTCTGTGGCTCGTCGTTTGTGTTTGTAGTAGAATCGGCGGCTTGCGCATTAGTCAGCCCGGAATTGGCGGCCCCGTTTCCGGGAGTACGGGAGGCGGGATCCGTGTTTGTGGAGTCGGTCGGGTCTGTGGACTCAGGGGCATTAGCCGCCGAGTGGTCATCCCTATTTTGTCTTTCTGGAGGTTGTCTTTGCGGCAGCATTTTGCGATGTGGTTGCTAAATCTCGGCCTGGGCGGCACAGTAGTAGTGGGGGCAGATTAGTAAGACGGCCCCGGAAAAGCGGTGTTCGGGAAAAGAATGGAGGTATTCGGCGGTATTGGGAAAGTATTTTGACGTTCTTTGTATGTTGCCTCTGTCGACCGCTGACACGCTGACGATCTTCACCTGCTAATGTGGTATGGTAGACCAGAAAAGACAAAATCGCTTGTGACAGATCGCGAGATTGGGAACGGGCCCTGGCGCGGTGTGGAGCGAAGCGGGAAGTGCGACTGGATCTCAGCAACTGCACCAAAAGGGCATGAGCGTGCGTGAGTAGAAGAAAATGGAAGGCTGAGGGAGATGAGGTGTCGACCGGAAAAAACAGCGAGCACGGGCTAAAAGTAAGACACGAGGGACAGAAGTAGGAAAGGGGAAAGGAGGGGAAATAGGGACGAGAGGAGAAAGGAGAGAAGGTGGACGAAATTGAGGAACATGAGATTATGGGGGTGACTATGGGAGGCTATGGGAGATTGGGAGATTGGGAGACTATATGAGACTGTGGGAGATTAGGGCACTTTGAAGAAGACGTGCAGATGATAATTAGTGCCGATAGAAGGGAATGAGAGTGTTGAGAGCTACAATTAATCATCCAATCAGTTCTCTGAAAAGCAATCTTAAATAAAAAATCAATTAAATAGAATAGAAGGTGGTCATTATTAAAGTGTAGCTCAGAGAGGCCGCATGGGCGCGAGCTGCGGCCCTGTAGTGCTTCTGAGGTATTGACTAATATACCCACTGATTACTAATACGTCCACCGCTGTTCGTCTCGTTCAAGATTATTCTACGCGACTTCAAGGTATACCTTGATTCGAATCACCCGCTTAAACCCGTCATTTGTGGGCCACTTAGCCCTGCGTAGGCTCAAAGGCTCAAAGGCCCAATAGGTCCAATAGGCTCAAAGGCTCAAGGCTCAAAGGCTCAAAGGCCCAATAGGCTACGTAGGTTCAGTAGGCTCAGTAGAGTTGACCGGGGCAGTACAAGAGTGAATAGTCATATTTTACTCGTGCTATTTCAGTTTAAGGCCGTGCAAAAACGACTGGAAATCTTACGTGAGACGCATTCTCTCAAGATCGGCTGTTTAGTTTGACTCGTTCTTACTTTTACTCCCACTCAAAGCGGACTCCAGGGGTCAAAAGGAAAGCGCAGCATACTGATATCCCAGCGTAGACCACACACTACTAGCAAAACGTCTTTCAGCCATCGTCTTGACCTTATCGGGTGTGTTCTTTCCTGCCACCAGCTCCATTGGCTGATCAGGTATCGTTGCAATCCCTGTGTTGCCAATGAACGCGACGGTGACCTTGCTATGTACTTGACCTAACAAAAAAGGCCATGTCATGTAGTCACTCGTGCCGTTCTGCGGTATCTTGTTGTTCCTATGCTGATCTCACCTCCAGGCACCGGCCATAGTTAGCCAGAGATCCCAGACACAAACAATTCAGGAAGAATATACGAAAAAAAAGAAAGGAGAGAAATAAAGAAAGGTTTTGGAAATCGATGAACGGAGTGGGAAATTCGACATTCGACTGAAAAGGATCCGCTGCTGGGCCTATCAATTAATCAGCTGCGGCCAGGTGCTCGACCAGGCTCGCCCCTCCCAGTTCCCTTATAACAAACATCAAATGAAACATCTGTTTGGAAGGCAAAACAAAGACCAGTGTCTTCTTTCTTATATCTCTCGATTTCCACTTGATTCCCTCCCACTTATAGTGTTCCTCCCTTCGCACTGGCCAGCACTCAGCAACCGTTTTGCAGTCTCTACTTCACATCAGTACTTTCTTTCACATCAGTACTCTACTTCACATCAGTACTCGAATTCACATCAGAACTCTACTTCTCGTCAGTACTCTGCCTCAATCAATAATCATGAATAGCTCTACGCTCTAAGGTCCCTTCGCGAGTCTTATTTCCCCTTCTTATCTCCGTCTTCCTACGCTTCTTTCCTCTATCCAACACTCCCCTTTTCATGTCCGTCCTATACCCCTACGTGCTGTCGCTCGCCTCGGTCTCCATGGTCGGATCCACCACATCGTGAATGTACTGCTCCGCCAACTCGCGCGTGAACCGGAACGGCTCAAACAGCGTCTCGTAGTTGCGGAAGAAGTTGGTGTCCAACCGGAGGTTCTTCGTGATGAAGAGCTCCCCCGTTCCGTTGCTCTGCACCTCCATGGCGAGGTGCCAGAGCTGCCCAATGTAGGACGCGCACGTGGCCACAGAGCCAAACAGCATGAGCGTCATGGCCTCCCAGAGCAGCGGCTCCACGTAGGTCTGGAGGGCCTCGATGAGTTCGGTGGAGTCGTCGGCCCAGATGGGCGTGCTGAGTGCAAACTCCTCCAATGCCTCCACGACCGCCAAGATGTTGGCGATGGCGGGAATGAGGCAGAAGGGCTCCAAGCGGCGGATCTTCAGGAGCACCGTGCTCATGGACGCGTAAACACACCGGAAAATGTAGTCGAGGTCGATGGTCAAGAGGTGTGACAGGGGCGAGCGGAACTGGGCAAACACAACCAAGAAAATCGCCTGGTGCGTGAGCTGGAGGTACATCTGCAAAAACAGGAAGTTCTTGCTGCTTCCGAGCACGAGCGCGTAGATCGAGCCGGCGCCGTCGAAGAGCCGGTAGTCCAACTCCTCGATCCAGTTGAACGTGCTCATGAGCGACGAGACAAAGTGCGCAAACCGTAGAGAGGGGAAGTACGGCATTTCCACCTTCGTGAGCCGGAGCCACCGCGTGGCAAAGAAGTTCACGAGAACCAGCACGAGGATCGCGTCGTTGTACTTGGCCACGCCCGCAAGCGTGGTGGAGTTGTCTCGTAGCTCCAAGTACAT
The DNA here is from genome assembly GCA_030583255.1 of Metschnikowia kunwiensis. Lineage (NCBI taxonomy): Eukaryota > Fungi > Ascomycota > Pichiomycetes > Serinales > Metschnikowiaceae > Metschnikowia > Metschnikowia kunwiensis. The sequence continues at coordinate 214,159 of JAJMHQ010000006.1, forward strand.
TTGCGCCGTGAGCGGTGCAATGGCCATGCCGATTTCCAGGTACAGCATGAGGTACGCGTGGATGAGCAGGCGCACGTCGGAGACGACCTCGAACCGCGGAAAGTACCGCGACGAGAGCGCAATCACGAGATCGAAAAGGTGCCAGTCCGGCGCCAACACGTCCAACGAACTGTCGAACAACTGGCTGCTGAGCTGCGGGTCCGGCAGAATGCTCTTCCGCAGCTCGAGGACACTGAGTTGCAAGCTGCCCTCTGCGCCCAAGACGCTGACCTCGGGCTCGGCGAATCTGGCTAGCACCCATACGCGTGCAAATGCTATGAAAGGCTCGTTTCCCTCGCGTTCCTGTGGGTCCGTCATTGTGAGGTACCGTAGCACCTCCTTGGACCCGCTCATCATCTTGGTGAACGTCTCGAAGAGCTTGACGAGCCGGAGCGGCTCGCTGAGCAAGACCAGGGGTATTTTGTTGAGGAGCACGAAGATGCCAAAGTGGATGAAATCGCCCAAGCTCACAGGGGGGCCGAGGAGCAGGAGCAAATCCTCCGATAGCGAGATGCACATTTCCGCGCTCTGCGGGTCGCCCTCGAGAATGCGCCCCATGGCCACCACCATGAGCACCACGTTCAAGCCCCGCAACAGCAAGCCGTTGAAGGCCCGGGCGTCCGGGTCACGTGACCGGGGCACTTTCTCCACGAAGTTCGCCGCCACGCTGAAGCAGCCCTGCGCGTCCACGAGGTACTGGAACCCGTCGCTGTCCCAGCGCGCGAACCGCAGAAAGTACCCGAGCAACTGTGGGTACGTTAGCGAGCGAGCCACCTCCTGGCACCTCACATACTCGCTTTCGGGCACCACGACCGTCTGGTGCGCCCAGGCCGAGTAGCTCTCCTTGATGAATCCGAAGTCCTTGAGGTGGGGAACCCTTATGGGTGGGGTCTCTAGCACGTCGGGGGCCGCGGGGTAGAACAAGTCGATGCCGGTGGACGTGAACGGTAGGAGGGGCTCTAGAAGCGGGTTACCCGCCCGCGGCCCCGGGGGCTCGCCCCTGCTCGCGGCCGTGGTCTTTTTGCGCTGAGAGGTCTTGTTGCGGCGCTTTTCAATGCGTGTTTTCTCGGCCTCGGACGGCGGGTTGGGTGGGTTTAGCAAGCACTCGTGCTGCTTCTTCGCCTGCACGCACGACTGGCACGGCACCTCGAGATTGCACCGGGTTTTGTACCGCTTGCACGGCCCACACGAGTAGCTCCGGCGCGACCGGGCCTCTGTTTTCTTGGGTTCTGGGGCAGAACCGGGTTTGATGGGCATCCTGGACTGGAGCACGGGAAGGAGGGTCGGCGAGTTGGTGCAGTATGCTCCATGCACGGCTGAGGACACGGTGCCGGGGTTACGCCTTCAGACAGAGGTGCTGGGGGAGCGCCAGTGGAGTTATTCTTTCCTTTTTGGACGGCTGCTGCCAGTGGAAAAGGGCGTAGAGTGCACGACGGAACCGGGCCACACGATCTGGGAAAGAGGCGCCAGGTGCGGAGGTGCGGAATTCGGCGAGTGGACGAGCGTACAACCACGCCAGTCGGTCTGCGTTTTCGGGCAAAACTCCTCTGGATGGATTGTTGACCGTTGGCGGGCGATATGCAGATCGCAGCTGGGCCACGCTTGTTTGCATGGAGAGGACGTTTCGTTGCGCGCGGCCTGCACACACTCCCGGGTGACGCACGCGCCTGCGGCTCGCTGCGGCTCCATGCACTGCGCCCGCGTCGGCCCGCCTACTCGAGCGAGAGATGGGCTTACGAGAGTGTTGCTGTGTTTCTAAGTTGAGGGTTTTTCGACGAAGAGGCTTTTGGTGTGCCGTCTGTTTTCGTGTATTTTTGGCGCGAGTCGGCCAACGTGCGCACGCGGCACCCAGGATTCTTCTGTTCCTTGTCCTGTGACAATCCTGGAATACTGCTATTAATGCGTGCCAACCTGGCTAAGCAAGCATGAGATCAGGTGGGAAAAGCAACGTTGGAGACGAGGCACCATGCCTGATTGCCAGGGCCGCACACGGCGAGATCCACGCTTGGCGCTTGCATTTACGGGCAGTTTTCCGCGAAGCGTTGTGAGACATTTCTAAAAACACCGCTTGCTTTAGCACCCTTGCATATGGGGCCACTTTCGGGGCCAGGCTCGCAATTTCGTCCTCTTGCTGGATGGCCAAATCGTTCGGGCAAGACGCACGCGCAGGAAAGTCAAAAATACGGAAAACCGCATTGTTTCCAGAATCTGGTTTCCATGAACAATGGGGAAAGACACATGCAAGGAGCAAGCTTCCAGAAGCCGCGTCGTGGGGGCCATTTGAACAAACGATAAATACTTGCGTGGCCATCAGCTTTCCACCTGCCACTTGTGCATCCGTGCCACTGTCTGAGCAGCGTTTTTACGCATCACAGCAAAATTTGAAAAAGTGCCCAACAAGGCGGGGCTGCCGACGCGGGCCACGGTTGCAGTCCTGCATATGTCCCGGAGTTTGCTGCCGTGCCGTGCGTCGACCTAAAAAGCCGATCGAAAGGCCGCTTAATTTGGCGATCTTTGAGACCGTCCAAGAGTGGTTACGCAAAGGGCTGTGAACGGTGCTAAATATAGACGGCTACACGCGTTAAGCGAAGGAGCGCTGTCCGGTACGGGACACTCAATGACATGTTAACGGCTATATAACGGCTTTTAAAGAGAAGAGCCAAACGGCAGTTAAACCGGCCTTTAGACCACTGCGTAAACGGCGCCTGGTCTCCTACCCGGAATGTTTACACAACATTCGTATGTGATGCGAGGACTGGAGATGTTTTGAGTAGAGATGGAATCTGAAGGGACGAGGCTAGAGGGTAGAAAAGGGATATTGGAGGTAAATGATGGTTTTGGAGAAAAGACGGCCTAGAGAAAAGATGAGGAAAAATAGCCCGGAGAAAAGAAGCACCTCGAGAAAAGAAAGCCTGGAGAAAAGAAAGCCTGGAGAAAAGAAAGCCTGGAGAAAAGAAAGCCTGGAGAAAAGAAAGCCAGGCGAAAGAGAACTCTAGGAAGATGTAGAAAGATGAAGAGCCTCGAGAATTACAAAATGTCAGAACAAGCAGACACCGGTAGGTTTTTTATCCTCGGAAACGTATCGTGTCTTGCGAAAGCTGTGCTTCACTGTATCAGCAGTAGTTCGGTTGCACTGTGTTGCTCTCCTAATTTTCGAGTCAAGTACAGAAAATTCGAATGGGCAAGGAAGATGTTTGTATCAAGAGACCTGGAACCGTTCGGGACGATTTTGGGTCACTCACCAGCAGACCCTGGTGAACTATTACATTTCTTACGCAGACCAGAACCGGTGCTGTCAAACGCATCGCCAGATCGAAGGCCACTTTAGAACTTGAGCATGTTGACGCGGTCGTTCTACGGCGAGGTAGTGACATTTCTCCTTGATAGACCAGGACAACAGTAACGTCCACGTGCCTCTTGGAGAGGTGTACTCCGAATTGTTGATAAATCAATAAATACGAGGACACTGGACAAACCAAACGCAGTCATTCGACAGCACAAACTGCACACCACCCAAAAGTCAATACTCGCGAGAGATCTTCACAGAAAAGTGAACGCAAAGAAAGATCTCCCATCGCCTCGTATGGGCATCGTGAACACCCGTTCTGCTAATTCCCCCAATTTCTCCACACTAATTGGCCCTCGCAGTGCCTCCATGTCAGGTTCGCGACTGCCAGCGGGGGCTGCAAAACTGGCTCAGTCACGTGCCCCGCTCACATGACGACCGTCCCCCACCCGACAAAACCAAACTCCCCATCCGCCAATGCCCGGCCCCAAATCCTCGGCTCCATACAAAATCGCTCCCGTGGCCCGTCACTATACCCCAGGAATGTACGGGTGTGCCGCGGCCAATCGCGTGCGCACAATTACTACCGCGTGCACACCCAGCGAAAAGCGAAGTCAAGGCCCTAGGCAAAAAACACCAGCGACTAAAACACTCCACTAATGTTGGCACACACCGCTAGGCTTGCCAGAACGCTGCCCCGCGTGGCAAACGTTGCCCGGGTGGCGCTTTTCTCCAGAAACCTCGCCAAATCGGCGGTTTTTGCCCAGGCCCACGAGGAGCCCTTCGTCGACTTGAATACGTTGCCCAGAAAACTGAAGGGCCCCCAGGAAGTGCCGCTTGTGAACCCGGCGGACCAGTACAAGGAGGTCTCCGAGGAGCTCCACAAGTTTGGAACCTACGTGATGGCGTGCTTGCCCAAATTCGTGCAGCAGTTCTCGGTGTGGAAGGACGAGTTGACCATCTATGTGGCGCCTTCCGCGTTGAGACCAGTCATGGTGTATTTGAAGAACCACACTGCCGCGCAATTCAAGAGTTGCATGGACGTCACCGGCGTGGACTACCCCTCCAGAACGAACCGTTTCGACGTGGTGTACAACTTATTGAGTGTGCGCCACAACTCGAGAATCCGGGTGAAAACGTACGCGTCGGAAACGTCGTCGGTGCCCTCGGTTGTGCCCATTTACGAGGGTGCCAACTGGTACGAGAGGGAGACGTACGACATGTTCGGTGTGTTTTTCGAGGGCCACCCCGACTTGAGAAGAATCATGACCGATTATGGGTTTGAGGGCCACCCCTTGCGGAAGGACTTCCCCACCACCGGCTACACCGAGGTGCGTTACGACGAGGAGAAGAAAAGGGTCATCTACGAGCCGTTGGAGTTGACCCAGGCATGGAGAAACTTCACTGTGGGATCCTCTGTGTGGGAGCAGGTGGGCGATGGAAAGGACTTCACGCCAGAGTCGTTCAAGTTGCCCACGCCGGCACCCGAGCCTACCGAGGAAGAGAAGAAGTAGGCACCCCATTGCATCCCCACCCCCACCAGCCCCTGGGCTTTTTCATACGTACAGTTCAGCGCTTGTATAATACACGAAAGTAAACTAGCGGCAGTATCGGGCAGTAGCGTCTGTGGACACCAGTAGCCAAGTCCTTGACCAGGGCGTAAATCGCTGTTATCTTTCCCCTGGTCAAGTGCAATCTGTCCCACACCCCAATCGCTTATATTGACGAAATGTGTCAAATGACTAGTTTAGTGCAACACGATGTCAGTACGACGGGGGCTCGAACCTTAACCCTGACCCCTTATCTCTATTCATCTCACCTTTGTCCTTCCAGCCAATTTAAACGGCCCCGAGCTGGCTGCGCAACCCGCTCAACTCTTTTTCCTTCTCTCCCAAAAACTCCTCCAACATCCGCACCTGGCTAGCGATCAAGTCGACGTCGTTGCGTACGTCTCCAAGGTTCTTGTCACTTACCGGCAGCTGCTTGGCCGTGGCCAACGCCTGCTCTTTGTACTTCAACAACTGCTCGAACTCGTGCTTCAACATAGTCAGCTCGTTGGACTCCGCTGGACCGGCGCTGACTTGCTGCGACTTCTCTAGGAGCTTCTCCAAGTCAGCCAACTCCCTGCGCAAGCGGACCTCCTCCCAGTCTGTGCCCTCCGTAGTGGAGAAATCCGTGCCGCGACTCGGCTGCTGCGTGTGGCCAATCTTCGTCAAGTAATTCGTGCCAAACGACTTCTTGTCGTTCGCCGAAGGCTCGGGCGCCCTGGTGGACGTGTGTGTCTGGCTCAAGTCATAGCTGGGCACCTCCTTGGAAAAGGTGGCGCGCAAGGACGCCGGGACGCCGCGGGGAATGCGCTTGCCGTTTTCTCGCTGGTTGAGCATGTGCAACAAGACCAAGACCTGGTCCTTGTCGATGGTCTCGAACGACTTCGGGTTCACCAAGTTCCACGCCGACGAGATGTCCAAGCGCGGCACGTTCTTGAGCGTGTCGTACAACCCCTGCAAGGACTCGAACTTGACGCGCCCGTAGGTGTCGCTGCTGGAGTTGTAGATGGCCTCGTAGGTGGCGCGATCCGTGGGCGAAATGTACCAGTCAAAGTCGTCGGAAAGCGCGTCGTCGTCGTCGTCCAGCGGGACGTCCGCGGCGGAGTTCTGGCCCCGCGCCACCGCCTGGTTCGCCTGTATCAAGTGTGCCTTCAGCAGCGGCACCAACCAGCCGGGTAACTGCTCCGGCACATGCGAGGACTCGCCGTTGACCAAGTCGAAGATGAGCCGCATCGAAATGCAGAACTCCTCGAAGTCCAACTGGCCGTCGCTGTCGATATCTGCGAGCTGCCAGATCTGGGCCAACTGCGCATCGGGCAAGCGCGAGTTCTTCAAAACAGGAGTGACTTTTTCGCCCGTGAGCTTGTTGTTCTCGGGCGCGAGCCCCTGGAAGATTTTCCAGTACTTTTTGATTTCCCACTCCTCCAAGCGTGGCATTCTGTTTGTTGTGGTGTGTTACTGTGGGGCGCACATTGCTCGGTTGACGAGGCGTAGGGCACATCCGTACACCAGGCGGGTAGATTGTGGACGTAACGTAATAACGCCAGAGGTGTGGCAGATGTGGTCAAAGTTTCTGTGTTGGCTTTTACCATAGTGGCACTTTACAACACTGACCCTTTTCGATATCCTCGACTATATCCCATGAGGAAATCTATGTTAGTAGAGAACACAGCGAACCCTGTGGACTAATTGTGCGGTTCTTTGTGAGTAGCCAGAGTACGGCAGAAGCTGTCTGTGGGTGTTGGATTCTGATCCGCTATTAGAGACTTCTGTTCTAGTTCATCGTTTAGACTCTCCTATGGATAATATACACTGAAGAAGTAGGCCCAGTGGCAGGGAGCGCCCGCAGACAGCAGTGGTCGCAGCCAGTCACGTGACTTGGTACCATCAGCGGCCGACTCGAGCAACGACAAATGTTGGATGTGTTCATACCCAGTCCGGTTCCTTCCGGCCGTTCACCCGCCTCGCGTAGCAACTCTCTTTCATACCTTTAACCCCTCTACTCGTCCTCCTCCATGCCCTCGTCTTCGTCGTCAGAGTCGCCGTCGATCTTCCCGGCCTCCACAGCCATGACTGTTTCGTTGTGGCCACTCTGGTACTTTCTGGCAATTCTCGACGCGACGCCCGCGGCGACCGCCCGCTCCCGCGCCGCCTTCTGTAGACTGCGCAACTCGTCCCTGAAATTGGAGCGCACGGATCGGTTGCTGAAGCAGTCCCACAACTTCAACGCCCCGGTGACACCGCCAATAGTGACGTTACCCGCCACCTCGTGGTCGCCCGCAAACGCTGTGGTCAAGACGTTGCCGACGTCGAAGTCACGCGACAACACCATCGACGGCCCGCCCTTGCCTGCCGGGCACTTCCACAACTTCACCACCTTTTCGTTCATCGCCGACGTGATCAACATGCCGGGCACGTTGCGGTTGATGTCCAACGACGAGATGCCGCTGTCGTGCGCGTGCAAAGTCCACACTGGTTTGTCCTGGACACGCACATCGAAGCAGTACACGTTACCGTTGTCGGTGCCACAGTAGAAGATTTCGGGCTCGCTGCCCCACCGGACGTTCTCCACCTCCTGCCCGGATCCTACGGTGTACGATTTGCTCATCTGTTTTTCGTCCGAGACACGGATGTCGGAAATGGCACACGCCCCGTTGTAGCCACCGGTCAAGAGAATGGAGGCCTCCTGCGTGTGCCACTGGGAGGCGGCCACGATTTTGCCCTCGTGCACTTGGTTGAACGATTTCACGGCGCTGCCCGAGGCCAAGTCCCACAATTTCACCGTTTTGTCCGCGGAGGTCGATGCCAACACGTTTCGGTGGATCTTGTTGTGCGCCAAAGAGAGCACGGCGTCCGTGTGGTGGGTGGTCACGTGGTCCTTGGCCTTGCTCTTCTTCTTTTTCTTGCCCACACTGGCGAACGAGTTCTGCTGGGGCTCGCCCAAAATCACGTCGGGGAACGCCTTGTCTATGCAGTCGAGGTTCCAGATTTCGATCTGCGGCTCGAACGTGCCCACGGCGGCAAAGTTGCCGATATTCTCGGAGTCGGCCACGTTGGGGCGGAAATTCACCCACTCCACACAGAGTGGAAAGGAGGGCAACATCAAGTCGTGGTGCACGTATAGATTGGCGTCTCTGGTCATACCGTTGGCCACGTCCTGGTCCAAACGATCGGCCGCTTCCTCCTGACTCCCGTCTGGCGCTCCTGCGCCATCGTCGTAGACATAGACGTCCAAGTACAGGACGTCGTCTTCGGTTCTGGTGGCCAACACCAAGTTATCCGTGGGATAGATCTGCATTTCTTTTTTGTCCTCCTGGAGGTCGTCGTTTGTGGGCAAGGAGAGGTATGCGTCGCCATCTGTGTTTTCCTCGTATTGCGCATCGGTGGCAGTCAAGCCGGGCATAAAAGCCACGGATTCACCAGTGGCCTCGGCACCGTCATTGTCGTAATTCTCAAGGTCGTACTCCTTCAAGTCGTCGTCGATCTCGACCTGCTCCTGCAACTTCAGGGAGTTTTTGTTTTGGGCGTCTTCCGCCTCCTGCAAGTCCTCCTTTGCATCCTCCAACTCTAGCTGGGCCATTTTCGTGATTCGGTCCATCTCCGCGTCGTCCAACTCGTATTTCTCGGGGAATTCCGCGGCAAAGCCTCTGGGCACCCAGCAACTTGACGAAATCATGGCTGGTTTTTGTGGGTAAGGTGTGTCCTGTTTTTGTTGGAGTACTGAAACTTCCCGTTCTTCCTAGTTAATTGCGATGCTGGGGCACATCGCGGCGATGGGTAAAATCTTTGTCGCGCGGTGTGTGCAGGACCGGTGAGTGAGTGGGCCATTTAGGATTTGCGAGTTTTGCGGGCTTTTGGGAGTTTTGGGATTTTCGTTTCGTGATTCGGGCTGAATTGTGGTTGTTGTTTTGGGCTGGTCGCCTCGTTCAGCCGATACTGTGCAACATACCAGATTTCCCGCTCTTTGATGCCCCGCTCACATTGAGCACGCTGTCATTGTGCACTCTCGGCACGATGAAACTAGGCTGGATTCGTGTAAATGGCTGAATCGGTTGGAGCCTCCTGCTTTCTTTTTCTTTCGTTGTCTTGCATTTTTTTGCAGTGGAGGTCATCAGATGTGAGGCTTCAGCCGCTTTTCTGCAGCCATGTGGTGTACCATTCAACCATTTGAACAGGCATCAGCGATCAATTCGTAGGCAACAATGATTGCATTTGCCCGATAAGAAAAGCGCTTTTCAGTTCCAGTCGCTTTCCCTCTTTGAACCTCACAGCCTTGAAAACCCCCTTTCTGTACCTTATAGACTGACGGTGCACACTACCTCCATGTCAGGTCTGAGCCAAAACCACCATGATCTTTCCATATCCAGCCAATTTCTCCTAGATTCCCAAAAGATCATCCAAGAACGTATCTGAGCTTGGCTTGGACTTCCGTGCCTCTTTTTTTCCCGGGTCTTTTCTCGAAATCGACGCCCGTGGAAGCGTTTCCAGTAGAAAGTCCAGCGATTCCTGCTCAACACCATCATCAGTTTTCTCGTTTTTTAGCCCTAGAAGCTCGTCCAAATCATCATCCACTCCCGAAAACCCACGCCCACTTCCGCTATTCAGTGTGAGTTTTGCATTCAACGACGCCAACTGGTCTTTGTCATTAACATTGAAATTGTTGATTTCAAGCACTTTCCCTTTGCCCGGATCCAGGCCAAACTTTTTCTTGATCTTGTCGTGGAATTTCACGTGCTCGAGCTTTTCTGCTCTGGCCCTGTGTTCCTCTAATTCTGCCTCACTTAAAGCCCTCACGTTATTCTCTCTTTTTTCATTTTTCGCTTTTATGTCTTCGCCTATTCGGAGCCCGTGTAGATCTGCCGCGGTGAGCTTGTCGATATTTCGGAACTGTTCCTTAACCGTGCTGTTGTAGTCGGTGTCTTTTACGGTGCTGGAATAACTCTCTAACCCGTATTCGTCTAAAAGGTTCTCCAGAAACTTGTTTTTGAGCAACTTTCGGTTACGCAGCTTGCCCAAATCAGAGACCATAAACTCGCTGAGTTTGGTGTCCAAATCCGGGATCTCGAGCTCGACCTCCCCATCGGAATACTCGTATTCTTCGTTTTCAGGGCCGTCTCCTGCTGTGTCGTTTTGTGCCGGTTTTTGACCTAAATAGATGCCATCTTCTTCGTCGGGGTACGTCCCTGTGTGCTCCTGTACGTCTGCGGTTTCCCTCTGCTTCACAATCTTGATAATTTGCCGCTTGAGTTTTCGCTTATTTTCGACTGAAAGGTTATCCTCAGAGATTTGGGGGTAGAAATGGTTCAAAACGGCCTCGTCTTCCGAATCCCAGTCGCTGTCTTCAGACTCGTCTAGCCAGGAGTTCCCCAGGATATCCTGGCTCTTTTTAGCCGACCATTTTGGCGTATTTATCTCCTGTTTTGGCCGGGGTTTGGTGAGGTTGTGTTTCTTCAAGTACTGGATCTTGGCTTTATGGTCCCATTTCGACTTGTTCAACACCATGCTTGGCTGTTGAGGATGATAGGGGGATAGACAGGTTTTGGTCCTAAGCGTGATATAGATTTCAGATGAAGAAGGAACTGGTGTACTGTGCTGAGTATGATAGGTGAAGTACTGGGAGGAACGAGAATAGGGCCAGCTGAGACTGAGTGCTTGGGCCGCAGCCGCAACAGGGCCAGAAAGTCAAACGTATCATTAACCAAATCAGAAAAAAATGAAGAATGAATAAAAGAGCGGGAGAAGGAAGGAAAGTTTGCTTTTTCTGTCGCTTCTTATATATCAAAAAGGTGGGTAAATACTGTGATTTCCCTGGCTTTCGATTAACCATTAGGTTTTCGCCTGGAACTTGGCCCCGGGAGCTGCGCAACCAGACGGGCGATGTGAAAATTAACTACCCATACAACCACCAAGATTCGTGACACTTTTACGCATACAGCGACAATTCTCAGTACTTGCGCCCATGACTCGTTTATGGGTCGTATCTGGTCTGACTAGCCTAGCTGGTGTACTGGTTACGGGGCCAGAACTCAGCTCTGGGGCCAGGCTTGCCCCACGTTTCGCACCCACGGGGCCAGGAGGAAGCGTCGACTCTGGATGTTGCACGGAGTCACATGAGCAATTCCTGATTATGTGCTTTACAAGGCATCCCAGGCAATATAATAAACATCCCTTGCTTTTCTGGGCTCTATCTATCATACGCCATCTTCAAGTAGCTTTTCCAGTGCCCACTGGGCCTACGCAGGGCACTAACTAATCCAGCACCTTGTCAGCACCTTGTCAGCACCGCTTTTCCCTAAAAGAACATTCTGAACTGGTCCGATCTCCACCATTTCAAAACCATCAGCACAATCATCCTCTACCTCTACGCTCTGTTCATTTACGCCCATCCCAAACCCAGTCTCGGCCGCGGCCCTATGCAGCTCACGTGCGCCAGGGCCCACGCACTTCGACAGAATTTCTGCGGCCCCAAACCACCCTCCATATCCTTACCAAAACCCACCAATCCCCGAGAAATGGCAGACAAACCGCCCAAGCTGATCGAGGAGCTCCTCAAGCTCATCTCCATGGGCGAGGTGCTCAACGAGACGCAGCAGAAAAAAATGACCGACTACAAGTTCTGGAAAACCCAGCCTGTGCCGGCATTGGATGAAGTGGTCAAAGAGGAGGGTCCCATCGACAACTCCAAAACCCCGCTGGACGTTCCGGACACGCCGTTTCCCCTTTTATCCGAATTCGAGTGGTCCACGGTCGATATCGAGGACTCGGCTCAGTTGGACGAGGTGTACCATCTCTTATACGAGCACTATGTGGAGGACCAGGACGCCACTTTTCGGTTCAAGTATTCCCACGCTTTTTTCAAGTGGGCCTTGAAAGCTCCCGGCTGGCGTCAGGACTGGCACGTGGGTGTGCGTGTGAAGGGCCTGAAGAAACTCGTGGCGTTTATTGCGGCGGTTCCGGTGACCTTGAAACTCAACACCTCCGGAAATGTCGTGCCCTCTGTGGAGATCAATTTCTTGTGCATCCACAAGAAATTGCGCAGCAAGCGCTTGGCGCCCGTGTTGATCAAGGAAATCACGCGCCGGGTCAACAAACAGGATATCTGGCAGGCGTTGTATACTGCGGGAGTGGTTTTGCCATCACCGTTGTCTACGTGCCGTTATACGCACCGTCCGCTCAACTGGTCAAAACTCCACGATGTGGGGTTTTCGCACTTGCCTCCAGACCAGACCAAGGCCAGCATGGTGGCGCACTATTCGCTCCCAAACACGACTAAAACTGAGGGTTTAAGACCCATGGAAGTAGAAGATATCGATGCGGTCTTTGAGCTTTTGCACGAGTACCAGCAAAAGTTCGAATTGGTGCAGGTATTCACCAAGGAGGAGCTAGCACACTGGATCATCGGGGAACTGGGCAGCTCGGTGATTAAGGCATATGTGGTGGAAAAGGAGGGCAAAATCACCGATTTCTTTTCCTATTACTTGCTCCCGTTCACGGTGTTGGACCACCCTATACACACGGAGTTGGGCATTGCTTATTTATTCTACTATGCCACCGACAGCTACAAGGCGGAGCGCAGCGTGTACCAGAAAAGATTGAATGCTTTAATCAACGATGCACTTATTACCTCGAAGGAATTTGGCGTCGATGTGTTCAATGCCTTAACTTGCCAGGATAACACGTTGTTCATAAAATCTGCGAAATTCGGAAGTGGTGACGGATTGCTCAACTACTACTTGTTCAATTACCGGGCCAAGTCCATAGCAGGAGGTATTGACGAAAAGAAGCAGGTCAGTGAAGACGGAAGCGGGATCGGCGTTGTTTTGGTGTAATTTAATTTAGCGACGTGGAGGTGTTTCAAATCCAAAGCCAGCAGTTTATAGCCAGAAGTGATCCAATGCTTCAGAACCAAGAATTTTTATTAGAATGCGGAGTAACTACTGACACGTCGTGTGAGGTCTGATTATGCACTGATGGTAAGCGACAGTCGCAGTGCGCCGCACCGCATAGAGGCGCATCCACGATTACGCATGGTCAGGAATCATCTCTCGGCCACAGCATGAATAGAGGCGCCCCTTCAGAAGCCCGCCATGACAATGCAAATGCAGACGCACGCGCAATGCAGCTTTTTGAGAAGGCCATTGAGAAGGAGCTGCATGGGCTGATGGCGGACGCGGTGAAATTCTACCGAGAGGCGTTCAAACTTAACGACCGTGTGGATCTCATATATCGCAAGCACACCGTGCCACACGCGATCGAAAAACTCCGAGGTGAGCAGGGCAAAAACGCAAATCAAAAAATCGATGAGGCCAAGCTCAAGGCGATTGACGTTGATGTGCTTTTACAGTCCTTTGCGCATGAGCAGGCACATGCACCTGACCCGGCGGACCCCAGCCATTGTGACGAAAACCACGTATCGATCAAATTTGCAAGTATGGGTTTGGATGGGGAAGATAAAATGGCAGATGTCAAACCGGTGTCGCCACTCATCAACTTGCCCCTGGAGGTGTGGATATACGTGCTTCAAATCCTTCTCTGGCAGGATCCAGAAGCGTGGTTCAAGTTTGGAATCACCTGCAAGAAAAACGCATATCTCGCATTCCACACCTCCGAAATATGGAGCCAATTGTGCTACCTGGTGTACCCGAAACAGCGATACGAAGAAAACGTGGGGTTTTTGGGCAAAAGCCTCCCTGTGCCGGCGGACCCCATGGTGATGTTGCCACAGTATGGAAATTCATGGAAGAATATGGTGCGCACTCGTCCGTTTGTCAAGTTTTTGGGCTGCTACATCAGTGTGGTGAATTACTATAGTGAAGGTGGCCGTGAGGAGCTTTCCACCAGTTTGCGGAACCCAGTACGCACAATCACGTACTATAGATACTTGCGGTTCTACCCAAATGGCGCATGCATCATGGCACTCACCAGGCTCGAGCCGGCAGTGGTGATTGGCCAATTTCTGCAGAAAAACGACCTCAGGTGTTTGTTGGCAAGCCCAGAGTCGCGAGACGTGACCAAAGTTAATGCTTCCGCAGAACCGCACAAAATCTTCCATGGCAGATGGACGCTTTCAACGGAGGGAAAGGTGCACGTGACGGTGGATTCGGGCCTGGTGCCGTACTACGAGTTCCACTATGAATTTGTGGTTAAGAACTTGGGCGGCGTGCCTAATCACTCTAAACTAGCGTGGATCACACTATACGCGATCTGGAAAGAGTATCCTGGAAGCGAGGAGCGGACGGGCGAAAAGGTGGAGTTTTCGTTGAAAAACGAGAAGGACTTCAAGTTTCTGCGTGTGCGCTCGTACCGGGAGGACAACTAGAGGGAGGGAATTAGAATGGGTTGCTAGAAGGCGAGGTGGAGTTATAGATATTGCTGGAAGTGTAGAAACAGGAAGTATGCCATAAGTGCAACCAATGCTAGGCGCAATATTTGGTTGTAATCATCCGTCACATGTGACACCATTGCATCTAGGCAAAGGAAGGGTAAATGGGGGCAGTATTGCTTGATACGTGTTTCCAAATAGATGTGTACGCCAGGTCCATTTAATCAGTAGGACAGTTTACACAAGCGACCAGGTCTAGAGCTGAGAGTAGCCAAATTTACCAGGTCCCACGGCGACTTGTAGGCGTTCTATTTCGAGCCACTATTGTTTCGAATCAAGCCAAGTCTTTCCGTTCCTGACGCTACTTCCAGTGACATGTAGAATCTTCAAGCAATCCTTGTGAATACTCACAATACTTGACACTAGTCGACTTTGAGCAGATTCTCATAAGAATTCCGGATCGGAGATGATGATAAAGAGTACCGCTTTTCGAATGAGCGATATCCAAACGACGATTTATGAAGATATTCCCACGTCAGAGAGTATGTATGTGCTTTTGAGAAAGCCGGTCTTAAAATAACGGATTGTCTTTTACCTGCCCATATTTGATTGTTTGAGATGAATGCCCTAGGTGTTTCAAAGACTCCGGTTCATAAGCTTACTGCCATTTTCGTAGGCAATCATGGCCCATACGCCATGGTTGTGCTATCGGACAGAAATGACGACTTTGAAGTGCAGTATCTTACCCGAGTGTCAATCTAGACATCTTGGCTCTACAACTCGTGAGTTCCATCGTTGCACCTGTTTCTACAAGCCAGTGCCTCGAGCAAATGATCGCTTCTGGTGAAATATCCTACAATACGGAACCTCAATTGGCATGTCCTTTGACAACTGTCTAGTCCGGCACCGAGGTGAGAATGAATCCCAGCTCTTTACTAAAGATTATTATGAGGCAAATCAGCTCTACTACTAGTAAAAACTGTGTAAGTCTGGGTAGGGTTCTTTCGTGGAGCCAACTTCATCGCGGATGACCCATCAGGGGCCTGTTTGTCGATTATTACGGGTTCTCTAGAGACATGGCTTTCGTGGATACTGCACCGGACACGATGAAGTTCTGCACCAAGCCAAGATTCAAGTCTAGTGAAAACACCAACTTAGCATGTCTAGTCACGTGACCTTCGGGATCATTCTGGCACGAAATCCCCGAAGACACGCTATACGAACCCGTGAATCCTTATGTGGTGACTTGGTGAGAGTGCGATATGGGCAATCTCACTGGAGACTTTGCCTACCTGGCGTGGCTCTTGTTGCAGATGCATCCTAACAAATTTAAGCATCATGAGCGTAGATTGCCCTAGGGAACTCGGCCCGGCACTACGGTAAAGCTAAAACCCACGGTTTCTTGAGAAAAGCGCTCCCAATATGAGAACATGAAAAAATAATGAGTAAATCATGCCGATTCCGAGTTTTTTTTCCGCAGACACTTCTATATGAAAGTGAGCTAAATGGTGAATCAGGTCGCAGATCGGGCAAGGTGGCAACGTCAAAAGATATTAGACCCCAGCGATTTCCACGGAAACGAGATCTTTTATGACAAACTTTCTCATACAAAATATCCCAAAAGCAAATAGCAAAAACACCTGTTATTATTTTATTTTTTAAGAAAAACAACTGTTAAAAAAAACCTTCTCGTCCTCTTTCCTCACCTGGCCCCAGCTGCGAATCGGCCCCAGCCCACGCCTCCCACTCCATCTCGGCCAAGTCCACCACAAGGCACACTTTTCGCCACGCCTCGCCGCCCACCAGACAAAACCGCCAAATATCCTCAAGCCGATCTCCACCGCACTGCCCGAACTCGCCCAAAATACCTCGGAAATCCCGTCAAAGCCACGCCTCCCTCCACCATCCAAAAGTCGTGCGCGCACCCGCGCGCCTGTACACGCTCTGAAAATTTTACTCACCAAAAACCAACCTACTCCCTACCCATACTTAATCTCCCAGCATGTCGAGATTTTTCGCCTCTGGGTACACGTCCGACTCCTCGCTGTCCGAGGAGGACTTGTTGAGCACCTCAGAAGAAGAATTGGTGTCTTCGTCCGAGGACTTTTCCACCGACAGCGAATTTGGAAATGACGGCGGCAGTTCCGACGACGACGACGATTCCGACTACGTGGGCAAAGGCCCGCTGTACTTCTTGAAACGCGACTTTTTGAAAGGCGGTGCAGACCTGGACCTGGACTCCGAGGACGAGGGCCCCAAGGTGGTCAAGTCCGCACGTGACAAGTTGTTGGACGACGTGAGCGAGTCTGTGGACGCGATTTACAACGCCAAGAACTTGGAGAACTGGGCGGGTGCGCTCACGGAGTTCGACCGCTTGGGGCGGCTCCTTGTGCGCATGGGCCAGCAGCGCGTTCCCGTGCCCAACGTTTTCTACCGCATGTTGGCACAGTTAGAAACCACAATTACAGAGGCAGCCCAGGACCGCGACCGCCGCAAGTTGCCCGCCGACCAGAGCAGGGCGTTCAACAACCTCAGGCAGCGCGTCCGCAAACAGGCACGTGACTGCGCGCCGTACATGGAGCTCTACCGCGAGCTGCCGGAACTCTTCGATGCCGAGGAGCCGGTGGAGATCGGCGCCCCCGACGAGACCGTGGTGGGCACGGTCAGCGGCACAGCGCGTGCCATGAGCCCGGTTTTCACCGCGTTGAAGGCCGTGGTGGACACACGCGGCAAGAAAAACATCGACAAGCTCGAGCAGGTCGCCACTTTGGAGTCCCTTTTGGCCGACGCCAAGGCCGGCCACGTGCTCTACGAGACCATCTCCGTCTACCAGATCTTGCTCTCCGTGCGCTTCGACGCGGGCTCGCTGCAGGCGCACATGCCCGTGGACTTGTGGCGCAAAAACGAGCAGGACGTGCGCGACTTCTTGACGCTTTTGGAGAAGAACGTGGCCACCTACCAGGTGTCGGAAGCGGGCGTTGCCACCGACGACTTGGACGTGGAACCGGCTCCGAACGCCGCCGGCGTGCGCGTGGTGCAGGGCCTGATTGCCGCTGTGGTGGGCCGCTTGGACGACGAGTTCAACAAGTGCTTGCAGGCAACTGACCCGCACTCCACCGAATACATCGAGCGCTTGCGGGACGAGGCGCCGCTTTACGCGCTCCTTGTGCGCGCGCAGGTGTACGTGGAGGCGACGGCGGGCGGTGAGCAGTTGGCACGTCTTGTGCTGCGTCGCTTGGACCACGTCTACTACAAGCCTGACACTTTGATTGTGGGCAACGAGGAGGCAGCGTGGGCGGGCGCCAGCGGCTTTGTGCACGAGGGCTCTGTGCTCGCGACGCAGGGCCAGAGTGCCGAAGCCACCGTGCGTGCGTTGGCCGACTTCTTGGCCCAGCATAAGCAATACCAGCGCACGGCGCTCTTGGCGTACACCTACTACTTGGCTGTGAACAACCGGTATGCGGAGGCGCGCGAGCGTTTCTTGCAGCTGCATATCTACGCGCACATCCACCAGGCTGAGTCCGCCGTGCAGGTGCTCTACAACCGTGCGTTGGTGCAGATGGGGTTGAGCGCGTTCAAGGCCGGCGCGGTGGAGGAGTGCCACCAGATCCTCCATGAGCTCATCAGCTCGCAGCGGCTCAAGGAGCTCTTGGGCCAAGGTTTCAACAGCAAGTACCCGAGCCAGGCCACCGTGGCTGAGAAGCAGAAGTTGTTGCCCTTCCACATGCACATCAACTTGGAGTTGGTCGAGTGCGTGTTCATGACCGCCAGCATGTTGATCGAGATTCCCGCTTTGGCTGCGGCCGCCAGCGCGCCCAAGGACTCGCGCCGCAAGGCCACCATCAAGTCCTTCAAGAGCAAGTTGGAGTTCCATGACCGCCAATTCTTCACCGGGCCGCCCGAGAGCATCAAGGACCACTTGATCTACGCGTCCAAGCTGTTGCAGAAAGGCAACTGGGCCAAGGCCTACGACTTGTTGGCGCTGATCAAGATCTGGCGCTTGCTCACGGACAGCGACCTGTTGTTGGCCATGTTGAAGAGGCAGTTGCAAGTCGAGGGCTTGAGAACCTACATCTTCACATACAAGGCCATCTTCACCAAGTTGTCGGTTGACAAGTTGGCCACCTCGTTCCAGCTCGACAAGACCACCGTCACGGAGATCGTCGAGAAGATGCTCGCGCAGGGCGATGTCAAGGGATCGCTTGAGAACCTGTTCATCAACTTTGCCACAGACGAGCCACAGAGAAGCAAGTTGCAGGAGTTGGCCATTATAATGAACGAGAAGGTGGGCCTGTTGAACGAGAAGAACGAGATGACCGCGTCCAACGGCTACGGCCGCAAGCAGGCCATCCAACAACACCAACAGCAGCAGAAGGAGCAGAAGGAGCAGAAGGAGAGTTTGCAGGAGGAAAACAGCAGGTTCAGGTACGCCAACGTCAGCACCACCAACGACGAGTTCCAGGATTGAGCTTCGTGCGGTCCGAACATTTCTACTTTCACAGCATGGAACTGCGGGCTATGCACGGGAGCAAACGCGCCGTGTCTAATACGACCCAAGGAACCAAACGACCATAGTAATATAAAACGATATAAAGAGGCGCAGAGATTGTAGAGAATTGTACGGAAAATCCAACAGACTACAGATAGTGGATCATGACAGTAAGATGAACGACCGGCATACAGTGCTTTATATGCCGGTCTCCCTCTCTGATCTTCGTTCTGCGATGTCGTGGCAAGGCTACTCTTTTACCTAGATCTTCAGCCCAGCACACAAAAATGGACTTCCCCGCTGTCCCTAAAAAGGACAGAAAGCTCAAAGTGTCCGCATTATGCCAGCTTTGCCACGGGCGCAAGGCGGTGATGAAAAGACCGAAAAACTTGCAAAAACTCTGCAAAGAGTGTTTCTACCTCGTTTTCGAAACAGAAATCCATAACACCATTACCGCGGCTAACCTCTTCCATCGCGGCGAGAAAGTGGCCATAGGTGCCTCCGGTGGCAAGGACTCCACTGTGCTAGCGTCGATTCTTAAAACGCTCAATGAACGGTACGACTACGGATTAAAGCTCGTGCTACTATCGATCGATGAGGGCATTAAAGGATATCGCGACGACTCGCTCGCCACGGTGAAGCGAAACCAGCAGCAGTACGACATGGACTTGGAAATCGTGTCGTACAAGGAGTTGTACAACTGGCTGATGGACGAGATCGTGTCATGCGCGGGCATTCGCAGCAGCTGCACGTACTGCGGCGTTTTGAGACGCCAGGCACTCGACAGGGGGGCTGCAAAGCTTGGCATACATCATGTAGTCACGGGGCATAATGCAGACGACATGGCTGAGACGGTGCTTATGAACATTTTACGGGGAGACACCGCTCGCTTAGAGAGCTCATGCACGATTCTCACGCAGTCTGCCGGATCGCCCATCAAACGGTCCAAGCCATTTAAGTACACCTACCAGAAGGAAATTGTGCTCTATGCGCACTACAAAAAATTGGACTATTTTTCCACCGAGTGTACGTATGCCCCTGAGGCCTTCAGGGGCACGGCGCGGGAGTTGCTCAAAGGATTGGGCACCATTAGGCCCTCGTGCATTATGGACATCATCTACAGTGGTGAGCACCTCGTACTCTCCAAAAAGAAGAAAGCAACGAAGAAGTACAAATCCACGCAGGCGAAGGAGGGGGTCCCTGCGGCCACCTCCGCAAAACACGAACAGCAAATAAACCCAGATGGATCCGTGAGTCTTGGGCGGCCTAAGACGGATGGCAATACGTGCGAAAAGTGTGGCTACATCACGTCCAACCGCGTGTGCAAGGCGTGCATACTTTTGGCGGGTTTGGAGATGAACAGGGCGAAGGTGGCAATCGATAGCGAGGTGGACGGCCCAGCCAAGTTGGGCAAGACACTCGAGCAGCTTAGTTTCTAGTGTCTGGTGTAAGGAATGAAGAATGCGTTGGCTTGGGTCAGTTGACCCGTCGTCGGATATTGGGAAGGATAAGGTTAGTGATAGATGTATAGAAAGCTAGTAGCTGTTGGCCTAAACGCATAGTAAAGGGTATTTCTCAAGGATCACCATCATCCTACTTATTCGTCCTACTTATTCATCCTACTTATCTTGGATGGGAGGTTTGGCATTTGCACGTTTAGCTGGTGCTATGACCCAAGAGATCAGATGCAGCAAATCCCAGCAAACGATTTGGAGATTCATGGAAGGCGGTGGTGGCATGTGTGTTTGGATCCTGGTCTAGGGTATGTCTGAGCCAAGCAGACGATATGATTTCTGACAGGCTTACAATAGGATAAAGACCCTCAACAAGCTTAGTCTTCAAACTACACAATAGCGGCTGTTGTGAGTACAGAATGCCTGATTTGCTTACAAATTTAGATGTGTGGAGACGGACCAATACTCTCACTGAAGTGATACCTCTGTCTTCTTCGGAGATCGGTTTCTTGACGAAAACCATTCTCGAACAGCCCTGGACCTACGAGACGCTCCCGTTTTTGGGCTGACGAGAACCACAGGAAAAGGCATACGCGAGGCTGGATGGGTTGAGGAGCATAATCTTGAGTAGTACGGAACCGAAATAGCTTGAGTAAAGTGTCGAGTAATGATGCCGAGATGCACCCACGACGTTTTCTCTGTTACATCTCGTAATCCAACCTCCACTTTATGTTCTTACTCGCCTCAAAAGGGACTACTTCGATATCTGACCATTGAGTAGACATGCTCCGATCGTTTGGCCCCTTCCGACCTAAATCGGACCGGCCAGCAACCACCTTACTTGATCACGTCACGTCTTGTGAAGTCAGTATCGCCACTAGCCATCTACCCAATTCCGTATTTCAACACTACTCATATTTCATAGTTTCCACTGGTGTCCATACCTGCCGGTGGGCCCAAAACAGTAGAATATCTACCACCTTGTTCCTTATCCCTAAACAAATACCTCCATCTTCTTCGCTTTCTCCAAATACTCTCCCAAACAGCCAAGCACGATCTGACACCAATCATTACCTCTCCTTTCCTCTTCTTACCTTTCCTACAATAATGGACTCAAGTCTCGGCAAAATTCGTTAGTTATACGAACCTACACACCCACTTCCATCTGTTTCCTAATTCTTTCTGTAGATGTGGGCAGCCCCCGCCTGGTGGCTGGGGAACACCAAGGTCTCCGCCACCACGGTGTTCTGTCTCCGAGAAACCCCAAAAACAATCACCTCTGCGATGTCCTCCGCCACCAACGGCTCCGTTCCTTCGTATACCTTGTCTGCCGCCGACTTGTCGCCGTGGAAACGAACTACACTGAATTCGGTCTCAACAGCACCGGGGTCGACCTCCATGACCCGGATCTTGGTGCTGATTAACTCCTTTCTTAACGCATGGGTGAAGAAGTTGACCGCTGCTTTAGTGGCACAGTAGACGCTTCCACCGGGGTAAGGCTCCCTGCCGGCAATGGAGCCAATGTTGACAATATCGCCTGCGTTTTTCTTCTTGAAAATGGGCAAAACGGCCTGTGTCACATTAATCAATCCTAACACGTTGGTCTGCATCATACCGGCCAAGTCGTCCGATTTGATCTCACCGACTTGCTCTTTTCCCAAGGCTTTTCCTGCATTATTAATCAACACATCGATATTGGCAAACTCCGCTGGCAATCCGCTGATAAAAGGCTGGATAGACGCGGTGTCGCTAACGTCCAATTTGGCGGTGTGGATCCGAATTGGCTGGTACTTTTTCGCCAATTCCGCGGCCAATTCCGTCAAGCGGCTTTCTCTCCTGGCTGTCAAAATCAACTTGATGTTGCCCTGTGCCGCTGACGCAAATTCATGGGCAGTAGCAGCCCCAATTCCAGACGAGGCCCCCGTGATCAACACGATCTTATTGGCCAAACGCTCCGCGGCTTTAGTTCCAAAAGACATATTTAAAGATTAGATGGCTATTTGAGAGTTCTACCTTTACTCTGGTGAGAAGAATACTGGAAAGAAGAATGTCGTTGGCGAGACTGGCACATGCTTATAACCAGTGGCTATCGGTGCGACCTGTATACAATGCCTGCATGTAGTATGTGGCGCGGAAGCGCGGCCGGATCCCCGATCTTTTTCGGGACCCCATTTCGGGTGTACAGTTGTGCGGTCTAGAAAGGTTGTATTAAGTGCAAAATCTATTAAAAACGAAGCGGGTTGACCAGAGTCATTTTGAAGTGTAGCAAATGCCCGGCCCGACTCATACGTAAAACGTGTCGCTCGTGGAGTGGAACGACGCATGAGCCATAAAGTCCGAGTTGAGTGACGAACTGGAACTATTGCACGAGCTGTTGAAGGAGCCAACGGGGTTGGCGCACGATGTCTTGATGCTTTTGTCCGCGCCGTTGAAGCAGTAGTTCTGCAACAAGTCGGCGTATGACATCGACCGAATGTTCGTGTTGGAGAGGTTGGCGGGAGCTGATGCAAAGGAGTGTGGGAGCTTGGGTCTGGTGGTGGATGCCACCGCGACAGGCTTCTCAGCTGATTTCTCCGCCTTCTCGACTGGCTTGGGCTCGAGGGCAACTGCCGATGAAAGAGTGGATGATCTCATTGGCACAGGCGACATTTGCCCGCTCTCGGTTCCCTGTTTGGCAATGTACGACTGTGAGTACCTTGGTCTGGGGGACAGCGTGAGCGAACGCGTGTACTTGGGCCTCTCATCCGTGACCTTCACTGACATCAACTTGCTGACGAGTTCCTTGTAGTGGGTGACGGTGGAACCCGACTTGGGAACGCTTTCCAGGCGGTTCGCGTCAACGGGCGCCGAAGTAGAGGCCCCCAACTCGAACGTGCTCTTGGGCGAGAACTTCGGTGGTTTGTACGTGAAGCTGTCCTTTGTGACGGACGGCTTGAAGGCGAACGAGTCCTTGGAAACGGCGGGCTTGCAGTACTTGTCAAGCGAAAATTTATAGTTCTTCGTATCGTTGTTGTCCCAGAACGACGTGCCGTTAACGGAGTACTTGATGCAGAACTGCGTGGAGAGCGACGAGGGGAGATGTGCAAGCGGGATGTTAAATTTGAACTGGTCGAAGTTCACAGACGAAAACAGCGACGTGTAGACAGCGGAATTGAAGATCGTCAGACTGTGCCAGTCGTTGAAGGTGAACTTGGCCTCGAGGCTCTTTTCGAACGCCAAGTTCTGGCACATCACCAAGAGCACAAGCAGTTTCTTGTCAGCAGTGAGAGACACGCTTTGGAGGTAAACTGGCGAGTTGCGCTTGTCGTAGATGTTCTGGGGCGACACAAAGTTGGTCAGCGTGATCTTGTATTGTTTGTCTTTGGTGAACTCCGTGAAGGTGTCCGAGTCCGAGCTGGAGTAGCCCTCGTCGTCGGACATGTCGTTGCATTGCGGACGGATCGAGAAGTAGTCGTCCACAGGGAAGTCGTATTTGGGCGAGCCCAATGGCGAGCTCTGGAGAGAAACTGTGGAGGGCGAAGCCTTGCCATCGAACATCTTGACCTTCTCGAGACGAGTGGCAAACCGCACGGACTTGGCCGACAACGTGGACATCGAGTGCAGTTTGGTCAAGTTTGGGAGCTTCAAGGACAGCTTCAATTTCCGCAAAGGCGGCGCGGAAGCATCCTCAGACGAGCTACGCGGCTTCCACGAGGGGCTTGGCAGGTTGCTGATATCGCTGCCGTTGATCACGGCGGCAGTGGCCACGGCGGAAGTGGCGATTTTCGGGATCGCCAGGATCACGTGAGGGATTTGCACAAATGGCGAGAGGGTATCGTTTTCGAGCCTTCTATCGAGTTTTTTCTGGGTGGCTCGCGTGTGCAAAAAGGAGTCGTCCTTCGCGAGGTCGGCGGGTTTGTTTGTTTTGTTTGTTTTGGTTTCCGTTTCCAGCTCGGATACTAGCTCCAGTGTGGACTTCAGGTAGCCGCCCACGGTGAATATGGGCGAGCGGGCACGGTTTTCAGGGGCCAGCCTGGAAACGTTAGCCGCCGAGTGGGCGTTTTTGGCGGAACCAGCCGCCAACGATGGCACAGACGAAGCCAGCTCGGGTCTAAAAAACTCCTCCATGGAAAGCGTTATGGTGGACATTTCGGGGCACAAAAGCGGAAACTGACTATGGAGAAACGAAATAAATAGGGGAAGTGAAGCGGGAAAGGGATCAAGAGGAAGCCCGGGCTCGCTTCCGTGATGATACGCTTTTCGATATATGAGTCGGGTGTCTGAACTGAAGAAGAGAACAAGAAAAAGAAGCTGTTTTTGGCATCCGGAGTCAGGACCGAGATTTATAAGCGCTCCCAAAATTGCCATTTTCGAAAATCTCGGTTTCCTGCAGACGCCGGCGCTGCCCTCCTTGCCTGAGGTTGCGTCAAGGCCATGTGCAGGGGATAAGACGTATCTGCCGGTGGCGGCGTGCAGATAGCCACCACAAAGTGGGGATTATTGTGGGGCCATTAGGCCATAGACGGTGTAGTATGCTCTAAAAAAAAGGCGGAGTTGGCCGAAAGGGCCGCCAAGAATGCCCCTCGCGTATCCCGACATTTCACGGCACGTGATTCTGTGTTGTCCGGGTTTTTCTAGGGCAAACAGAGAGAAAAGCACCGCCAGATTCGTATTTTTAGGCTTACCTCCCCACGGGCGGAAAACTCCCGTCCCAACAAAGGGCATGCGTCTACAGAAAATGCCATATACATTCGCCCTGCACAGAGCGCCTGCAACCGCTTGAGTCGCGTTTGATCAGCTCATACACAAAGTTTCACTTATCGCCCCAAGGCTGTGTGGCACTCACGCTTTCTCCTCACCCGCCCACACGTACACAGAATGTTGGGACGACGTGCTTTTGCGAGCGTGGCATGGTGGGTGTGGCATGCTTGACATTGGCGTCGTGGGCTGGCGCGTGTCTGCTCTGAGGAGATTTTTTCTTGACCGCGAACGATGCAAGGGGGGCAAATAAGCTTCCGCCCCGAGCCCGCTCTCAAGAAAAATTTTGCAAGTTGCAGAACAGGCAATGTTCATCCACATGTCCTATTCAGGCGATGGGTCGGTGTGGTTTAGCTTTGGGATGCGGTGACAAGTGTGACTTGAGATTCCGTGTCTATCCTAGAGTAGTGTGGCTTGCCCCTATCACGTTGCTCTTTTCTTTTTCGATGGCTTCCAGCGCATGCGGCCGCAGTCGGGTGCGCCCCTCAATGGAAGCCCACCTCAGACGGGTCCACACGTTTGAAAAGAAACCGTGAGTTCTGTGTGCAGTCCAGACCCGTTGATGCAGGACGCGGTCCCTGTGCTGGACCTTCGACGGTCTTTGAGGCGCGCCATGCATGCAATATTGCAAGGGGCTCGTTTGTGCGATCAGTGTGCGATCAGTATGCGATCAAACGCACCCGCGTAAACCTGCTGGCCCAGATGAGGCGACCCATGCTAAAAATTCGCAGTCGAAGAGCACACCACGCTTTTCGCTTTTCCGGAATAAGACGTTAATTGGCGGACTAAAAGGCCATACTAAACTACTGGATTCGGGTCCAGATTGCTGGGTTTTTTAGGAGTTTTTTCCACCCAGGCCAGAGTCTGCGGTTTGACCGGAGTCACGCTTATCGGGGCGGAACCAGCAGGGCGAAGAATGAGTGCCAGTACGCGTATCTTTCAATAAAAAAGACCAAAAAAAGAACAAAAATAACGATAAATAATAATAAAAAATAACACAATAATATCATAATATAAGAATAATAAAATAATAAAATAATAAAATCACAAGAAAGATCTGGTACCGTTCGCAACAGAACCGATACACGTTTTACCACACTATATCTTTTTACCGGACTGCTCTTTTCTGATTTTATTCCCCCGTTGCACCCAGCATTGCCCCCTCGCAGTTCAAAGTCCGCTTTCGGAGAGCATTCCTTCTAAACAGACGCGGCGCATGCCACGAGCCCTTGGCACATTACGAGCTCTGGGCCGAACTCCGTGCTTTCTTCTTTTGTTGAGCTTGCGGAATGCTTCGACCTGTTTTCGAGGGTCCAGCGAGCGTGTCAGGAAGAGGCACGCGAGGGGAAGACAGGCTGTGCCGCAGGCAATGAAGCCGGTGCGCTAATTGTGAGGAACGTGCCCACAAGTTCGTATACGAGGCAGATGAGGACGTGGGTCTTGAAGTCGCGATGGAACATCACTGATGAAAAGAGAAAAGGGTATATAGGGTATAACGGGGCTAAAAATATAAGAGGGATAAAGGGTATAGGAGATAAAAAGTAAGGAATTAAATGAATAGAAGGATTTAACAGTTGTGAGGTATAAAGGAATATAGGTATAAAGGTATAAAGGATTAAAGGAATAAAGCTATAAAGCTATAAGGGAATAAAGATATATATGAATAAAGCTATAAAGATATAAAGCTATAAATGAATAAAGCTATAAAGATATAAAGCTATAAATGAATAAAGCTATAAAGATATAAAGCTAGAAAGATAGAAAGCTATAAATATGTAAAGTTATACAGATATAAAGCTATAAACGAATAAAGATATAAAGATATAAAGATATAAATGAATAAAGATATAAAGATATAAAGATATAAATGAATAAAGCTATAAAGATATAAAGCTATAAAGATAGAAAGATAGAAAGCTATAAATATGTAAAGTTATAAAGATATAAAGATATAAACGAATAAAGCTATAAACGAATAAAGCTATAAATGAATAAAGCCATGACACGCTATATAAAATCAAAAGCTTTAAAAACATAAAAACATAAAAAGCTCACTCTCAACACCTTCGGTATTGAAAAAACAGACCACTGAGCCACTCCACAAGCACCTCGCTCCGAAACGCACATTCCGGTTTTTTCAAGTGGGGACGCGGTTCTCTTCAGAACGCGTGTGATCGAGCTAGTTTTCCAGACTGGGCTGGCGTGACAAAATCGCTTTACCCACAAAACACTCTCTCCTATCGCAAGATCTATCGTCATTGGCTGTAGAGTAAGTGCCGTAATCCAAGGCTATGCTTTCCGAAAATGGACGTCACGTTAAAGTGACATGCACTTGTCGAGGATAGCACTATCCCGTTAGTGTAGTCAGAGCCAGTTCCAAGTAGACAGGGAGTTCCTTCTTGATCGAGGAAGGGTCGGGTTTTAGTTTGACCACACCACATGGTGCAAAGCTGGAGCAGTCTTCCGGTGCTTGCTTTCCTATGCCTCTTCATAGTCAAACCTTTCACATGATCAAAAACTTCCTCATAACCAAAAACTTCGGAGCATTCTAATAGCCTCTTTCTGACCCTACGATCGACGGCTCAAATGCTGGCACCGAGTCCTCGATTGTGAGTGACCGCATGGGATTAGATTGACACCCTCAATAGACACACCAGCGGATTTGATCGCATCTTCCCCAAATTCTGGGGCTTCTTCTGTAGCCATTTCCTTGGCGCACTCTTCCTGGTGCCAATTATGATCCTTCACCCAGCCTAGTTTCCTATCCAGTACTCTCGTTTACTAGTTCATTTTATACCCTTCACTTTGAGCTTCATTCTTAGTTTATTACACCGTTCGCTCTGATCTTCATTCTTAGTTTATTACACTCATTACTGTCAGGCTCCGAGATCGATTGCTGATCTCTGGATATACTATTGATACAGTTAGTCAGTGACACCCTTTTCACCACCTTTCCACCTCGCCTCTGTTGCCCTTCTTACACACTTCCTACCCCTCTCTTCCTCCCCCTACAGTCTGCCTGCCTTTTTACCTCTTTTATTCCATAAATCATATCTCCCCAGCCAGCACCACACGCCACCCTACTCCACATCCTGAGCTTCTCCGTTCGGCACTGCCGGGTGCACCAGAAGCCGCTCCATAATACTGGCAGGAGGTATTCCCGCCATGCTGCAGTTCGTATCAATACTTCTGCGCCTGACACGTCGCGTGGAGCTTGCCAACGTGATGATCGACTCGCTGTCTCTGTCTCTCTCCCTATCTCTTTCTCTCTCTCTTTCCCTATGGGTCGTACCCAAACTGTCTCTGTCGCGTTCTGCTCGATGTGGCCTAATGCTTGGAGAGAGCGATACGTGGGTACTGGGCGAAAGCGACGTTTCTGCCGTCGACGCCACAAAAGACCCATTGTCCTGGTGGTGGTGTTCGGCGCTTAACACAGAGGGAGGGTTTGTTGTGGATGTTCTGGACGTGATCAGTTTCAACGGCGTGGTGCTGAAATTGTCCGAATGCGCCGAAAACGACTCGTCGTCACTGGCGAAATCCACGCTTTTGAGCGATTTGCGCGTGCTGTTGTCGTCCGAATTTAGGTGTGGTCGTTCGAGTTCAAGTGTGTTTTCGTACGGGGGTGTGCGGATGCCCGTGGCCATGTTTTTATTTTGCCCCTGCACTAGCCGCTTGACCCAGCTGAAACGGCCACGTGCGTGCCTTTTGTCGTGGATAAGATCGACATCTGCTGGCGGGTGTTAGTAGGGAAATTGGCCATGAGAATGGGTATAGTAGAACAAAAGGGTTGCCGTGATGGCGGTTTGGGGTCGGATTTGGATTTACATACTGTTGGTCTCTGTCTGGTTCATCGAGTGATATGGAAATGGGGTATTATCGGTTTTTGGCACTTTTTGCTGGCACTTCTAGAGCTAAAAGTGTTACTAGTGAGGAGAATCTCCATAAGCGCACCACGCGGGGCATTCTGGTGACACACCCGTACACCAGAGCCAGCCGTGCTTATCATGCGCGATGTTCCTGGTTGCTGCACGATGCGCCGAAGAATCTGGACTTGAGCACGCTATTTTTATCGTGATTTTTGTAGGAGAGTCAAAGGAGCTTTGTTGTTCTTTTACACAGGGAGTTTGTTAGAGATCTGCCGTGGATCATAAAGAGCAGGTGGAGTAGCACGGCTCGATTCCACCGCGAGGTGCTGGTTAGACCTTACTCGAAAACCGCTTCTCGCTGTTGTAGCTATCCTGCTGTTTTTCTATCGTGCTAATTTCGCCGTTTCGTAAGCGCGGTCAACCAGAAATCATATTCTTGAAGATTTTCTAGTGAGTGCTGACACCTGGCTGTATTTGGTGGAAATGTGCCAAATAGGCTATGTATTATGCTTCTCCAAGATTGACCTTGCGGCCGGCTTTCGATGGATGTTTCGCTCCATGAACAAATATAATTATTTAGAGCTGTTTCTGTGACAACGTAATCTGGCATTCCACTCACGATGCTACTAACGAAGCGAAGGAAGATGAGGATGGAGGAGACGAACCTGCATTCCGGTAATAAAAGGGCTATTCGTCCATCGCAACTTCGTTTTTTCTTTTCTTCTTCGGGCCCTCGATTGTATCATTTCTCGGCTGTATTTTGTCGCTCTTGCGATCAACCCGACTTTGCTGTGAGTTTCTTATCGAGCACCGCTACTTCTCCTAAAAAACTAACATTATTTCTTGTATTCCAGTTGGGATGAGTAAACCCTTACATACGCCCTAGTAATCTTTGCCGAACCCGAACGTTGAGTAGTTCAGCTGTTCAGCTGAATGCTTGACTCAGTTGTGATCTCCGAATTTGATCTCGATTATCGAATAGAACTCTCCCCGACAAATGATCCTACCTACATCTTTCCTCTCTAAAAGTTCTCTATTCCTATTTATTAAGTCCACGGTATATCCAAAAATTCAAATGTGCAGTCTAAACCATCACAAGTTGGTCTTGCTCTTGCAGCATGAAGCGGCAGTGGCGTTCTTCTTAAGACCAGCCTCAGCCAACACAGACTTGTTGAATGATTGGCTCGATTGTGGAAGGTCCAAACCTGGGTTTCTGTCGAAGAAGTTGGCGGGCACCAAGTGGATGTTGTGTGTCTCCACGGGCATCACAGGGAAGTCCTCAACTCTTGGGATGTGGGTGAATCCCAAAGTCGCCCAGACAACAACATCCTCGTTTCTAACAGCCTCCTTAGCCTTGACCCACTCACCGATACCAGTGTCAACTTGGGACTGGTTGGTGAACTCACCAGCAGCAAAAAGTTGGTGGTCGTGGTACTTGGTAACCCAGAGTTGCTGAGTAGAGTACTGTGCTCTCTTGCTGTTCATAGAGTCGGCGTCAGCCAAAAGCATTTGCTTGGCTGGCATCATAATCTTGTAACCAACGGGACCCTTGCTGATTGGGTTGATCTTGTTCTCATTGACAATCTTGTAGGTTCTGTTGGTGAATGGAGATTGCTCAACGTAACCAGCCTGGTCAACGAAAGTCTTTTTGGTGACGAAACCGATACCGTATGGGTTCAACTTGGAGCGAGGCATCTTCTCGGTGTCTTCGTAAAGAACGGAGTTCTTGTGGCCGTCAACAGCGGGGTCAATTCTGTAAGACAAGATGTGTTGATGGTACGCAGCCATGACGTTTGGCCCAACAACGGTACCCCAAGGCACAGTCACATTCTCGTCAATAGGCATGGTAGACAAGATACCAGTGGCTCTGGTCTCAATGTCAACGATACCATCGTTGGTGAGCTTGAAGTTCAAGATGTACTCATAGTTAGCAACGGTAGCAATCGTTTGCACAACAAACTCACGCTTTCTAGCAACAACAGCGTTCTCGGTTCTGTAGTTAAGATGCTTGTACAAGATACCAGCGTCTTGCTCATGCATGCAGACGGTATTGGGCAAAACCTTTGGCTCGCCGGCAGCGTTGATCATTCTGCCGTCAATATACTTGATAGTTCCAAGACAGTCGCATCCAAGCTTCAAGGAGTTTGCAGTCACACCAAAACCACAGTCACCCAAGTCGAAAGCCTGCTTTCTGTGGTATGGGGCTCTGGGGTCACCGTATGGGACAGTCATCTCAGACAACGAAATTCTGTAGAAAACTTGTCTACCCTTGAACCAACCATCGTAAAGGACAACTCCCTCTCTGAGGGTAGTGGCCACGCGGAATTCCCAGCCGAGCCATTTCACCTTCGAGCCCTCAGTAGTGAAAGAAGCGCCCTCTGGTTGTTGAACCAACAATGGCTTGGGTTCTCTCATGATATTCTCTCCGTTCAACTCTGGGTGGTACTCGACACCGGGAACTTGGTGCCATGGGAGAGTTGGAGTGGTAGTCTCGTCGAATCCTCCAGGCAAGTAGTCCATTCTGATGAACTTCTTCGTGTGCGCCTCGAAGACTGGAGAAAACTTCAATGGCAAGGAGTAGTGGTTGGACTCCGAGTGGCCATCGTTCGCCAAAACATACATGAAGAACTGCATCAAAGGTCTTTTCTCGTTTGGGTCATCGGTAGCATACATCCAAGGGTCATTTCTGACACTGTAGCCCTTTGGCAACTTCAATTTCTCAATTTCGGCCAATACAGCTGGGTGGCTGTTACAGACCTCTTCACACTCTGCGACATCTTCAGGCAAAAGTGGACCCACAATACCGTCTGGCAACTGCGTCTTGGTGACGACATGACCAACGGAAACGTTCACAAGGGCCTTGTTGAAGGTTAAGGTGTTTGTGTAGTAGTAGCAGTAGTAGATTCTCGATATCTGAGGAAGAGGACCGCCGTTTCTCTCGGCCTCCAAGAACTTGATCATGTCTTGCTTTGGAGGGTCCAATCTGTCGATTTGAACAAAGTGGACGTTGGCAGAAGCTGGGTACGCGTCTTTGACCAACTTAGAGGCCAATCTGATTTCGCCATCAGTGGCAGAGTCAAATGGATGGAGAGACATTGTTGGAGATATTCGGAATCCAATAAAAGTAAACTGATTGAAAAAAGTCAGAAATGAATCTGGCCGGGAGACCCCTGCTTCTTTTATACCACTCTTGGCTGAAAAATTGGTGGGGATGAAGCGCCAGCGGTGCACGTAGGATCCACCTTCCCAATTGGGATGGTCGAGGCGAACTGGCGATCGCATCGGTTGCCATGCTTGCACATAGGCTCGACGTTATGAGACGGATTGGTTCGCTATCGCCTGCACAGCACAACTTATGTGAAGATTTATGTTCCGTTAAAATATGCACGAGGGTGTAAAGGAATTTCGGGTTGACTGTGAGGGGATGGAGATAAGGATCCTCATGCGAAGTGATTTTCGGTGATAACGCCACTTCAACGCTTTTCAGGATCATCGTTTCAAATGATATAATCAGGCAGTTGAACTCTTCAACTTTTTCCTTCCATTTGTTGCATTCTTGCTGGCCGTTCTCATAATCTGAAAGCTGTCCATGTCTATAGACAGCGTGACCAATGGGCGAGGAACGGTTAGTTGGAGCTAGGAAACCTGAATCCCTTTATGTGGCTCATGGCACCCTTTTGCGTTAAAGATATAGATTTCTTAACGAAATTGACGTTGCTGCATGAGAGAGTTTAGTAATTGTTGCGCCCATTGAGTAAACTGGGTGGGGATAGTAGGTGCTCCCAGAGATCCAGTAGTATCACAACCAGAAACCCCCATGGAGTTGGAGAGATCTATACATTCAGGAAGTATCACCGAAGTACCCTCGTTCTTGTTGATTTCATACCAGTTTTCATGAGATCTCAACTCAGTAGTATCCGACATACGCAACCTCAAAACTCATTCTGTAGAACCACCTTTTTCGCGCTCGTCATTCCAATTATCTATTGAGAAAGGGAATAAGCCCCAATTCCTAGAAGAGTCAGTAGGATCAGCGCTTAGTAAGAGCGGGCGTTTGAAGTGGCAAGGACAGACACTGATTTTTGACCAATAAGCAACGACAGCTCCGATCTCTCCACTATCGAGCCCAAGAAAAAAAAGAAAATATCGGCTTTTGTTCCTACTGCAACTTCGAAATGCATTTTTCCTCTGATGTTGAAAGGATTTGCATGGGTTCTTAGAGGGACAAGCTCTTCCCAGAGTCCCCCTCTTCTCAATTCTGCCAGAATAGCCAAGCGAAGAGTGTACATTTGTTAGCCATTATTTTCTTTTTGCCCCAGAAACTTAATCTCATAGTGGCCTTTTCTGATGTTTGTCCTATATTCTATGGAGAGTGCTCGGTCTAGACATACCCTTTCTTGTTTTTGCGGCCACTTCAGGCATTTCCCCACCTGTTCATAGTTGCACTTGCCAGCCAACCCTATCTTATTCTGGATTACTACTGCAACATGAAATTCAGTCTTTGTCAGACGTAAGAGTCTTTATGCAAATTCCATGGAGATTTATATGTTATGATGCATACACCGCACCTGACCATGGGAATTTAAAGGAACAAGGTTATGATTGTTTTCCTGTGGCATCTTCCCACATCCAATATTTTCTTGAAGCAGGTGGAAGAAATTCAACTTCTTGATACTTCGTTTAGTATAAGAAAATGTATTTCTTTGAATTTGGCAAACACTTCAGCCTAAAGTGGGCGACAGATATTGTCGCTACCTTTGTCATCCTTTGGCCTCATGAAAAGCTTACGTTCATATTGAAAGACGTTTATGGGTCACTAAAAAGATTACCAAAATAGTTGATTTCTCGATACCTCACAAGTCACTCACAATAACGTGCCACTCGGTAGGTATGCTGGTGGGCCATATTGAAGCCTAAGTGATCTTTACGGTCGTCCCCTACTACTTACTTTGCAAACTTTCGGTGTGTTCCTGAAAGCTGCTTCGAACGTCATTTCTAGACAAATTTTTGTGTCTATATGTCTGAAGTGTCTTTGCCGGCCTTAATTCTACGGCCGACTTCACTTTGACCTTCTGTCGACCTCCAACAAATCGTGGTGTACACTGGTTCATTTTGAATTAATTATCTATACCCATGGTTCATTCATATATATCGTTCTAAGTTCTTACAAATTGGTCTTGCTCTTGCAGCATGAAGCAGCAGTGGCATTCTTCTTGAGACCAGCCTCAGCCAACACAGACTTGTTGAATGATTGGCTCGATTGTGGGAGGTCCAAACCTGGGTTTCTGTCGAAGAAGTTGGCGGGCACCAAGTGGATGTTGTGTGTCTCCACAGGCATCACAGGGAAGTCCTCAACTCTTGGGATATGGGTGAATCCCAAGGTCGCCCAGACAACGACGTCCTCGTTTCTAACAGCCTCCTTGGCCTTAACCCACTCACCAAGACCAGTGTCAGACTGAGACTGGTTCGTGAACTCACCAGCCGCAAAAAGTTGATCATCGTGGTACTTCGTGACCCAGAGTTGCTGAGTGGCAAATTGAGCTCTCTTACTGTTGAACGAGTCAGGATCTGCCAAAAGCATTTGCTTGGCCGGCATCATAATCTTGTAACCAACAGGGCCCTTGCTGATTGGGTTGATCTTGTTCTCATTGACAATCTTGTAGGTTCTGTTGGTGAAAGGTGATTGTTCAATGTAACCAGCCTGATCAACATAGGTCTTCTTACTGACAAAGCCAATGCCGTATGGGTTCAACTTGGAGAGTGGCATCTTCTCAGTGTCTTCGTAAAGAACGGAGTTCTTGTGGCCGTCAACTGCTGGATCAATTCTGAAAGACAAGATGTGTTGATGGTACGCAGCCATGACGTTTGGCCCAACAACGGTACCCCAAGGCACAGTCACATTCTCGTCAATAGGCATGGTAGACAAGATACCGGTGGCTCTGGTCTCAATGTCAACGATACCGTCGTTCGTGAACTTGAAGTTCAAAATGTACTCGTAATTGGCAACAGTGGCAATAGTTTGAACAACAAACTCACGCTTTCTGGCAACAACAGCGTTCTCGGTTCTATAGTTAAGATGCTTGTATAAGATACCAGCGTCTTGCTCGTGCATACACACAGCGTTTTGCAACACCTTTGGCTCGCCAGAGGAACCAATAAGCCTACCATCCATGTACTTGATTGTACCAAGACAGTCGCATCCAAGCTTCAATGGGTTAGCGTTGATACCGAAGCCGCAGTCACCCAAGTCGAAAGCCTGCTTTCTGTGGTATGGGGCTCTGGGGTCACCGTATGGGACAGTCATCTCAGACAACGAGATTCTGTAGAAAACTTGTCTGCCCTTGAACCAACCATCATACAATGCAACACCTTCCCTGGCGGTGGTGGCAACGCGGAATTCCCAGCCAAGCCACTTAACTTTAGAGCCCTCGGTTGTGAAGGAAGCGCCCTCGGGCTGATGAACCAACAAGGGCTTGGGTTCTCTCAAAAAGGCCTCACCGTTCAATTCTGGGTGGTACTCAACGCTAGGAACCTGTTGCCATGGAAGCGTTGGAGTGATGGTCTCGTCGAATCCACCTGGCAAGTAGTCCATTCTAATAAACTTCTTGGTTTGCGCCTCGAATACGGGAGAAAACTTCAAAGGCAAGGAGTAGTGGTTCGATTCCGAGTGGCCGTTGTTGGCCAACACGTACATGAAGAACTGGATCAAGGGTCTCTTCTCATTTGGATCGTCCGTGGCGTAAATCCAAGGGTCGTTTCTAATGCCGTAACCGGCTGGCAACTTCAACTTCTCCACTTCAGCCAACACCAATGGGTGGCTGTTGCATGTTTCCTCCCAGTCCATGACATCCTCAGGTAAGAAAGGGCCAACGGTACCCTGAGGCAACTGGGTCTTGGTGACAACGTGACCAACGGAAACATTCACAAGGGCCTTGTTGAAGGTCAAAGTGTTTGTGTAGTAGTAACAGTAAAACACTCTCGAGATACGTGGAAGTGGTGCCCCGTTTCTCTCGGCCTCCAAGTACTTGATCATGTCTTGCTTTGGAGGGTCCAATCTGTCAATCTGGACAAAGTGCACATTGTCGGAGGCTGGGTATGCGTCCTTGACCAACTTGGCGGCCAATCTGATCTCACCGTCGGTGGCAGAGTCAAAAGGGTGAATCGACATTTGACAAATAAGTTTCTTGTTGTGATAAAGAAAAAAAGGGAGACTCAGATCTGGAGGACGGGTCCCGCATTCTTATATGACGATGGGACCCATTTCCATTGAGGAGCGGGTACACGAAATTGTTAAGTTATCGACTTGCCCAATGCGGATGGTGGAAGCGCTATCGCGATGGCGGAGCCTGTGTACAACGGGGTACGGCAAACGCGCTGCCTCGCGCTAAAATATGTGCGGTGGATCCAATAACCCTTTGCAAGGTGTGAATTACTGTTTGAGAGCGATCGTTGATGAAAGGAAGTCTAGCTCGATATTCAAGGGTTCTACGGGTTTTGAGGCTGCTTCGGGTGTCCCGGTTAACGAGGTAAAGTCCAGAAATGTGCTCTAGTATTGTATCATGATCAACTAGTATTTAGGTCTATCAAGTAATACGAAAGTCAGTGTATCGATGGCTCTTTACCAGACCTGCTCACTCTATCTCTCTCCTGGTAGTGAAAGCAGGCCAACTCGGTTATTCTGTTCCAAAGGGGGTGTGAAATTTCTAGCACTGTCTTTCACTTGCGAGACCTGAACTTTGGTCTTTCTGATTTTAGATCCACTGCCACATCACAGGAGTTCATATTACTTCTGTGGGGTGCGTTTGGGGTTTGTTGCAACTAGAACAAGCCACCTGGTAAGGCAGAAACAACAAGGATGAGGCATTGAAAGATTGAAACTGGTTCTTAACCTCGGATGTGAGAAAAGAAAATACAAAATACAAAATACAAAATAGAACATCTTCAATACATAAAGATTCGAGGTCAGTGTTTTGTCCTTTAACTTTATGATGCTCCAAGAAGCGCAATTTTAAAAGTGTTTATTCCTCGGCAAAAATCGGGATTGTCAATTTAGAGAAAACAAAATAGCGAGATGTATCTTTGGACGACCAAGAGACATACTGTAGAAAGGCGATCGGTTTACTGTCTGGGCCATGTTGGAGGTGTAGACTTCCTGCTCCACTCGTCCTCATTAGTGCGGATAATGAGAGCCACACATAATCATGGGGTACGCTATTGAATGGAGATTGTTGGGGGTAAAGACAGAGTATTCAGTTAGTCTAGCAATGATTATGAGGGGCGAAACGAAAAAGACTTTTATCTGAAGTTCACAGTAAAGACTACGGATAAGCCACCGGTTTCGAGCGTTTGCGAGGCCCCGGAAAATCACGTCAGACCGGAATTTGCAGATCCAAACCCTGCAGCAGTCTTCAACCACCGAGAGCCGATCACCAGTGCTCTACAACGGCCACATACTCCCCACTTGGAGGAAGGGACCATTGCCATTGCGGGGGGTCCAGCCGACTTACCCGATTGGGCAGCTCGACCCCAGAAACACCCGTACACCCGGAAAACATTGCCCAGTGCATACAGCCCGGTTCGGTCACCAGCGTAGGATGACCACTCTCGGACGACTACACGCTTGGAATCTGTCGTCCTCCATTTTCGTAGACATTTTCCGCCGGTACAGGCTTGGCAACTAATCTACATCACTCGCTTCCCCACTACTAGTGTCAAAAATGTACATGTATCCAACACGCAACTGACCTGCGCAGCAGAGACAGTGTCTAAATGTAACTAATACAACTAAAATACAACTCGTTCAACGATAACATCACTCATCAGGAAACGAAGAGACGCAGAGTCACTCCTGGGTTCCTTTTCCGTGGTTTGCCCAAAGGCTCTACTTGGACATGGCTGGCGAACCCACGCGTACTTTCGTATGAGGGTTCACAATCTCAATGATTTTTTTTTGTCTGGGGGTTTGGACCCTCGTTCCTTGCTGGCTTCCTGGCTGCAGTGACACCGGCTCCCCAGCACTGCTGGTGGGAGAGAAAACAGACGCAGTGTATGGATTGAACTTCTTTATGGGGGGACTGGAACCAGCTATTTCCGGGATTTCCGGGCAGAACTCAAGATCGTCCTCCGCGTCGAACGACTTCGACAAGTAGTAGCGCAAACGCGGATTGTGCAACAGATAGTTCGAAGTCACGGAAGAAGCCGTGGACGACGACAGAGACGACAAAGTGGTGCCGTTGTTCCCCACGTATTGCATATTGTGGAAGATAGGGGAGGTGTTCATTTGGCTTTCCGTTTGCAGGGGCGAGTACTGCTGGTAGCCGCCGTTATAGTATGGATTGGCCATGGTATGTGGTTAACTCGAAGATAGGGTTCTCGGTCGGGTTAAGGTGGATTGTTCATGCACTATACTCTAGTTAGTGCCGTAACAAAGGGTCAGTTGGTTCTAGATGGGATCTTGAGTCACGAGATTTGGGGGACTCAGGAGGGAGTGCAAGCGTAAGAAGAAACCCGTAAGAGATACCGGGAGTTCATATAATGTGGGTGAGTGTAAGTTTGGTGTTTGGTGAAGAAGAATAACGGTATCTGTCACTGATGGTTCGGGGAGGTTGCCTGCGCATGATCTTTGGTGCTGCACACAGCACACGCCCATACTCTATCGAGTTCCTTTGGGACGCAATTGTGATTTCTTTTGGTGCCACTATATGCAGGACATTCAATATATCCATACTTTTCCGTCTTCCAAAACTCAGCGTGGGTTGTCTCTATGCGATTTTGCTTTTCCTGCTTCTCCAAATCTCCAAAAGCGTGACATAAAACACGCACGACGGGTGTCGTTTCTTGTCGCGATGACGCCGCTGGCTCAGGTCATAAGGGGATAGCAAATGCTTGGGCCAAGTCACGTGATACCCCCAGTCACGTGCACGGTTCACGAAGCAGATAAGGACGAGAACTGATTGTGAACAGTGATGGAGGTCGTATTGCTCGCTTGCTGTGTATGCTCTTAAAAAGCGGAACTATTGGGTTAAGTCTAGTTGGGGAAATATCGGATTAAGTCTAGTTGGGTATGCTCTTCCACATGAGCCCCACAGTGAACAAGCATATATCTTTGGTTGTTTCTTCGCTATGAAACATATCGTCATTTTCAAGTTTATAGAAGCATTCAAGTTTATAAGTCGTTCCATGCTCCAGGAGCGCAAGTGCCCCTACGAGGGAACGCAGACACCCGTCATACATAGGGGTTCTCCTTCTGGTGTTGGGCTCCACCAATTTCCATTTTCTCCATTTTCTTTTTTTTACATATTCTCGGATCTTTCTTTCAAATGTGGACTCTTGGTATTCTCGATGCTCCTCGGGCTCCTGGACTGTTTGCAGCTCACGTTCTAGGTGGAAGATGCACGCATCTGCCATTGTCGCAGCCGGACTAGGCAACACTCCGCGTCGTATTTTGCACCCAAGCCCGAAAAGGAAAAGGCGTCTCAAACACATCCATGGCTCATCGGCCCCGCATATATTACTAGTAGTTGTGAAACTTCCTAAGTCTACGTCTAAGCGTCGAGAACCCTGGAATTCCGCATGTGACTCCCCAAGTTATTAGCCTAGCCCAAAACTAAACTACAAAAGCCAGGTGGACGAAGGATTTCCATGCCGTCGATTCTCAACTATAGGTCCTATGATCCATATTTGGAGCTACCTAATTCCCATGCCCACCGCAAGTATGAAATAGTGGTCTTCCCGTCAGGACTCCAGTGTCTTCTTATAAGTGACGGTGCTTCCCATATGGTGGCCGCAACGATGACTGTCGGGTGCGGTTCGTTCAATGATCCAGATGATATACCAGGCCTAGCCCATCTATGTGAGCATCTTATCGTTCTGGGAGGGCCACAGGCTCGTCTCCGCCAAGTGGTCTCCAGTTCTGGCGGAGCGATGAACGCGTACACGGGTAGCGATCAAACGTCTTTTGCGTTTGAGATTTCGTCGTACGTGAAAGACGAGGGCACGGGAGATGACTTTATACTAGGTTCTTTGTTCGAGGTCTTCTCGTCGTATTTCTCGAAACTCAAGTTTCCCACGGCGTCCATCTCGGCGGAAATACGAGCGGTGCACGAAGAGCAAATGCTCAACACGTCCAACATGGAGAAAAAGCTATGGCATGGTCTACGGCTTCTTTCCAGCAAGACCCATCCATTCTGCAGATTCGCTACGGGAAACATGTCCACTCTTTCGAGAGCACCAAAGGCTTTGAAGAGCAATTTCGCCCGCTATCACACGCAGAACTTTGTTCCTGATAACATGGCCTTGGTGATCAAGGGACCACAGTCCATAAACCACCTCAAGAAAGTGGCTGTGAACAGCTTCTCCTTTGGGGAAACAATCGCATCTTCGGAGAATCACAAGAGACCATTCCCTGAATCTATACATGGGGATGTTTTTGACTACTCAAACGCAAACATGCTTTTCATCAAAAGCGAAGAAAGTCCACGAATAAGATTGTGTTATCCCATGAGGCAATGCAACGAAACAGTACCATACTCCGTACAGGCACTCTTGTGTAATATGATCGGAAACGAGTCGGTTGATTCGCTATGCTACCACCTCCAGAAGACATCTCAGCTAGCGGAAAAAGTGATTGTTCACACGCAAGAAATATGCAAGGAAAGTAGAGTGCTTTTCATCGACATCGAGGCAACAAACCAAGGCATGAAAAGGGTTTCTTTGATGCTAAATACTGTCTTTTCCTTTTTGGAGGACGTCCTTATGGACGTGAGTGACATAGATATGGGGCTGATTTTGAAAGAGTATACGCTCGTTCAGGAGATCCAGTTCAAGCAACAGAAAACACCCACGTCCCTGCTTGAAGAGATTGTTTCTTACTCGGAACACCTCCAAAAACATAGAACTGAGCCCGAGAAGATCGTCAAAGGAGTGGATCATGCTGATGAAATCTCGGAAAACCCAAACAAGGTGAAACATTTCATCAAGAGGTTCTTGAGTAGAGACCGGCTTCTTCTACAAATCGTCGATGCCAGTTTCACTGGCGGATACCAGTTCACAGACTCAATCCCGGAATCTGCCAAGGACGAATTTTTTGGTTTCGAGTACGTGAAAATGAAGTACGACTTTTTCACTCTTGCATTGGCGACTGTACCTGACATGGAGGTTTCTCGGCCCATTGGGGCATTGGGTTCCAAAATCCATTCCTTGCTAGAATCCAGACCAACGACGCTCGCAATCAAGCACCGTGACTTGAAGGCGACGAAGCAGGTGCCAGCCCTATGGTGC
This sequence comes from Metschnikowia kunwiensis, assembly GCA_030583255.1. Lineage (NCBI taxonomy): Eukaryota > Fungi > Ascomycota > Pichiomycetes > Serinales > Metschnikowiaceae > Metschnikowia > Metschnikowia kunwiensis. Next base: position 255,178 of record JAJMHQ010000006.1, read on the forward strand.
AGCGAAGACAACGTGCAAATCTGGTCACACAAAAAAGATAACAATGAAGACACCGAAGTGAGTGCACATATAAAGTTCAGCGAGGTCAGTGCCGATGCGGAAACCCTTGTTGGCATAGAGATCTTGGCATCGATCATGGGCGAGAAGTTGCAGTGCATGCTATACAACCTTGAAACACTCGGCTGCACTTGGGGCTTATACGTTAACGTTAATGGAGAGCCCTCCCTAATGATGACCTCCGGGGGTCCGAGTGAGCTTGCAAGCCACGTTTTGTCCGTTATGTTTCTGGAGCTTCTCGCGTGTCTTGGGTCTGTGGAAAAGTGTTCCTATCAGGAGATGAAAAGGGCCCGTGTTCTCCTACGCAGAACCTACGAAGAATATGTAAGGTCGTCTGGGGTAAAGCTTGTTTTTGTAATGGCAAGTATGCTTTTTGATGAGGGGCTCGTTTCGCCAGAAAACCGCATCAAGGCATTGGAGCTCATCGATACGGAGACTGTGGCACGCTTGGGAAAACAGATGCTCGCATCTCAGACATACACCACTGTTCTTGTGTCTGGGGACACAGACGAGACCCTTTCAGATGTTAAAGAAACGTGCAAAATGGCCAGTTACAGTCCCCTGAAATCTCCTCACCACCCGGTTTCTAGCTACCTAGTTCCCAGCGGAAAATGCTACACACTAGAGGTGGATGGCCCACCAGGAGATCCATTAACTGTGGTATACTACTACATCCAGATGGGAGAAAGGAGCGATCTTCGAAACTTTACCATGGCCAAGATAGTCGAGCTGGTTCTATCCTCGTATGCTTTTGACGACTTGCGGATGAAAAGAAACCTAGCTTATGGCATTTTTACAGGGATGCGAATGTTCAAAAAAACGTTTGGCATCCACATCACGGTCCCCACGGGCCAGCACAACTGCGACTTCTTAGTAGAGCAGGTTGAGGAGTTCCTCATGAGCCTCGATAAGATAGTCGCCAATCTTTCTGAACCTCAATTTGAAAAGATAGTCACGGAGTTGATGGAAAGCGCAGAGGAGCCAGAGGGGGACGAGGCAACCTCCAATATTTTCTACAATTTGCAGCCAATCAAAGGCTCCAGTGGTCAAGTGGACGACAACGAGCACAAAATCCACTGGAACAACGTGGAGCAGATGCTCAACGGTACATACAATTTTGGGGGAAAGGCGTGCGAGGAAAGACTTGACATGGAGGTGCTTGAAAACACGACTCTAGAGAGGTTTCGCAGGTTTTATTCCGCAAAATTGAGCGTCGGATCGCCACACAGGGCCGCAGTCATTATTTGCAAAAAAGCAGAGGGGATGCCGAGGCCTCAGAAAGTGCAGCTTATTGGCAAAGTTTTGCTAGAGAAGCTACGCGAGGCAGGGCTCGAAATGTCGGAGGAGTCGCTACATCAGGAGTTAGAAAAGTGCCAGGATCTCGACACGCTAAAGGACTTGAATCTTGATCATCAATTTTCGGGTCTTATCCAAGGTATGCGCTACCGGAAATTCAAGATGAAGCTCAAGGTTGGTGGTTTGTTGAAGAAGCTTGGTACCAAACAAGTTAGAGAGTCGCGTCCTGGTGGTGCGAGTCGGGATACCTTCAGAACGTTGCAAGACATACAGGGCCTTTGCAAACTTGTGAACTAGATAAGAAAGCAGGCACGAGTAAAAAAGAGAAAAAAAAAGTAGATTAGATCCTCAAGTCCATTTAATTAGTCGCAACTAAAGCAGGCTGGTCCAGCATATAGACGAAATAACACGCCTTGCAGGTGAGGGCCACCGCAAAAAAGCGATCTCCAAACTCGATCTCTCACCTCAATCAATAAAAAAGATGCCGGCTCAGCCTGTCAAGGTCACCCTCCAGCAACTAGAGCAAGGGCTCGAGTTTTCTACTTTGGAACACGCCTTTGGCGAGGACTCTCTAGGCATCATTTTGGTGGCCGGACTCCCGGCCCGCTTCCGTGATCTAAGGATGAAAGTCTTGCGTAGTATCTCAGAGGTGGCCCAGCTCCCGTGCGAAGAAACGGAAAAGCTAGAAAACGCAGAGTCCACGTGGCTCACTGGATGGTCGAGGGGGAAAGAGATCTTGAGTGCCACCGGCGAGCCCGACTTCAATAAGGGCTCCTACTATGTGAACTGTGCGTTCCATAAAGACGCGACACTCGAAGGTCCGCCAGCCAGCCTTGCAGCTAAATTCCCCTCTGCAAAAGCGTACACGTGTCCTAACATTTGGCCACACAAAGGCTTGCCCAGACTCGAGGGTTTCGAGCCTGACTGCAAAGAATTGTGTAGTTTAATCATCGACGTGGCTGCGCAGGTTGCACGCAACTGCGACAGCTACATAAGCGCAACGAACAGGAAGTACGAAGCCGGGTTCTTACAGAGAATCGTTGGGCAGTCCACCTGCACAAAGGCACGGCTCCTCCACTACTACCCTTTGGAAATCGAGGAAAAAAGTGAAGAAAGCGAAGGAAATGACGACAGTGGTGAAAGGGAAGATAATCGTGCTCAGGTGTCCGACGCGAAAGACACCTGGTGCGGGGAGCACACTGACCACTCATGCCTCACGGGCCTCACCAGTGCACTCTACATAGACGAAAATACGGGAGAAGCAGTCCAGGATCCCGACCCAGAAGCCGGCCTTTATATTCGCAGCCGCCAGGGCGAGACGGTGAAAGTCTCCATTCCAGCGGACTGCCTAGCGTTCCAGAGCGGGTCGGCGTTGCAAGAAATATCAAAAACCTTCAGGGCCGTGAGCCACTACGTGCGTGGGGCCTCAGTGCCGCGCGTGGCCCGGAACACGCTCGCGGTGTTCTGCCAGCCGGACTTGGACGAGATGGTGAATGAGCGAGAGAATTTTGCAGCGTTTGCCGCGCGCATCCTCCAGGAAAACCACAAGGCATAGAGGAAGAGATGTGGTTTCGAGAAGCCTGGGCATGTTTGGAAGATGGACGAGGTAGGTGGGTCTAGTGGACCGCGGCCTGGCCTAAGATGAGCATACGGTATCCACTGGAGTTCCAGTGCAGTTTCCAAAAATTGAAATATAGGTATTTATAAGTAAAATAGAAGATACACGCTGACATATGCTGACTCATTTACTTTACTTTACCTTTTTTTTTGCTTCTCTCTGTTGCGTCCGACTAGTCTTGAATATGGTTGGCCCTGGAGGCCGTGGCCCTGTGCGCGCCTGGGCCATCATACTGCGACCTTCTTCACATCAACCTCTAACCCCATGTCATACAATTTTGCACCCGTGATCAACGATCCACGGAACCAGCATCAGCTGCAAAAGGGCCAGGAGGATGCACATGTACCCACAGACGATGTCGAGGTGCGCGTGGAACTCAGAAAATTGGGACACCCAGTCACGCTATCTGGAGAGGGCAACCAAGAGCGACGAGCACGGCTCAGCGCACTTCTACACGAGCAAATTGCTGCCAAAAGTGGTGCCGAAACCACCCACGATGCAAGCGAGGAGCTTGAAGAAAGTGACGAAGAGTTTTACACTCCTGGAAAGGAGGAACTCACGGATGTCAGGACCCGTTTACTAAGGGATTCGGTTCTAAAAGCCAGCGAGCGCATCGCCCGGCAAAAAGCACACGCAAATCTGCACAATTTCACAAAGGTGCTCAAACACAGACGCAACATAGCTGCCAAACTTTCCCTATACGAGTTGAACGGCTCGTATACGATGAATGGAAACCAGCGCATGCTCAGTCGGGTACGTCTTAACAGTACCGAGCAGAAAGTCGCATGCAGTTCATGGGAGGGAAACTTCTACATTTTGCAAAAAGACGCCACTGGCTTTTACCAGGAGATACGCAGACTGGCACCAGGGTACCACACGGAAATGGCCACTATTGCGTGGTGCCCCACTGAGGAGAACCTACTAGTCTCCGGTGGTGCGGAAGGAAAAGTTAATCTTTGGAATGTTGCACACACAGAAGGTGATAAACAAACAAACAAACTTTCCCCACTGGCGTCGGTGGCCAACGCACACGGCAAGCGCATAGCGCAAGTGGGATTCCACCCGAGCGGAGACTTTTATGCAACGACATCGTACGACATGACATGGAGGTTGTGGGACGTGCGTCAACCAAATATGGAGCTCTTGGAGCAGGAGGGCCACTCGAAGGAGGTGTATCTGATGGCATTCCATCCTGATGGCGGCTTGCTAGCTACGGGCGGGTTAGATGCAATTGGTCTACTTTGGGATCTCAGGAGCGGGCGCAGCGTATGTTCCTTTGAGGGTCACGTGAAAGGTATATACAGCATGGACTTCTCGCCCAACGGCTACCACTTAGCCACTGGGAGTGGCGACAATTCCGTTAAGATCTGGGATTTAAGAAAAGGGCGCGGTGCGGAGCTTTTCTCGATTCCAGCGCATACAAAGATCGTTACTGACGTTCGTTTTTTGCAGGGATCCACCAACAGCCGTCTTGCTAGTGAAGTCACCGACGAAAACGACCTGAATCCGGAAAGACTTAGCGTGGCAGGCACGTGCCTAGTCACGTGTTCCTACGACAATACCGTGAAAGTGTGGTCTGCAGATAACTGGACTAAGATTTCCACATTGACGGGTCACACGGACAAGGTGCTGAGTTGTGAGGTCAGCAGCAACGGCGAGCAGATTCTCAGCTGTGGCTGGGACCGCACCATGAGAACATGGGGGACGGAGGTTTAGGCAAATGTTTTTGCCAGCTTAATGTCGCATCTTTTCATTCTGTTGTGTGAAAAGTATATGCCCTTATCGAGGTTTGGAGGATAGAGAATGCCAATATCAATTGACGTGACTTTCGTGGCGGTGCAACGGAAGACTTCTTAAAGCAATGACCAGCAATACCTTTGAATTTTTGTGGGTGCCCGAATCAAAACTGTGAGGGTTTAATTGAAACTACGGATGTGATCAATAGTGTCAGACTTGTGGCCCGCTACAGTATGGTGAGGAGGGAGATTGTGTACATTGTCATTTCAAAATAGAGCCAAATACTCCCATCACCTAACCGTAGCTACAACACTTTCAGTTCCATTTGCAGATTTGAAAGAAAAAACTCAATAATCTACAGTTTAGCTTGAACTAGATCTCATGTGCCGGTGCGGCTGCAAGTCTCAGTCGCACCCTGCAGTGCACGCGAGATTAACCAATACGGTAAATAGCACCTACTTACTAGGCCAATAAACTCCAGAACTCTTGAAGAGATATCCAAACATTTGACCATGGATTTGCTTAGTATTCTCGACGGGACCCCTGAACCACCGATCGTGGCTCTACATCTCAATGAAATCAACACCTCTGGGGAGTACCATTTGGCCACGCCCATGTTCGAATTCCAGAAGGAATTAACCGACCAAATCGTGTCGCTCCATTACCCGGACATTTTGAAGTACTGTGAAACAGACGACACCACGGAACTCATCACCAAATCTCTCCAGATATGTGTGGAAAACTGCCTGCTAGTGGCCACCCACCCGTACCTCCTAATCCGGCACTATATGCCCAAGAACCTTGTTTTCAAGGAGCTTCCTTCGAAATTGGCCGAAACCAGCGGCAAGTTCAGCGTATTGAAAAATTTGATCAATGTTATCAGCGGGAACCGCTCCCGTGCGGGGCCCAAAAACGTCGCTGTAGTTTTGGGTAACGAGAGCCGCATGTTTGACTTGACGGAGGCGCTTCTTTTGGGGTGCACCGGGTCGAAAAGTATTGTGCGATACGTGGGGAACAGCATAAAAAAGGACCTGGGGAAGTCTGCGAAAAGCAGCACGAAAGACCCCAATGCCACGACGATTCACCTTATTCCGAGCGACGGCAACATTTCACGCAAGGACTTGGATCTTGAGTCCGTGAGATTCGACGCATTTATTGCGATGGATGGCAGCGCAGACACGGAGAGTGCGTTTTTGGCCAATCTCCGCCGCCAGAACCGGTCCTCATACCAGGTTCCTGCGGTCGTAGTGAAGTTGGTTCCGATGTTTTCTATCGAGCACTGCCTCGTGCACTACGAGGGGCAGAAGCACGAGAAAAACTATCTATACAACCTCACATCGTCAATTGTGTGTTTGCGGGACCAGATCGGCAACTTGCCTCCAGACTTGTGCCCGATATATAACCAGAACCTCAGCTACTTATCCCACACGTTTTTCGACCACGTGTTTCTCGACGACCGTTCTTTTCCGGCTTGGCCATTACCGGAGCTTTGCAATATTCCCAGCTTTTCGCCATCCGATGTCGAGCGCTCCTTGTTGACTGAAGTCGTGTACCACTATACACCCTATGAATCTTTAGAGACGGCTGGCGCTTCACCTAAAAAGAAAACTTATTACGAGACGAAAAGACTACAGCTGGACTATGTGACCAATCCCTTGCGTAACGACTATAATACGCTCAGCGGAATCCATAACCACCACGCGGTGCCCACCAATCAGAAGGGGGAAGATAGGATTCTCACCCACCTTCTCATCACGCAGCTCAATGTGAACTATATGGAGTTAGCCCTCTTGAAAGAGGAGTTCGACTCTTACAAACTGTTTAACCTTCCTGAAAAGCAAAAGTCTTTTGGCCGAAGACTCGACGAGATAAGGAAATCGTTGGCCTCTATAATAGAGGACGTAGACCACTCCGAACAAAGACTCCAGGTCACGCAGAAGAAAATCTTGAAACGTACACAAGAAAACGAGGAGTTGGTGGAGTCACACAAGCGACTCAAAAAAGAGGTATTGGAATTCGGCGATCGTCCCGAGTTTAAGGAAAACACCGTCAAAAGTAGGTTTATCGAGCGCCAGCTCAAGGTATGGGACTTGCAAAACGAGGTCAAGAATCTCGTTTCCACCCTTAAGGTGAAGGGAGACGAGAAAAACTACATGAAGAATGAGGTCTCTAATTGCACGGAGTCAATGGCACAATCCGAGACACAGGTCACGGACATCAAAAAAGACCTCCAGAACTTGCACTCAAAAATCAATACTTCGCAAGAGCAGGAGGAAAAGGCACAACAGGTTTTCCACACACAAAGGGAAGAGCTCATTGCAAAAATAAAGGCAGCAGAAAAAGAAAACGAGGCGGCCAGGGCAAAGTTCGCCAAGGCGTTGGTTTACTTGAAGGAAACGTCACATTTGAAAAAGAGAAAGGGCCGCGGAGTGACCCCGATTGCACGCTAGAATTAGAGGTAGTATATGGGCACTTCTGATCTGATGGCATCAAAGATCAAGCAGTTGTTTATGGGGCTGTCCTTCTTGCCGAAATACTGGATCACGTCCTGCGCCAAGATGCCGCCTAAAATCGCGGCCACGGGCGCAAATTCTGTGTGAGCCTGGCTGGCAAAAGCATCCAAATACTCGTCTGTAATGGTGGATTCTGGAAGCAGAAACCTCTCGCATATCAGTCTCAGAACTGTGCTCAATTGCAGTTTGTCGATGAGTTCTCCCACGTCAGCAGGACACGGTATTTCGAATAGGGATAAAATTAAGGGCAACGCCCCAGAAAGGCGCCTGAGTTGTCTCTTGTTCAATTGCGATGTCAACTTGCTGGACGAAAAGATCTCTGCTAGTGGCACATACTGGTCCACTACGGTGACGCGCTCTTTGTTTTCTTTTTCGATCGGCTCGACTTTTGTCATTGTCTTCACGCCGTTGATTGCGGTATTGGCCACTCGGCTTTGGTTTCCCTTGTCGAAATCCTTGACCGATTCATGCTCGATCAAGTCCGTGAGAATGTACCCGAACATCCCGTGGATGCCCGCTACATACAAGGGAATGTTGAGTTTGCGCGTGATTTTATTCACGTGCAAAAGCTCCAGCTTGTCGAGTTCCGTAGCGATAACCAAGTCAAAGTTCTGGAAGTACTCCGTTCCATGTTCCTCAAGAGGACTGGTATTAGTCAGAAGATGCACGCGTGTGTTGAGTTCTTTGATGGAGCAAATCACGTGGGGAAGCTTCGGCTGCCCAATGATGGAATTGTCGTTTGGCAAGAAAAACTGCGCCGCAAAATCTTCCTCTTTTACCACCGAATCGTCGAGGATTTCAATCGAGTTTATGCCTCCAAGCACCAAGTTTTTGACAGTTTCCGTGCCGATCGCGCCGAGTCTGATGACCAATATTTTTGCCGACCGCAACCGGAGCTGTGTTTCCGTGCCCCATAGCCTGATCTGGCGGTCGTAAAGTGCGATTTCATCTGATCGGTTAGTAAAGTGTTGTCACAAAGTGCAGAGTTAAGACCAGCATTGAGGATGAGAAAGACTTTGATCACCAGTTGGGATGATACAAATGCCATATTTCTAAAAAGCACTTACCAGCACTGAGTTTGTCGGGATTGGACATTGAATGAATGGCGGAGAAAGACGTAGGATTCATTTACCGGTGTTCGCTTCCTGGAGACTATGTACAGGAATTCACAATGAAGCCGCACCAAGAGGCCCAGAGATTTTGACGCTTGAGTACAACATACAGAGACGAGTTCTAAATTTTCTGCTTTTTCTAAACTTTTGGATATACGCCTAATGCATTATAGGAATGCCTTGAATACTATTGGTGTTCTAGTTCGATCCGGACACAACCAATTTCTGCAAGTGCGACATGAATACCTGTAAAGAAACGTCATCGGTAAGTACAACCGCACCGCCGGAAACCTCCTGTGAGTTGTAAGAAGTACTTGGGTTGAGCTTAGAGTACAAGAATCTTGCCTGAGAGCCACCCTCTTCTGTGTCGATGAATCTGGGCAACGGGAAACGATCGATTAAAAGCTCGCCCGCCTCGATCTTTGGGTCATTCAATAACCGCTTGAAATCAACGTACTCTTCTTGGTCCTGGTAGCCCATCTTGCGCCACTGTGCCACGGTTCTACCGTGGTAGATCAAAATGTGGAAGAACGTGTCCAAGAGCAAAATGCGGTCATCTTTAATCGACACGGAATCCAACAACACCGCCTCCGGTTGTTCTAGGTCTAGGCCGAATGCAGTCAATGTAGGTTGTATCATGATCAACGAGTTGTTTGTGTCCTCTGTCATCAAGATGTGTCTGTAGAAAGCCGTCTCATCCGGCGAGTTGTTGAACACCTGTAAGAACTGCGATCTCCGCAAATAGTAGATGAATTGCGGGTACAACGCGAACTGCGGGTGTAATCTGAACGACTCCTCCACGTCTTTCCTATAGTCGGCGAACTTCTGGCACAACTTGATCAACATACGGTCAATCCACCGCAATACATCTGCGCCGTCATCCTGCTCTGACTTGAAAAGTGTCACTCTGGCCATCAACACGGCAGCAGCCTCTTGGTCAAACGATTGCGCCAAGACCTGCTCGTCCCCAGTTAGGATGTTCGACACCGTGGTGACTCTCAACCGGTAAGTTCCAGAGGAGTGCTGGTAATGTGTGATAAACTGAATGTACGACTGTGCGTTGGGTGGCAAGGGCGTGGCGTTGGCCACATCAAAAAAGATTGCGTAGGAATGCTGCGGCGAAAGCGAGCAGACTCTGTACTGCGTGGTTCCTCCAACACCAACCTCGTTGTCGGACACACTGCTGTTTTTCACACCAAGCGAGGAGGCATGCCCGATCAAGCCGCTGACTTTCAATTCGCGCGAGCACTTGATGTCCAAGGTGGCGTTGAAGCCCATCAACAAGAAATCCTCCGAGTCCTTGTTGAACAACTTCAAGAAAGACTGCTTGAAAATGGACGTAGTGAACGCATCGGTCAATAGCAACACACCGCCGGTCTTGCTACAGAGCGACTTCATCTCCAAGAACCCGACCTGGTCCAAGCAGCCGCCGAAAAGGTCGATGGTGTGTGAGTTTTTGACCGCCTTGGCGCTGACCAGCTCGTAAAACTTCACCGCTTTTTTGTAGTGTTTGGCATTGTCCTTGTCGATGTCCGAGTGCGACCGGATCGGCTCCTTGAGCTTGCTGCCGACAATCAACCCGGGGTTCAAGGTACAAGACCCCGCTGAGAACAAAAAGATCCTCGCGCCAAACCCGGCAAAAGAAGCACCAAGCAACGTGGTTGCGATGTTGACCGCCGCACCCGTACACCGCAACGGCCGGTCGCCGTGGGCCACGGCCCAGGGGTCTGCAGTTAAGTTCTCCAAGAGGTTGGTCAACTGGTACTCTACGTCCTCAAGAGGCAAGAAAAAGCGGTGCAACGAGTTGGGCATCGCCATCTGGCCAGGCTGCGCAACCACGGGCTTGTTCAACATGTCCGCCACCTGCTTATCGGAGTACTCCTTATCGCCACGGAAAATGTACGACTTGCTTACAGTGGGAGACGCCAAGTCGTATACTTGCACCATGGTGCCAAACGTGATCAAGCCCACTAACGCGTTGGGCGGCAAGTACGACAACGAAATCACCAAGGTCTCCTTCAACGCCTGCAAGTTGTCGTCGTCCTGGCACAAGTCCACCACAAAGAAAAAGATGGGAGGTTGTTTGACTGGTTTCGCCGTGATGTACTCGATGGTCGACGAGAGCGGACTCAACTCAAGCGGCAAGTTTTCCTGGGTGATGCCCTGGTAGTGTGGCGGTAACTGGCTGCGTGTGCCGCACAAGGGGCAGATCCAAAACCCCGTTGGGTCAATCAGACAGTACGGGTTCAAGATGCTTCGACACTGTGCATTTTGGCAGTAGCAGGGGTCGTATGCTGCAATGGGCAAGTCCTCTCTGTACTTGAGCGGCGTGTAGAGCGCACCGGTGGGAATCACAATTTTGGCGGCCTCGGCCTTGGTGGAAGGAAACGAGTTCCATGCAAAACGGACACCGTTGATGTCCTCGGCCTCTTCAAATTCCATGGTCAATTAAGCGGGAGACTGAAAATATTCTTGGAACGATTCTGGAAAGATTCTGGAAATGTTCGAGGATTGTAAGTGGAGCGCTGGCGGCTGCTGGTTGCGGTTGGTAATACCCGTTGTTTGTTTGGTGACCGTTCAAGTTGGGCACTCAATAGCGGATAGCAACAACAAAAATATCAGACTATTCTAGCTGGGTGCGGTTCAGACGGATATGTGGAACTATTTTGGGCGTCCAAAACGGGTGTTTTTTCCTCGTGGTCCGTGTTTTTTGTGGTCCAAAGAGCCGGCTCAACGTGTCGTGTCCGAGCGGCCGTAGATTGGATCTGGAAAAAACTCGCCGCTAGAGGACAACACACGGTCGTGCGCATGCGAAAAACTGCTCGGGGCAGAAGCTGGGAATTGTGTGTTTCTGTCTGGGATTCCTGTGTAATTATATTTCAAGGAGTTGGGAGGCGTTTGAAGAGATTTATTAGAATGGGCCTGTGAGTGCATTATGCTGTCAAAGGGGACCCCGGAGTCCTTTAGGGCTGCACTTGAGGGCACGCCTGAAGTAGTATCGACGTTTAATTTAATTTATTTGCTTGCGCCTTTTCAGGTCCTCACGAAAATACACACATCCTTCTCTCAGTGTAGACTTACCGTGTATGGGTCCTTTTGGCCACAGCCCAAGCTTGCACTTGAAATGAGCCCTAATACTGCGCAATACTCCGCGTAAGCTCAACAAGAACGAACATTCATGCCATGGGTGGTTCGAAACTCGCCATTAAACAAAGGATCATCATGCCTATTATCATGCCTCTTTTCATCTGGTCCTGGTTCAGACTGAACTCCTTCCTTATTTGGGTAAAAGAACGCGTCATACTGGGAACAGTCCCAAGCGTCAAACGGTACGATACAGAACCGAGGAAGCGCAAAACATATGCCTCTCTACTCTTGTAAGTAATTTCAATTCCTTCAATAGCCTCAATTTTTTCGTTCTCTATTAAACCACATGATCTAGTGCAATTGGCTCCGACGTTGCCCCAGATCTGCATACAGCATTGCAACCGTGAGTCTCAGTCCGCAAGCCACCGATCTACGACTTGACCTTCCTTTTGAAAAACACCTAGGGATGTTTCGTGTCAAACCCCGCCTGTTTTGCGGTGCCCTAAGGCACTACTCTTCCAACCAGACGTACTTCCGGCTATTTCCAAAGTCGTTTCCCGCAGGGGGCCCTCCCAAAGACCTGTTCCAGGTAAACTTGAGACAGTTGCGTAGAGAGTACCGGAACCTCCAGAGCCAGAACCACCCGGATGTGGTGATGGGATCGTCTGCGTTTTCTGAAACCACCACAGCCACCTCTTCAAATGATGGGGCGTCTTCGGCAATAAACGAAGCATACTCTACGATCAGAAACCCATACACGAGAGCAGCGTACATCATTAGGCTTCTCCACCCAGAAAAAATCGACATTACCCAGGACGACGTGTCGAAAAGCTTCATTGCAAAAGTACAGACGGGAAAAAACGAGCAGGCATTGAATTACAAGGAGCTTTTGATGACGGTATTGGAGGCGCACGAGGCACTAGAATCCGCCACTACAGAGGCAGATTTGGCGTACTTAGAGGAGGAGAATTCGGCCAGAATCAAGCAGTCCGAGCAAGAGTTGGACGATTTGCTTGCGCGCGAACCCATTCCGTGGGAGAGCTTTATTATCGAGACAATCAAGGTGAAGTATTGGGTGAATATTGCCAACGGCATCAAGGAATGGGAACCCGGCAAGCCGGTGCTCTTGACCCACTAGCGCTATGTATAACGTAAGGAACCAGACAATGACATGGGAGCCCGCGACTCGTTCTTCGTCGTAGCCATATAGTGTAACTGCCAGAGGGTTTCTCTTTTCATTGTTCGAGCAGGACTCCGAATCTGCACGCTAATAATCTGGGTTCCAAATAGGAATAAATTCCAGAACCTAAAAACAGACTGACTATTTGCAGCTGATACCATCCCTCCATCCCCCTTACTCAACACCAACAAACACACTTCGTTACCTCAATTATCCTCGCTGGCCATGGTCTTGTCGTCGTCGAAATCCGCATCCTCGCTATCCGGCGAGACGTCGATGTCCAAATCACTTCCGCCACCCACAGGCACAGCCAACTCACACTCTTCAAACTCCTTCTTCTCCTCCTCCGTTTGCGGAAATTGCCGCAACCACTTCATGCGTGGCCCCGTGGCACTGGACTCGTGGATACGGAAGCCGAACAATCGTATCCCGGTGTTGTCCGGGTTCACACGCTTGATTCTGATCTTACATTGGTGCTCGATTTCAGGGAACATTTTCACGAGCAAGCCGGGGAACGTCGTGCCGAAAAACGCTCCGTCGATGTTCAAGTACCGTGAGCTCAGCGGCAAGTAGATATCGTTGCAACAGGGGCAGTAGAGGCGAACAGTCTCTTGGCCTGGAATATCCGTCGCACCCACTGGTATCAAGTGCATACCGTCGCAGTTGTAGCGAGGGCAAATACCAAACTCCGAGCGCTCGAATTTAGTGGCCATGGCCGTCAATCCAGGCTTGGAGATGATGTACCGCGCGTGTATGAGTCCGTATAAAAGTTCTGCAGAATGCGAGAGCAACACCTTGTTTGGGAGGTCTCCCCTTTTGCCACCAGAAACAGCGTTTCCGGGACTGCTGTGCTCGGCCGTTTCGACCTGGTAGTCCAAAATCGTGTAGAGTGCTTCTCTGTAGTAGGGCACTTGCAGGGATAATCCGGTCAAGTTGAAGTCATCTTCGATGAAATCTTGGGCCACCTGGACGAAGTAGTCGTGGCCAAAGGACTCGCAGAATTGCTGGATCCAGGGCACGTAGTCGTCCTCCGGGTCTGTGGACATTTTGGGGTGTTTGAGAGTTTCTGGTCCCAGTTTATACAGAGTGTTGTGTGCTAGTTGGGTGTGATTGTTGGGTGTGCTTAGTGTGCGATGGAACACTATACGGCAGTTCTATCAAAAGGAAAAATGCGTTTTGGGAGGCCGGGACACACTCAGGATCCGTAGCTAAATATCGCCTCTGTCAAGATACCGAAGTGGTTTTTTCGTATGCTCCTTGGGGCTTGGGTGTATCCGATGATGGTGTAGGGAAAAATGAGATACCTCACGTGACCACACACCCACGCACCACGCCTGAGCTTTCACCAGGCCAAGACTGGATCAGTTGAAACTGGGACAATTAAGGTCTTTTTCGAGAGAGGGAACCGTTTGCGAGGCTATAAAAACGCAGAGAGGTTAGAAAACTGCAGTCATCTCCATTCACACGACTCAACTCCTGGAAACCCGTCGAGAAAGCTGAACACTCACAGCACCAATAGCATGTCTTATTTCGATCTTCTGCCAGCCACCATCTTGGCGTTTATTTTCACCGTGCTCTTGGTCAAACACACCATCTCTGCCATCGGCAAGAACAATATTGTCGACCAGTCGTGGAAGTTGTACACCGTACTTGCCTGCAAGGTAGGGCACCCCAAGTTTAAACTACTCGCCGAAAAGCGCCGGGAGTTGGTGAAAATCAACCGTGAGAGAAAGGCCATCAGTGCCCAGGACCAGTATGCCCGCTGGACGAAATTGAACCGTTCGTTCGACAAATTGTCCACCGAGATAAATGCATTGGCAGAGGACGTATCGTCTGAAAAAGCCCAAGTCAGCAAACTCGTCAATTTGACAATCACCATTTTCACGACCGCTCCTATCTGGTTTTCCCGCTACTGGTACAGAAAAGTCGTGTTGCTCTATTTCCCTGCTGGTGTTTTGCCATATCCGGTCGAATGGTTTCTCGCATTGCCTTTTACCGTAACTGGTGGCCTTGGCCTTACTATTTGGATGTTTGCCGTGAACAACGTTTTGTCCTCATTGGCGTTTTTGGTTAGTTACATGTTGGAGCCTGCTGTGGAAAAGCCTGAACCTGTCGATGCGGCCAGTAAAGGCAAAGAATCGCCAGAACCTCAATTAAGATAGTGATTGTTTTCGTGTCAAAACGTTACAAACAATATGTGGGGCGTATTCCCGTGGATATATCGATTACAACTCAAGATACTCAAAAGCGGTGTTGAAAATTTTGAACGATTTGACAGCACAAGCACGCCCGGCCCTGATGTTTGGCGTGCCGATTCTCTGAATATGGGACAGACAGCGTGAGGCATAGTAAATAACCGCAGCTCTAGGCTGCTCGAAACGTGTTGAGAATCCCCTAGAGCCCCACTAGCTCCTCAAATCTAGCTTTCATACAGGTCTTTAACTCATCATTCCTCCCATCAAACTTGTAGCTTTCGGCCTCTCCCCTTTGGATTTTCTCAAACTTCGAATCGACGACAGAAGCTAGCAAGGCTCTATTCAAGGGCACAGGTAGACGCGAGATCTCAGACTTCTCGTATGCCAAAAGGTACCACGGGTCCAAGGACTTGGTCCATATCATCAAATGCAACGAATATGTGTAGACACAGCCTGTTCGCTCCATCACCAAGACCGGCAGCCCGTCGCGTGGATCAATATCGAGAGCGCTAATATTGTCTACCATGATAGGAGCATGGTTCTTGACCTCATCTGGCGTACTGGCTTGAGGCAACAGTATCTCTAAGTTCACCACAGGGGCAACAGAAACACTAGCCAATACCTTCTCAAAGCGCGTCTCGCCTTTGTCTGGTCTTGGAAACTTCCAGCAGAAGATTTGGCCAAGGCTCGTGAGAACCATAAAATACTGGCCGTCTTGTTTCAGCGAGACCACATTAGACCCCAACTCAAAGCTAGGAAAGAAATACGTACCTGTGTCAGCTCTGACAACCTGCGTGACGCCCTCTAGGGAAATCAACACATAGTAAACAAGTTCTTCGTTCATCAAGATTGGGATTGCGTGCTGGATCCGAAAGGGGAAATAGAGAATGTAGCTCCGTTTCCCCCGACTTTCGCTGTTGGTGACTATGACCTGCGTTGGGTCCTGGAAGTCCGTGCGCTGGACCGGATCTGTATTCAACACCTCGTCGTCTTCTGGCCACGCAGGTCCGTTTCGGACCTCTATTATTGACTGAACCATTTCATTGGAGCTCGATGGGTTGCCGTGAGAATACTCCTGTGTCGCTCTCCGGTGTTCGGTAGAATTGACAATGACACGAAAGTATACGCTTTCATCAATCGAATCTAGTGTGGACGTGTTGACAAGTTCTGTTTCTGCGACATTCACCTTGTCGGTCTGCACAAGTCTGGAGAGCTCGCCGTTCATGAGAGTCTGGTTGCTGAATAAAACACCCGGCAAGTCCGAGATCTGTTTGAATGGAGTCGGGAATTTCCTGTCCATAAGCTGTTTTCTGAACTTCTTCGTCTTCAGACGGATTCCCGCAGCAGTGAGCGTCTGGAGCTGGCTCGAGTTGGGATCGTCAAACCCCATATCCTCGTTGTCATTATCCTCCTCGTTCTTCCCTCTGGACGGGGTATCGTTTTCGATCCTTAGCCCGTGCACCGCAGACTGGATGCCAAACTTTGGAAGTGTGTAAGAAGTCTGTGAGAGTTTAGATGAGACCTTGAATAGTTTGGACGCGTTGACTGCAGGCGAACTGCTCATGTTGGAGCTCCTGGAACTTGAATTCCCGGAGTATGTCGTGATAAGAGTGGGGGCCACTCGCTTCTTACCTCCTTTCATGACAATCACATTCTGACTCGGTTTCCTTATTTTCTTGGGGCTGGATGTGCTGCCTGAAGGTAGAGGGGACGATTTGGATTGCAAGGCTGGGGAAAAGGGTTGTACCGACGGAGAGAAAGGTTGAAAGGTTGGGTTTCTGGATCCCACATTGGGCGTCAGTCCATCCTTATTGGTCCCTGGCAAATCCTTGTCAAGAGCTGCGCGTTTCGAGAGATGTTCAAGCTGGAGCTGGTCCACACTTTCGACCATGACGGTGGAGTCTCGATCGCCACCGTACCTTTCCAACTGCGAGCCAATGGCGTCTCCACTCACCGGCTCGCCCAACTCGTTGTCGCCAAATATGACACACGTGATGGAGCCGTCCAAGGAACTGATAAATAGCGACTGGCCATCGGGAGACCACGTGATGTCGGTTATGGACTTCCTTACTATGTCGTGCAACACCACCAACGGTTTCGTCAAGGCCGTGCTCCAGATGGCGAGGGTTCGGTCCTGCCCGCCCGAGGCCAAAATGGTAGTGTGCGTATCCAGATCTGGGGCGATTTTAAAGAGTCTTGGGGAAAATGCACACACCTCACACGGAGCCTCGTGGCCAATCAACGACACGTCAGTGGCCCAGTTTCCTCTGTTTATGATCACCACAGAAGTGACGGGGCCGTTTGTGGCATTAGGCACCGCAATGTGCTGGCCGTCGGGTGACCAGGACATTCTGCGGAAATACGATGTGAGCGGTGATTTCTGGAACGGGTCCATGATGATCTGCTCCATCTGGAACTCGTAGTTGCCCGAGGAGAGATCGTTGAATTTCTTGTAGTATCTGAATATCCGCACCGTACGGTCATCAGAGGCCGTGGCGAAAAACTTATTGGCAGGGTCGAACACCACGCCTTTCACCATCGACTGGTGGATGTCGTAGCGTTTTATACGCTCGAATGTGGCTCCGTTCCATATAATGATGGACCGGTCGAGGCCCACGGTGATTAATATGGACCCATCGGGCGACCAGCAGATATCCTGGACGTCATTGTCATGTGCCACTAATCTCTTGCGCACGGTCCAGTGCTCGAGATCTGCTTCTGTCTCTCCAAACTGCTTAGGGCGAGGAGCCAGCTCATCGTCTTTTTCCCACACTAGCACGATCTTGTCGTCCGAACCCAGGGCCAAAAAACGGCCATCTGGCGAGAATTTGACACTGGTCACTACTCCGTTATGTCTGCTCATCGACGCCAACGGCCGTTCCATCAACCCCATTGGCTCGTCCATTCGTCGCAGCAAGCTTTCAGCTTCAGAGACGGAATCTGTGGCTCGTTCTTTGTATTGTGTGATCAGCTTGAGGTCCCACACTTTGACTTTCCCATCTAGGCCCCCAGAGGCCAATTTGGTTCCTGAATTGTTGACATCTAATGCATAGCATTCGAGGGTCTTGTTTTCAGCTAGTGGTTAGTATTTTTGAAGGGAAGTGTCGAAAGTGGTGGTGGTGATTGAGAGCATGCCTTGAGAAGGCTGTGCGGTGAGTGCTATAGGTGGAATTCGGCTTATCTTCAGAGTTTTGCAGGAATCAATTCGAAAGATCTCGTGTAATCGAGCTGGAAGAAATATCCATTTCATCGCCAGCTCACCATATTAATGAGCCAGCGTATACGTACCTTTGTGAGAGAGCCACGGTAGCTTCAATATCTTCATTAGAGGGGATGTATGTTGAATTTCGCGGCTTTTCAATGAGTGGATGTGATTTATGTCTCAGGTTGTTTGCGCTGTTTTGGAATTTCAGCGTGCTCTTATGGTGGTATTTTATGGTGACCATGAACGAGCTCGGGTGGTGAGCCCAATGAGCTTTGAGAGGGCACCTTCATGTAGGCCGCTCGAGGCAAAAAGAGGAAATGATTGAAATATAAAAATAGACCTAAACAGATTTTGAATTGTTTTTTTTTATTCTTTGCTTTTTCTTCTTTTCCGTTTATTTATTTTCTTCAGGGGATAAATAGTACAGTACATAGACGTTGCTTTCCAGAGGCCCTTCCAGCCTCTGACCTCCCGCAGTCATTGCTGACCGGCCCTCACTAAATCAGGCGTTCTCTATTATTGTCTTGCCTATGCTTGTAATCCAATTCCATCGAGTCTTACCAATCACCTCACAACCCGAACTCGGCCTTGACGGCCTCGCCGAACTTCTTCAACCCAATCTCCAACTGGTCCAAGGGCACGGCCGCGTAGGTACCCCTCAAGAAAATGCTGTTCTTGAGCGTCTCGTCCACGGGAACAGGTGGTTGTGGAGGGTTGCTCTGGCCCTCGGCCTTGAACCAAGAGCCAGGAATCATCAAACACCCGTGCTTCAACCCGGCCTCGTAGATGCTGCTTTCCACAGCCAACGGGTCCTCGCCAAGCTCCTTGAATTTAGGGTGCTTGCTGGCGTCCAAGTGCACCACAAAGAACATACCAGCGACTGGGGGCAAAATGGTCACCACCTCTTGCGGGAAGTACTTGTGCAAGGAGTCGATGGCCACGTCTCTCTTGTGCGTGTACTCGGCACGGATGGCAATCAACCAGTCCAAATATCCCTTCTGGCCCCATCTTTGGAACAAGCCGTTCAAGAGCGACTGGGTGAATCCTGAGGGATTCTGGATGGAGCTCTCGTGCAATCTCACAAACCGCTCCAAGAGGCGTTTCTGGCCCACGATCCAGCCGAGTCTCGCACCGGGCGCTATGGTCTTGGAGACAGAGTCCAACCTGAGCACTCTCCCGTCCACGTCCATGGAAATGTACGAGGGCACCAACGCCTTGATAAACTCGTCGTGTCCGTGCACGTGCGCCTGGGACCGTGCGGCAAGGTCACGTGTGTACGTCTCCATCTGCAAGAAGTAGTAAGGCTCGTCCTCGATAATAAGCAAGTCGTGCTTCAGCGCTATCTTGTAGATGGCACGTCTTCTCTCGCCACTAATGCACGACCCGGTCGGGTTCTGGCCCGTGGGGATCGTGTAGAGCATGCGTGGCTTGGACCCCACCCAGTTGTCCAAGAGCTTTTCCAACGCCTCTGGCAAAAGGCCCTCGGTGTCCATGGGCACAGGATAGGTAGTCACTCCCTGCGCATGTGCAGACTCCATGGCCGAGGAGAAAGTGTGGTCCTCCACCAAAATCACATCACCCCTGGTGGCAAACGTGCGCAAACATGCATCCCACGCCTGGGTGTTGCCCACGTTGGTGATCACGTCCCAGTCCTCGTAAGGCACGCGGTGGATCTTGTCCGTGTGCTCCTTCAAGAACTGCACAAGCTCAGTGTGGCCCTCCGTGTAGCCGTACTGCAAGGAGCGCGCGAGCTCCACGTCGTAGCCGGTGGTGCTCTCAGACTTACGTTTGTGCACCTCGATCACGGTCTTATCGTCGTTGGTGATCTGGGCGCCGCAGCCGTTGGGAAAAGGTGCAGAGGGCACATCCGCGGTGATCTTGTCAAAAGGAAAGTAGTCCGAAAGGGGCAAGCCGCCGCCAAGAAACGTCATTCCGGGTTGGTTGTAGTACTTGAACGCAGACTTCAAAGCAGAGCCCTTGCGTGATTTGGCCTCTGGGCTCAAGTGGTGCGACAAGTCGATAGCGAAAGGCTTGGTCATTTTGGGTTCTTGGTATGGGCGATTGGGCGAGGCGTGGAAGATTGACAGTTTCTATAATTAGAAAGACGGTGTGCCCTTTTCGGTATCTATAATTTGGTGAAAAAAACCAACAGAGCCGGGAAATCCCGCCTCTTTATAGCTTCGCGACCCGGCTGTTCGCACGGCCTTCTAGATAAAGCCAGGCAGACATGAGTAATCGGACTGCGAAAAAAAGCGGAACCTGCCTGATTCGCCCCGGGTGCAGCACAGGGCACTGAGTAAAAGCACAACCGAGAAAGAGAGTATGAGGGGAATAGCATGGGCAACTCGGGGTTTGGAGGTGAAAATATGGGTATTTGATGAAAAGGGAAACTAAAATGCGGGGTACTCGTCTTACGCTTTTTTTTTTTGGTCTTTTGCGGCAATTGTGTCGTTCGCCATAGGAACTCTCGGCTAATCGCGGAGCACCACAACTGCCGTTCGCTCCCAGTGCAGGCTAGACGCGAAACCTTGACTCATGACTGCACACTCAAGATAAGTGGAAACAATATCCAAAAAAAGACAGTCATGCTAGTGAGGCCCACCGGGTACTCACTTGCCTCTGTTTAATTTCATTTTTTACTTTCACTTCCAATTGCCTTGGCTTGTTTGCCTAGTCGTCATTGTCTCCTATTGTCTCTTATGTTATGCCGGGCGGCTGCCGCTTCCCCAACTCGTAAGTTCATGCGCAGCCAAAGAAGGAAGTTCGCGGGGAACAATCTATCGCCGCAGCCGATCCCACGGCAATAGATAAGCAGTTAGGTAGAAACGCCATTGAGTTGGTAGACCTTTTCATTCGCTCTCCGGGGCAGGGTATTGTGGGTAATTCCCATTTCATCCTGGAACAATTTTTTGGCAAGAGGTACGTCTGACCCATGAGTGGTGTGGCCCTTTTCTATATCTAAAAAATCAGTGGTTTATTCGTGCAGCCACTGATGAACTCAACGTTTTTTCGCAATAGCCGGCTTCCTAGCTCGTTTATTATTTCCTTGGTCCCTATGCATAACTCTACAGTGGCACGACATTTCGTTACATTTGCCATTCGTATATTTCTTGAAAGCCCATAGATCAAACGTTCAGTCAGAGACCACAAGAAAACGATCAGATTGCTAGCCAAAATGGTTTTGGAGTAGAGCTTAAGATGGATGTTGTAGCATGATATTGTACCTTAAGATTGTTCTTCTAAACCCTTCTCTACCAGCTCCCAGGCTTCATTTCAAAAGGACGAAAGGAAGTCGATCGCTCACCGTTAAGGTCTCAAGAGTGCCATTGGTAAATAGAACGCACTTTAACTCTTCTCACCAATCTCAGGCTCTGGGAAAAGGTAGCTCCAACCTAAGAATTTAACCGTGGCATGCACCTACATTTTGAGAACGACTTTAGAGAAATAATTTGAAGGAACTTACTGTCAGTTATGGCTAAGCTCGAAGACAAACCTCGTGGCTCTCCGTGATCTGCTATATCGTCCAAACATGGCATAAATTACACCACACAAGAAATACAATCTACATTAAATCATCCTGTAAAGTCGCGTCTATTAGTCCGTGTAGGTCACACCTTCGAGAGACCCATACTATTAAAATGACGGCATGATCGAATTGAAAGTATCCACGCAAGGTGGTGCCCCGCCCGTGGACGCTATCTCAATTGCAGAAACGCGTCCATTAGCACCGAAGAAGCAGGCTCATTATTTCTGTTCTTCTCAAAAACGTTCCAGAACCGTAGTGTCTCGTCTCCTGCACCCGTCACAATCGTCTCTCCGTCCGGTGATAGTGATAAGTAGAGCACGCGGTATGTGTGTCCTGTTAATTGCGCAATCTGCTGCATCGACGGGTACTTCCACACGATGATCTGGTTGCGAGAAAACCCATGAGTCGAAACGATTTCGTTGGAGTTCTTCGACCAAATCAAGTTGCACACCTGCGACCCCGTTTCCACGTTATGGACGCGGTTACCGGTGAGGGTGTTCCACACCTTAATTGTTTTGTCTTGAGTGCCGCCTCCCGATGCCAAAATACCACGCTGGTGCGGGGACCAAGCTATCGCTTTCACTGCAGCTTTGTGCTCCGTGAACTGGTGCAATGGCTTGGTGTTGAGGGCATCCCAGATGAACAAGTTGTTGTCGTTGCCGCCGCTGGCCAATTTGTTTTCCTCCACATTCCAACTCAAGCCGCACACCTCCTGTTTGTGAGCATCAAAGCTGTTGATGTAATGATTCTGGACCCTCACGTCTCGATTATAGATCGTCCTATCTCGCGATCCACTTGACAAAATGTGCTCATTCCACGCCAACGAGCTCACCCGCATCTTGTGCCCCGTCATCGTGCGCACACACTTCATTTTCGTCGCGTCCCAAATCTCCACCAAGCCTTTCAGTGTGCCAAGGGCTAGGTGTGAGCCGCATCCGATCCAGCTCAACGACGTGACCTTGTCCTTGTTTTCAAGCACACAGAGGCGTTCCACCAGCTGTGTCAGCCCATCCCAGAGGTACACAGAGTCACCCAATCCCACTGCCAATACGTCCTGCAGACCCCAGTCAACCAAATTTAGGTAAAAGTCATCGGAGAGCTCGGGCGCATCAAGCACCCGGTAAGGCACTTTTGATATCAGCCGTGGCTTTTTCTGAGGACTGAGCAAAAATTTCTGCAGCTCCAGTCTCACCGGCGATAAGGAGAACAATTCCTGTTGCAAGTCCCGGGATATGGGTCGCAGCTTGCTGGGCAGTTGATACGTGAACAAGTTCGTTTTCAGCCGCGGCGTGCCCGCCACACCCAGGTCCACGGGCGGTGGTGTTGTTCTGCCGGAGCTAGCCGCAGTTATCGTGGTCAGACGAGCATTTGCAGAACGAATATTTGCGCTGTTTGGGGGGTCTGATGGCGGGTCCCGGTTTCCTGCGTTTGTACGTGAAAGATCTGCCGTGACCATGGGCACGTTGTCGCCAAAAAGCTCTGCTTTGAGCACGCTGGAGAAATTTCTGTTGGCCTCCTCCTCTTTTCGGATTTCGATCTCGTTTGCCGAAGGTTCGTCGGTATTTTGGCGGCTGCTTCGGTTATTTCTTAGGTCCGGAACGACCTCCTGGTTCGACAAGCTGAACGCTGCCTGGAGGTCGATACCGGTTCTGTTGGGAATATAGCGGTCGCTGAATAAAGCCCTGCCATTTGCGCGGCGGCGGGGGGACGACGACGGATACGCCCCGTAGTTATCCCCAGGTTTTGGCGGAGATAAGCTTCTTGTGGACCGTGACGGGGATCGCGGTGTTTCCATGAAAATCGTGTTGCTTGTGTTTTGCGACCTGGCGCCTGGTGTCGGAGAAATCTGGCGGTCACCTCGTTTCGACATTGCAATAAATAAGTATATAAGATCCCGAAGCTCCTATTGATTATTGAATTTGTTAGCTTTAATTTCAGGCCGTTTTCAGTTTGGATTTGTGCTTTGTGTATAGATAACGTGTGAAATGCTATGAGCAGGCAGTATGAGTTATGAGTATTAATGCAAGAACGTTGCGAGTCCTAAGATTGTCTGTAAATGGTCCTGAGCAAGACACCCCGCTGTTTGTGGGATTTTTCTTGAGAAAAACGTCGAATGTGGGACCTCAAAAGCGTGTCTTCGTGGAAAGTACGTGGTTATCCTATGCTGGTTTGTGGTTTCTGGAGTTCACTGTGTAACGGCCCCGGCTGTTGTGCAGACAAGTGGGGGTGAGCATGGCATGAGCAGCCACTGGAAGTTTAAGAGAAAGAGGCTTTTGGTGACGGGGAATTCACGTACATTTTTG
The DNA here is from genome assembly GCA_030583255.1 of Metschnikowia kunwiensis. Classification (NCBI taxonomy): domain Eukaryota; kingdom Fungi; phylum Ascomycota; class Pichiomycetes; order Serinales; family Metschnikowiaceae; genus Metschnikowia; species Metschnikowia kunwiensis. Next base: position 279,007 of record JAJMHQ010000006.1, read on the forward strand.
ATAAGCGGTATATAGAGTTTTCTCTTTTTGATGTTATTGTTGGTAGCGAAGACTCGGGCAATTTTTGGTGTTATGCCTAGTGTTCTACTTCTTTGAGCTTATCTCACATCTGTCGATTGCGAAAACACTTCGTAAGAGCGACATGGGAAGAGACATTAGATCCCTGAAAGGACGATCGAGGAATTCATCATAATTGTACTATCAACATTGATATGTATCCGGTATTCTTGAGTTTTCGATTTTTAAGGACACTTTTTGCGAATACGGTGTTTTCATCAGTGTGTTAATAATTTATTTTTCAGCGTTCTTGTTCCAGATTATTGCGGACTTAAGAATTGCTCGTAGTTAAATACCCCCGGATAAAGCAGCTAGAAATTGGCTTTAAGCTATGGTTTGGTAACTTCTATTATAATTGTATGAGACCTAAGTCCATATATGTGCATTTTTGCATGCCCTCACATAGCCTTCCAGATGTTGGCGATCTTGTCTAGAACTGCTGGCAAAAGTGGCTAGTATTGAAGTGCCCGCTAACACCTTTGCATAGGATTTACATGCACAATAGTACGGGCTTGTATTTTATTTTCAACAGTAAATGTGATTTTGCACGTATATCCGAAGATTCCCAAAAATAAATTCAAGTAGATATACAATACTTCTCATCGATTGCCCAAGCAAGAAGAGACTGCCCAGCAATATCTTATCTCAGCCTGCACATCGTGCGCTGCGCTAGATGGAAGCATACCCTAACACTACTGTCACTTCAACAAATTCCGGTATTCATCATGAAGATCATCGACAGAGAAGAGAAAGAGGCACATGCGTCCTATGTCATGGGCGAAGGGCTCAGGGGCTTGTTCTACGGTTCAGTAGTGTCTGTGGGCCTTTTTACCTACTTGAAAACACGTCATCCTGTGCGGTTTGCCCGGTTCAACACTTCGATTAAAGCGTGCATTCTCACGATGCCTACGATATCCCTTGCGGCATTCTACGCGGATGAAGGTTCTGTCGAGTTTGATAGGCAGATGTACTCGCAAGGTCATACCAATAAGAAAGTCTTGGAACAGTATCAGGAGTGGAAGAACTTGCCCACTTCGGACAAGATTGTCACGCTGCTTGGAACACACAAGTACAAGATTATTCTTTCGTCGTGGATAGCCTCCATGTACGGGTCGTGGGTCTTCGTCAATAGGGATAAGGTGATGACGGCACCCCAAAAGTTGGTCCAGGCCAGAATGTACGCACAGGCTTTCACGATTATTCTCCTCTTGAGCACGATCGTATTGGCTGTGAAAGAGGAGGAAATCAAGAAGAAACAGCCAGCTCCTCTTCCGGAATGGAAGCAGGTGTTGTTGGAGAGAGAAGCCTCGGCCCAGGAACTGGATGCGATCATCGGAGAGAAGCAGAGAGCAATCTCTGAAAAGTCCAATTGATCTGGTAGATAACTGGTGCTGCTTTGCTATTTAACTTGTACATATGCTATAGAATACTAAGACTATGGAGTGATTTTATTTTGGAGAGCACCCCATTGTGCCATTGATTTTGCATTTTTCTTGTTTTGGCGCAAGACACTCACGTTGTCACGTGAATGGTGAATTGTAGTTATTCGCCCGAGTTCTCGGTTAGCGTGCGGCAGTGAGTCCACCTGTTTGGCCAGGGTGCGGCTCAAGAGCGATTGTCAGTTTACACCTCTAGCCAAACAAAAGACGAAACGTTCTGTTTCTTAGCGGTATAAAGTAAAGTACTCTCCAACTCGACAAAAAACTATTTTATTTGCCATTTACTTCAAAATAAGCATCATTTTCCAGAACCATGTACGTCACTCTGGGCCAGCTGCAGCGACTCCGCCATCCGCACCGACTCGCACCTTTGCGGCACCTCACACCCCACTCTTTACCACTCCAACTCCACCCATAGTTACCAAAATCAGACACCATGTTCCGTGACCGGACCAATCTTTTCCTCTCATATAGGCGCACCATTCCAAGGTCGACCAAATCATCCAATTCTCGATTCATGACCGTGGCGGAGGAAGAAGAGGGACTCATGTCTGCACGAAAGACTGTGGGACGAGGGAACAACTATAAAGATAACATCAAAGAAAACGAGCAAGATATCGAGATGAAACCACTTGCACCCTCAATTTTCCAGATCTCGAGTCTGCTAGATACGAACCTTGCCGCCATCAAGCAGAAAACAAACGAGCTTAGCCTGCTCTATAAGAAGCTATTGATCACCCGAGATTCAGAGAAAAAGCACCTCGAGGATAGCATTGACGATCTCAATTACACACTCACGAAGATGTTCGAAGCGTGCTATGTGCTCATCAAAAAATTCGAGTTTTTGCAGAACAACCACGCCCGTTTGAAACTAGATTATAGCGGAGACGAGCTTTCGATCATCGAAAACTATAAAAAAACGTATGCCTTGAAGATCCAGGACTCGCTGCTCGTGTTCCGGAACTTGCAGAACAACTACATAAAATTCCTAAAGGATGACGACGACGACGATACTGAACACTTGTTACTGCCCAATCGCCAGATACTCCTTGAAGAGGAGGACTCACGTGACATCGAAAACTACTCGAAACAGGCTTTGCAACAGGCACAGCAACAGATGCAGCGGGACCCCAACTCACAACTCTTGGCGTCACGTGAGCGTGAAATCTCGAAGTTGGCTATGGGGATTCTCGAAATATCAACCATCTTCAAGGAAATGGAGAATCTTGTAGTGGACCAGGGAAGCATGTTGGACCGCATTGACTATAACTTGTCACGTGCCGCCGAGGATCTTAAGACATCAGAGAAAGAGTTGGTACGGGCTCAGGGCTACCAAAAACGGACAACCAAATGTAAGATCATTTTCTTGCTTTGCCTTATTGTGCTAGCGTTATTTATAGTTGTTGTCGTTAGGCCCTCGGGAAAGACAAAAGTGGTGGAGAAACCGAGCCACGAGATCCTGCGGCCAACGCCCCAGAAAGGTGAGGAATCGGGCGATGCTGGCAGTGCGCCACCACCCTCCGAAGGATCCAATTTGTTATAATTTCGTTTCTAGGGTCAACTTCTATACTAATGCACATTTTCGATATTACACACTTCGTCAAGCTAAATGTTCCCGTAGGGCCCGTCTCTCTGTCCTCTGGGCGCAAAACCCACGCCTGCACTTGCACCTGGCCTTGGCTTGACTCCTGGATGTCCCACTTGCTTCCTCCTGCCTGCAAAACCAATGGCAAAGTCAGGGTTGTTGTTCAATACGCTGTCAGAAACCGTCGGCCTGTTTGAGGGACGCGAAGCCACTTGCTGATACTGGGGCTGGTACCTGTCATATTGGACTGGTTGCGCATATCCCTGGTTCGGCTGGACATTCTGTGGGTGTTGATTAACGAACTGATTCTGCGGTCTTGGCACGAACTGGCCCTGCGCTGGCGGAAAGGCTTGGTATTGCCCTGGCTGGAAGTTCTGCTGCAACTGTTGAGGAGAATGCTGTGCTCGCGGAGTCGAGTAGCTTTCATTTGGAGGTCTCTGCGACACGCTTGTGAAATCAGACTCTTCGTCTGAATCCATTGGCATATCGAGGGAGTTCCGCTCTGCAACTTCGTCCGTGTCCTGCAACTCAGTAAACGGCTGGTGGCCTTCGACGTTAGGGTGGTGATCAAAGACGCCGTAGTTTCTCAGATTGTATATTGACGAGGCACGATCGTTATGAGGGTAAGGTGCTTCAATGGCTTGGTCGACGTTAGAGGCAGTGCCTTCGCTGGGTACAAAATTGGGCGCCAAGTGCCTGTTCGAAGCAATCGGCGTGCTGGGGCCATTTTGTATGTTTAAACCATTGTAAGTGTTCTGAGACGGTGTGGCGTTCGGAGCAGGTCCGCTCGTCATGTACGGACGCGTTCTAGTCACGTCGTTGGCCACATTTGGCGCAGATTCTAACAAACTCTTGGTCAGTGTGTCTGTGCGTTCTTGAGGGTAGTTGTTTGTCGTAGCACCACGGTAGCTGAACTCTTTTGACGAAGACTGGTCCACACCGTAGCCGTACTTGTTCTTTTGAACGTCGTTCAACGAGCCAACCGAGTACACTGTGCGGCTGTCCATTTTGGAAATATTGCCAAATTTGTGCTCTTGGGCCATATCTGAGTCAGTCTCCACTTCTGAGCCACGTGGGGTGATGGAGAAGACAAGAAGAGGCACAGCCACCAAACAGCATCCTGCACTGGCGACAAGGAGCCAGCCTAACCATTCCACGTGAGGATGAAAAACAAGCACAACCATCACGGCAATAACGGCGGACGCGAAAAAGCAAATCACCGTGAAGACAAGCGAAAGAATTTTAAGTGCGCTGGCGTGCACGAACAACGAAAGAAAAGTAAACACAAACGCAATGAACGTCAACCCAGCGGCTATTGGCGCGACAATGAACGCTTTCGACAATGTGTTTCTCACGGACGAGCCCAAAAACCAGCTCGAATCAGTATCGGTTGAGCCAAACAGAACAGGGTAACCAGCGCTAGCGCATTTGTTTCCGTCACAGTATCCGAAAATCCCATACGTATGCGACAGTGTAGCCGCCAACTTTAAGCTCGACGCCACAGGAACGGAAACGGTGGCCAAAATCAAAAACACCAATGCCACTACGAGCAAAAGCGTCGGGACCGCGGTGAGAATCGCGTGTCTCATTATGGCGACGAATGATCTTCACAGAATCAGCCCGTCTTTGTGTCTGAAAATATACCCAAAGGTTTGGCGGTTACTTTACGAATGGTCGTTTTCTGAAGGTTCTCAAATCAGGTCCTTTTTGGTGCCAATATGAGTAATAACTGCAGCAGGAATTCACACGCTTTTGAGGATAAACAGTGGGGCAGAATCACTTTGCTTGTATTCTGACAGACTAAACAGTAACCACGGACAGTCCAGATAAACAAATAAACGAATGAAAGGCGGAAGTGACAGGACGATAACGCAAAGAAGTGTGCTAGTTCAAATCACAGAGCAGAACAAAGTTAATTTTGGAATAAAAAAACACGCCAATCAACCTGTTAGGCGCAGGCGTGCAAATGGAGCCGCGCGCCCATGTGCGGCTTCTCTTCTACTAAGATCCACAGCCTTGCCCTACACTAGATACAGTCCATTCCAGCGCGCTGCATAATCGACTGGCAGATAGCGCGGAAACAGTCCAAAATAGGGGCCCAGATGGGCGAGGCGTCCAGAAAAAAACCCAGGCAGTGAGGACAAGATAAGCTCATACACCTGCATTTCTATTCCTTTTTCGTTTACTTGGCTTTTCTTCGCTCACAGAGCCGTGCTATTATTCTTTCCCACATTCTCCCTCTCTACCCATTCATTCTCTCGTTTCTTTCTCACCCTTTTTTGATTCGCGTGTGGTAGGCCAATATAACCGCTCACGTCAATGAACTGTATATGGTTTACAACCTCCTGAGATAACGCAACTTTCTCACCTGTGGCACTCATGAGAGGAAAGTTTCAAACTCACTTGAAACAGCGCAACGCGGCTTGCCTTCTACTCTCTCCCTTAAGTAGATCCCTCATACCATATGTCAGGCACTTCCAAGATGTACCGGTCCATGGCCTCTCTAAATCTCGTTCGATACTGTTTCGGGGTGACGATTGTAGGGTCTTTTCCTTTCTTTCCGACCAAACTCTTACCCTTAACCCAATTTTCAACCTTCTTGTCCCAGGTAAATGTCCGTAGCCAGTCGATGATTCCAACATACAACTTTCCCGAAGAATCATCGATTCCGATGACAAGTGAGTAATCCATGACGTCCATCGCAGAAAGAAATGAAGTATCGTTAAACAACGACCCACGAAGAAGCTTCTTCAGCTGCTCCCTCACAAACACAGGGCTCTCGTAGATGTACTCAATCATGTTCTCATCAAGTAACACCTCATTCTCCTTGCCCGTTTGCTTTACGTGTCTGTTCCTCATCGACCCTTTCAAGTCGAAGATCCTGGTAGTCTTCCTATTGTAAAACAAGTTTTCCATGATCAAGAAGTCCATTTTGAAGGTCTTCCCGTTCATGGAATTTTTGAACTCCACCTGGTAAAACCCAAAAATCTTGGCGAGAGCCGTTGTCAACGTGTTGAAAGTAGACTGCGAGATGTACTTGAAGTAAAAAGGTGCGATTGAAACAAAAGACTCAAGCTCAGACTTAGAGAGTTCTTTGACGATGTAGCGATTGTCTAGAGTTTTGAGGAAGTTTGATCCACTTTTCCCTCCTGTTGAGTTCCATTTCACGCATCTGGATAAACTCTGTATGAACGAGTCATCATTTCCACATGCCTTTCTGAGAGCATCAAATTGTTCACTGTAGAAGATCTTGCAAGACATCTCGGTACTTCCATCGACAAACTGGTATTTCAAATGACTGGACTTTGTCTTAGTCATGATGGCCTCCAATTCGCTATTTTCGCTCTTGCTGTGGTCGTTTCTCTTCTTGAATTTCCGCTCAAGCTTCGCAAAGTGTTCACTCTTCTTCTTGAACTGCTCGTTTGCCTCCATTGTTTCACTTCCTTTATCTTCAGAAATCACAGACTCATTGGATCCCATGCCAGCTATTTTTTGCTTGTAGTCACTAGTAGAGAGGCAAAAAGCGACGAGTGAACTTGGCTCATCTTCCCTTACAATCACCTCAGAATCTGCAAAAGTATGCTCGGTAAAGTCCAAAGGGTATTCCAAAGGGTCCCAGAGCGTTGCCGACCTATCTGCCCAGAAATTTGAGAGGGATTTAAGCAATGAGTTCTTTTCGGGTTGCGGAATATCTATCTTGGGCCTTGCGCCCTCTTTGGCAGGATCAACCGAAGTAGCCGAGACTTTTCGCGGAGTTTCTGGAATGGTTTCATCGGTCCCACGGAGATCGCTTGTTTTAGAACCGTCTGAATCGTGGGTTTTTTCATGAGTTGATGATGGTTTCGAGATTGCTGTTAACCTGCGGTCAACATCGACGACATCTTCAATATTATCATAGATCTCAACGATTGGCTGCGAGTTGACAATCGGCACGGCTTTATACTTACTCGACTGTCTTTCAAGTACGGCCTCTCTTTGTTTTTGGAACTCGAGAGTCATTTGATTGAAATAGTTGGTTAAGTCCTGGACGCGTTTTGGTGCCTCATTGGGGCTGGACTCTGCCAGAATGAAGTCCTCGGGATCTGCTTTAGACTTGGTTGGCGATCTCAAAATCTTGTTGTTGTCATCCTCAAGTGACTGCCTGATCTGCATAATTTTGTCCTCAATCACCGTCAGGGGAATACGCCTAGACCCAGTTGAAAGGAGGTTGTCATTCGCAGGCTTGTGCTCGAGCAGATGATGATCAATTGGGGATTGGTCAACGCTCTCTCCAACTAAAAGAGCATTTATATCCGGCTTTTCAGGGCTTTTGACGTCAGGATCTTCTGAAATGTCGTCCCCGTCTTTCATTTCAGTATCCAATCTATCCATTAAAAAGTTTCTCAAATGAAATTGAGTAATTTTCGTGATCTCATTTTCAGTGGGGAGAAATCGACGTTCAAAGTCGTTAAACTCCTTGTCCCACGAAACGCCCAACTCTTGTATATCACGCTGAACCACATTTAGCGACATATAGTTACTGGGAATGGTAGACTCATAGATCTTGAGAGTCTTGGATGCAATGAAAGCCTCCTCGTTTGCGACTCTGGCTTTTAGCTCCTCAATTTTTGTGTGACCAGCTTCCGCTTTTTCGAAAGTATCCACTTTGATTCTGTTGAGCCTATTGGAGATGCTTTGAAAAAATTTAGTAGAGCTTTCCTGGATGATCTTGAGGGAGTCTAACTTCAGCTCGAGATTCACAGTAGCAACAAACTCGAGTTTCTTCCTGGGCACCACAACTTCGTAGTTGATGATCTCAGAGATTTCCATTCTGATAAAGTACCCATTGATGCCAAAATACTTGACTTGACTCTTGAAGAAATCATGTTCACAAAGTTTCTCGTTCCAAGCATGGTTCGACCAAAAATTGAGCTCAAAAAACTTTCCGAGAGATAAATAGTAGGTCTCATCACTCATAACTGCGATAGGCGATGAGGTATTGCATTCGGTACAATAACTCCACATGATTCTTTTCTCCTTGTCCCTGAACTGCTCCAGGACCTGTACGTTATCAATTCGTTCAACGATCAAGTCAATCTTGTAGTTATCATGAACATAGGTCTTGTAATGATTTAGAAGAAGATCACCACATTCATCGCATGCCTTCCCAGTTTCTTGAAGAGTTTGATCAAGAAAGGTTCCAATGCACTTATCATTATCCGAGTAGAAGTCAACCACAACTACCACAGGGCCATAGCAAGGGGTAGCATGCTTGATTGAGACCCTAGAGTGGAGAAAGTGGATGCTTCTATGAAATATAGGATAAAGTTGATAAATCGAATATTTCATGCTGTTGGACCATGTCCTCAACCTGAAATTGAATTCTCTCTGATAAAACTGTACCCATTCCGAGCTCACAAATTTCAAGAACGTCACAATGTCACTCTTTCCATTGAAACGTTCTAAATTAAAGTCAAATTGCAACTGCTCGAGCCACTGGGGCTTTATCTCATCGTTTTCCGTCGTTTGCTGTATTGTTTTGTCAAGGTCGTAAAAATAAACAAAACTCTCGAACGAGTTCACGACGTTACTGAGGGTCACGGGAAGTGGATAGCAGACTGCGGGCGAGAAGCTTAAAATCCGCTCACTGAATAACTTGACGTAGTTGAAAACACCGTAGTGTTCCATCGAATTAACGCACACAGATTTCAAGTCATTGGGATCGTCAGACTTAATTTCCATTAGTCTTTCAAGTGACTTGAGCTCCTTCAGAATTTCTGACAGAGTAGTATCTATTGCGAGAGAGAAGTCATGGAAGAAGCTGCGCTCGAACCTCGCATTGAAAGCCCCAGGGATCAAGGACTCCGAAGCATACTTCACACTGCTTAGGTATTCTTCATCACCTCCTTTCAAGCATATGGTGAAACCGGACTCCAATTCGCTGCCAACAAAGAACGTAAATGTTTTCACGATGTCTTCAAAAACAAACTTTTTTACTTCAAATAGACGACAAGTGCCCAATGCCCCCTTTTTGAAAAATAGGTCATTCACCGATTGGAAAATGTCAGCCTTTGTGTACCGAGATATTCTTTCAATGACTTGAGGTTTGACATTAGAAATCACAGTGATGTTTGCTTCTTCCAAAAGTTTCTGGGCTAAACCACACACGGTATCTCCAACAACAACGAGGTCTGGTTCGAATGAGATTAACCGTGACACCAAATTGGATATATAAACAGACTGCTGAGAATTTACAACCCTCAAGCTAATAAATTGCTCCTTTTGCTTCAAGTATTCAAGTGGAAAAACAAGAAGCGCGACTTTTGGATTGTTGATTGATGATGGCATCCTCTTTGAGTCAATGTCTTTGGTAATAAAAAGGCCATCCAAAACGGAGGTGTCCTCTGGCCTCCCCCCAAGAATCTTTTTGATTTTGATGTATTGTTTCACGTCCAAGGTATCATTGACTTTAACGCGATCAATGCTGGCAAATGTTTTCAGCAAAACCTCAACCCACCGACCTTGATCACCTTCGCCTTTGATATCACAATCTTCCAAGCATTGCTTAATCATATGTTTCAATTTCATATCAAACATTGTGTTGAGAGATGGTGCGGTCGAGTTCTCAAGAACCTCCCTAGTCGTTAACACACTCAAAGGCTCCAAGTCGTTTGTGAGATCCACTTGATCATTGAAGCTTTCTTGGGGGCTTCTAGTGAAATTTCTCTTGTCATCACTTCTAATTGACATGCTCGAAATATTTGATTTGAGTTCTTTCTGTGGACTGAGTGAATGGTTTGGTGTAACTTTTGATGATCCTTCCTCGCTCGGGCCAAAAACCTTATCTGACTTTGGAGTAAAGAGCGCAGATGAACCCACCGGTTCAGACTCAGAGACATGACCATGATAAGTAGCTTCGAATGAAGGCATCATCAGAATACCACTGTGTATTTTCCTGACCAGTCTCTGATTTCTTCGATCTTTAATTCTCCGCAATGAGGCCTTGGCACGCTCGTTAGAACGAAAATTCGAGCGTTGCTTATTTTCAGACATGGTGGAATTATTGAAAGAGTCAATGGGCTTGAATTCAAAACGTTTCATTGCGTCAGATTGGCTCATGTTCGCAGGACCGTATTTGCCTTCAATGCCAGGAAATTCGAGCAATGTTGGGACTCCCGGAACAGAAGAAGATAGGTGATTAAGGGGTCTTGTGGGCATGCTCGAAACAGTAGCGGGATGATTTAGGGAGGTGTACAAGGACATGACCTTTTCGTCTTCATTTTCACTCTCCACGTCATCTTCTGGCTCGACTTCCTCGGCATCCTGGTCTTGGGCTTGCGATAAAATATCGTGAGCTCGCTTTGAAAATTCTAGCTTTGACTTAGCAGGGAGCCTTGTGTATTTCCCATTCACCACAGACTTGTAAAATGAGCTGATATTGTCAAGGCTCTTCAAATTGCCAATTTCCGAACTGACAGATGCGGAACGCCGTGGATAGTTCATATACCAAGTTGTGGTATCTGGCACTTCACTACCAACAACATTCTTCGATGACAGACCATGCCCTGACGATCTTAACGTTTGATGAGCATTTAACGAGGAACTTTGAGTATATGAACCCGAAGGAATAGCAATTTCCACAGCTTCTCCAGTTCTTCGAGTCGGAATAGCCATTTTCGGAGGATGTCGATGTGAGATACCCTCAGGACTTCTTTGGTTTTCAGAAAAGGGAGAAGACGCCGTTTTGAGCAGTGGACTCTCCCGCGAGTTAAATACTGGAGTTCTTTTCGTCTTCAGTAAAGGAGAGTCAACAATGGCACCACTTCTTGTCGAACTTGCCGAGTAGGATCTCAATCTTGTCAATACATTGTCAGTAACCCCAGCCGTCCCGGGATTCTCAACTGTGAGATTGCTTATGTTAGCCAGAGAACGCACTTCGCTCGAAGCATCTCCTTTCTCTTCTTCGGACGAGCTCAGTGAATCGTCACTCAAGTAAACAACAACGTCACTGTAACATGGTTTGCATACACGAAGCTTGTCCTTGAAAGCTTTCGTGACTTTGCCGTTAACCTTGCCATGGCGCTGCTGCTTATACTGGCTGTAGGAAATGAAAATTGTACAATCAGCACAGAAAATTTGGCCGCAGAATCGACAGTGATGCTTCCTTCTGAAAGCAGTGAATTGTTTGAAGCAGTTAAGACAGTCTGACACGAAGGAGTCGTTCATCCAGTACTTTTTAGGGATCCCGCCGTTTTTGAGAGGATTGTTTGAGAGCCTATGTGGCCTTTGCTTCCTCTTTTTGGTTTTCTTCCCATTGCTCGAAATCATTGACGATGCAGAAGACCCTACACCTAGGTTTGTCTGTATTATAGACCTAGCACCATCGAAAATGGCAGAGGGGAAATGGCTTGACATTCTGCGTGACGGACTTTTCGGGTGTTTCGGTTTGCGTACCAGTGCCTCGCTGACCCGAATGCTCATAGGCGGAGGCTTTTCGGGTCTCAGCTGGCTCAAAAATGACATGCCCCCAGCATCATTCGTAAACGAGTTACTTGATGTATCATGGTCTTCCGTATCCTGATCAGAGGCAGAGTCGTCGTCGGAAACTTCTATATCATTAGGTAGGTTGTTGAAAATAGATGATATGCGGTTCTGGAGAGTTTTGACAGTAGACGATTTGAGTGTAGAATCCGTGCGGGTTTTGGGCAACTGTTGCGGGTGTGTGACAAAAAATTGCAGAGACGAGTTGGCCAAGCTTCTTGATGATGTAGCGGTATCTGTGTTCACAGCAGCCGTCACGTCGCTCGTACTTAGCAGCGCAATAGGAAGTTTGGAGACGCTTGATGTCGAGAGTTTCAAGAACAAGTTATCTGACGTCACGCGTGGTGCATTTTCGGAAGCAGGTGTATTAGAAATCCCTGGGGGAGTTTCTGCCATGTTTCTCTTTGGAAGATCCAGCCCAGGTGTGATGGTAGTAATCACAGGTGGAGCAGTTGCAACGAGCAGTAAAGTAGCCGCCGGTGAACTAAGAGGAATGGCGCTTTCGCCCTGTACTCTCTTGATATTTTTGGGTGGCGATTTTAACTGCCCTGATGAAGGTTGCGACAGAGCTGTTTCAGCGATATTTGCATCGGTTGCTGAGGCTGCATTTTCGGGAAAATTCGGCGGCAAAATGCTCACATTTCCTTGCGAACATATCGACAGTGAGTCTAGGATATCATGCGGTCGTGGATCTGTAGGAGATGTGTAATTATGTACCAAATTAGACGCGTTATTAGTCACCTTTCGTAGTGTTTTCGAGATAATGGTGGATAGCGAGCGGTTAGCGACGACCTCGGGATCAGGAAGTGTGGGGAAGGACACAAAATCGTCAATATTCGTCGAGGGATTGTCGTTCTTACCCGCCGGCGGGTCTTGTGGCAAGGGGTATCCATCGTAGGATACGTTTCTAGTGGGAGAAGACATTAAAACACGGTAGTATTAACGCCAGCAGTGTGATATTGGCCAGTTATAGTATTGCCTAATTATTCCAATTCTTGCTCTTGTCTTGATATTATCGCTTTTAATAAATCACACAGGGTATCCTGTTTGTTTTAGGTATATTTTCTGTTTGCGTGGCTCCTGGAGATTGAAGATTATTTTGTTGATTGGTAAGTGTTAAGTAGACCGGTATGCCCTCTACGATGGACCTTTCGCGGGGCCTTACATCATAGTACCTCAGGCCTCAATCACGCGTAATACACGAGTAGGCAAAAGACACGGGGAAGAGAGAATTCTTTAAGCGGCAAAGCTACGTGTTGACTTTTATGAATTGAATCAAATTATGGGCTCATTCATTTTCATAAATAGGTTATTGTTTGCCCGGTTTTGGAACCATCATGATCCATAGTGTTTCCGGCTGGTGCGCGATCGGGACAAAGAGTCAGTTGGGGACATTGGCTCCAATCAGGGTGCTACGTCCTCGTTATTGAGGGATAATCTCTATTGGTCAAAATGAAAAAAAAAGTGGAAGGTTAGCCAGAATGAATCCACTGTATCAAGCAATTTTGCATGTTGTGTGGGATTCACACGACTCAGATAATAACTCGTGAATCTCCAAGTTCTCCACAGTATTTGAGATGGGTTTCAAATTCGACTCCAAATTCTAAAAATGGTAGAAAATATTGCAATGTTGTTGGCGCCTCAACTTAAATCTTCTCCATGGTATTGTTCAAAGAACAATGGGTATACATTCGATTGTTTTGGGTAGAGTTAGGGAGACCAACACCTTACTTCTATCATGGTTTGAGGTCTGGGCTATGCCCATTGGGACTGGCTTCTTGGAGCTGACTCTAAGGAGTTTGTCCTAATAGGTGGGAAACCTTGGAACATTGTGTGCATGCGGTGTAACTTGCGAACTGATGAATGAAGATTTTTGGATTCTTTGACTTGAAAAATCTCTTACTATACTCTGGCGACCAAAGCCCCTTTTACTTCGTATGTCAGCTTCACGTACTCTCTATTATTACCATTTGCAGCTACTTTTTTTTTCCTCGATTCAAGATCTCGCGCGGGTGGGTCCCCTGGATCCAGGAATGCGCTACTGGGGGGCCGTAAGAGGGTCAATGTTCCGGAGTCCAGTAGTAGATTACACACCCGTAATAATCGTGAGATCTGGTCAAAGCTAACAGCTGCCAGTTTCCCTGCGGTTTACATTGTCGGTGAATGATCGACACCGCCCACGGCTAGAGGTTCCGTCTGGCACAGAGAGTGTTCCAGCAGCTCCATGCGCAAGACAATAAGTGTCACTCTCCAAGGGACCGAAACCCACCAGTCTAGTGAAAATTGTGGAAGTTGAGCAAATTATCTTCAGAAAACATACTAGAGCTTGACCTTAGTCCCTCGAGAAACCCCTAGAAGCACACTCTACAAGCATTTATAAACACCTCCATAAATACCTCTATCTAAAGTCTTGTGCATTGGCCTATCCGATCGAGCTTGCAGATTGCCACGGTCCCACGCGCACGCCCCGGTCTCTGGCCCGTCGTGCGGCGGAAGAAAAACTCGCACAGGCGCACCCCAGCCAACCACCACACTCGCACAGCACCTCGGAAAAGCACCAGAAAAGCGTCAGATTCGCCAGAGAGACTATAAAAGCTTTGAAACAGTGGTGCACTTTCCCCGCGTCTCACACATACTCACACAGCACAGCACGCGATGTCATCGTCGGTGTTGCAGAAACGAAGGGGCGCCAAGTCGGCCCTGGGCACAGTGTCTGCGTCAACAAATGGGCTGAACGGCTACGACGACGACGACTTCCAAAACGACCACAAGATTGGCATCGACACACGTGATATTGGACGCGACCAGACCGTCAAAATCCCGTTTTTGACCTTGATGGAGGAGGTTTTACTCATGGGCTTGAAGGACAAAGAGGGCTACTTGTCGTTCTGGAACGACAATATCTCGTACGCGCTCCGCGGCTGCATTTTGTTGGAGTTGGCCTTCAGGGGCAAGATCTCGTTGGTCAACGACCCGGCCAGACGCCGGTTCGACTTGTGCGATCGCTTGGTGGAAGTCGTCAACACGGAACCCACCGGCGAGGTTTTGCTAGACGAGGCGTTGAAGATCATGAAAAACGACGAGGGCCACTTGTCAGTGCTGAACTGGGTCGACTTATTGTCGGGCGAGACCTGGAACTTGATGAAGATCAACTACCAATTGAAGCAGGTGAGAGAGAGATTGGCCAAGGGCTTGGTCGATAAGGGAATCTTGCGTACGGAGAGAAAGAACTTCTTTTTGTTCGACATGGCCACGCATCCGGTGGCCGACAAAATGTCCAAGGAAAACATCCGCAACCGCGTGTTGAGCTTTTTGACCCAACGAACCATCGACTTGGATGCGTTGAGCAACGACCAGTTCGCGGCAGACACTTCGTACCGATACCTTAGAACCGTAGCGTTGATATGCGGCGCGTACGCCGCCAACGTTTTGGAGAACGTGTTGTTGGTGCTCAATTACGACACACGTGACCAGGCATTCGCCCGTGCCGACGAGTTGTTGAACGACTACAGCGAGTTTCCTTTTGGCACCAAGGGTCTGCTGAGTCCCTTGGGTTTGGGCAGCAACTTGGCGGAGGAGATCAGCAAGGAGACCGAGCTGAGCAGCGAGTTGAAGCTAGAGTTGATCGCAGCGGTCTTGAGCGTGTTCGCCAGAATGGACTCTATCTTATAAACCTGCCACTGCAGACGCATATACTTAAGGCTACATAATGAAAGGACGTCACCCACGTAGGCATCCATCTAGATATAGTTGAGCCTCATGTCAAGACCTGCGTTGAGCTCGTTCACGAACGCAGAGACAAGACTATGGTTTTCCGTGTCCCCCTTTGAGTCCCACCAAAATCCTCCACGAAGCCCACGTTTGATGACGAACTTGGCCTTTTCAGCGGTGCATTCGGGATTGTCGTATGTGACAAGAAGCCGTTGTTTCTCGTCATATTTGAAAGCCGCCACCCTAATGTCGTCGAAAACTTCGTCCGATCTGTCAATTGAACGGAAGTCAATGACATCCTCAGAACTAGCTGCCCTCTTTGCAAATCTGCATCCGGGGTGATGTGTAGATGGACGGCTGAAGCTGCGCCCATACATTGGCATTCCAAGAACTAGCTTGTGGGGAGGAACTCCCAAAGAGATGTACTTGTCAATCACCAGCTCTGCGCTGAGCGTGTTGTCGCCATTTACACCATACAAATTCGCATGATAACCTGTCCGCGTAGACCAAGCCTCGCCTGCAAAATCGTAACACATGATATTCCAAAACGTAACATAGTGGTTCATATCTGACACAAGTAAGTTCGCAATGTTCTCCGCGCCAGCAGGCGCAGCAACTGTAAGGTCGAGCTCGTCACTGATCTGATTCAAATGTTCCCTTAATCGACCCAACAAATAAACGAGTTGCGTGGCTTGTGCCTCATCTTGCGGGTACTCCCAATCGATGTCGATGCCGTCAAACTTGTATCGGTCTACCAACTCAATACACGAAACCACGAAGTTGGTCATACGCGTCTTGTCCTTCATCACGTGGGTGAAGATGTCATGCGTTCCCCAGCCTCCAATAGACATGATGACCTTCAAGCCTCTGTGTTTCTTTTTAAGCGCGTATAGCACTCTGAGGGAGCCCTTGAGCCCGGCCACCATCGGCATTTGTAAGTCAGCCCATGGGTCAGAAACTGAGACAGTGCCTGTAGCCATGTCAATTTTCATGAAGGCATAGAACACGTGACTTAATTTATCAACTGGTAATTGGTGTGCAAAGTGTTTCGTCGCGTAGACGGACCAGTTAGAGAAATACACTGCCGACACAAAACACATGTTGAAACTGTTCAGTGTCTGAAGTCTAACCTAGAGCTGCCAGGGACAGGCGGGCGAAAAGTTTCCTATATGAACCTATCCGTGTTCTTCTCTGAGTCAGTACACGTACTGTTAGGTTTATGAGTAGAGTGTAAAGCTAATACTATGAGCAAAATAGTAGAAGAAATAGTGTACTAGGTTGAGTTGAATCTTTTGTTTGGAGCTCGGGTGCAAATGCCGCGTGCCGCATGGGTGCGAACAGGCTGTGGGGCGGTTGGCGATTGGTTCCAGACCCCCATGCTGGTAACTAAAGCAGATAGATTTGATATAGATTTAGGAAAAATAATCTGGTCGCATTCGAAAAATGAAAGCAATGATACCTTCTTTTCAAAGTTAGAAAACAAAATGCAGTAACGGACCAGTAACTTCCTCCGCCTTGGAGTTGGCCCACCAGGCTGGGTGCACTTTTGCCTCTGGCCCCACATTCGCAATCTAGTACGATCCGCGTACAGCACATCTCACTCCACAAAGTACACCTAAACCAAAAACTTATCACACAATCATGGCAACCATTGAATACATTGAAAGAGCCAGCGCAGGTCTTCCTGTGCAGATCACGCCAGCCGACAAGATCTACAAAGATGATTGCATGTATTCATTCGACAGTGCCGAGAACAACGACTTGGGTTTAGATGTCTGCATGACATGCTTCCAAGCGTTTGCTCGAGCCGCCCATAAAGACTACACTTCTGAGCATTATTCCCGCAAAAGACACCCGCTTTTCGTGAACATCAAGAAACAGCTCAAGCGCAAAACCGAAGAGGAGCCTGACCAAGAAGATACAAACGAGGCCAGATATAAGGTGCCGAAACTTGAAATTGTCGAACAAAAGGAGCTGGATTTGTACGATATCTCAACCGGCGTCTACGTGGCTCCTCTTGGAGATGTGGTTCAAATCGACGAGTGCCCTGAACCCGTCAGAAAACTCGCAAACGAGATTCTCACGGCTAATTCTGCCAGTGTCAGTGATGATATCAAGGCCTGGGAGCTGGAGGTATTCCCCTGTGAACACTCGTTGAGCATAACCACTTCTGTAGACCCAGACGTACCCGTAGTGCTTTCTCAGTGCGCCATGTGCGAATTGAAGGAGAATCTATGGATCTGTTTAACATGTGGCGCCATTGGCTGTGGCCGTGAACAATTTGGATCTTCGTTGAAGGGAAATTCACATGCGTTGACCCACTATGAGCTCACGGGCCATCAGGTTGCAGTAAAATTGGGGTCTCTTTCCGCTCACGATGAGGAATCCTGTGACTGTTACTGCTATCAATGTAATGACGAGGTGAAAGTGCCAAACTTGACAGAAAATTTGCTCCCGTTTGGCGTCGACTTAACTTCTGCAGTGAAGTCTGAAAAGAGCTTGGTCGAGTTGAATCTAGACACCAACAAAAACTGGCAGTTCAACTTGGACGGTGCTTCAGGCGAAAAATTGACACCTGTCTTTGGGCCAGGGCTTACGGGGCTTCTGAACTTGGGCAATTCGTGCTATTTGAATTCAGTCTTACAGGCATTATTCAGCTTGGACCTGTACAGAGAGTTTTTTGGATCCTTACATTTCGACGAAAAGGTGGCGGATCCGGCGGTGGATTTACCCTCTCAGATGATCAAATTATATGACGGTTTGCTTTCTGGAAGGTACTCCGTGCCCAGTGCTTTGAAAGGTGACGAGTACCAGAATGGAATCAAGCCATCGACATTCAAGGCGCTTATTGGCGCAGACCACCAAGAGTTCAAAACAAACAAACAGCAGGATGCCAATGAGTTTTTGCTCTACCTACTTGATAAGCTTGACAGGCAATTTGGGCTTGCATTGAATAAAGATTTCAAGTTCTTACTTGGCTCAAAGCTCATTTGCTCTAATTGCAAGCACGGCTCGAAAACGAGCAATTTAGTGGATAATATCTCGTTGCCAATCAAAAGCACGTTGTTGGGAACGGATGACGAGGGAAAGAGGATTTACGAGGAGGTTAAACTCGCGGATTCGTTTAAATCATTTTCGGCGAAGGAGAACATCGAAAATTATACTTGTGAAAACTGTGGCAGCTCGAACCTGATTACGAAGCAGGAAGGGTTTGAAACCTTTCCAAAGTACCTCATTGCCTCAGTCCAGAGAATCACGCTAGAGAATTGGGTGCCTGTTAAACAGGAGATTCCCATCAAGATTCCAGAAGAGATTGATATTTCAGCTTGCAAAGGACCTACATTCAGCGCTGAAGAAACGGAGATCAAAGCGGACGAGAACTCTACAGGTGCTAGCAAATTTGTGCCCGATCCTGACGCGCTCTCCATGCTTCTCAGTATGGGATTCAGTGAACTCCGATGCTTAAGAGGTCTCTACAATACGGGAAACAAAGACGCCGAGGAGGCCATGAACTGGGTGTTTGCTCATATGGATGACCCTGATATTGATGCACCTTTTGACCCCACGCTTTCCCAAGCGGACAATGACTCAACACTGGAAATTTCACCTGAAGCCATAGACAATCTCGTGTCTATGGGATTCAGCGCGATCCTCGCAAAAAAGGCACTTGTGTTGAACAGAAATGATGTCAACGCATCTGTGGAATGGCTCTTCAGTAATCCTGACGATGATGGTGTAATCGAAGATGATAGCACACCCGTGGTGGACTTACAAGCGGAGTCTCGAACGTTGGCGTCGCATCTACAGAAGGAGGCAGATAGCGGCCGTCACCTGCGGTATGCACTCAAGGCTGTCATTTGTCATAAAGGCACGTCGCCACACACAGGACATTACGTTGCCTTCATCAAATCGGGAGGGCAGTGGCTCCAGTTCAATGACGAGAAAGTTGTGCAGTGCGGCAATAATATCGAAGACGTCGAGAAAAATGCCTACATATACTTTTTTGAGCAGCTTTAAAGGGCCTTTGGTTGCGTGGCGCGACCCAGTGAAAGCGCCGCAAATGGTCATGCATACACGTCGATTTTTCAAGGCATTTCTTACTGATTGTTCAACACAAAGCGCTACATGCTCAGTACCAATTCATTAGGTTTTTCTATGGAATTACAGGGCCAAGCCGGTGTATTTATCGTATTTTCCCGTGATTATTGCCTTATACGCTTATTAATGGCAGCGTTCTAGAAAAGTCTCATCCAGATTCGTGCAAGATTTCTCATGCGCGGCTGCTATTCTTGGAGAAGTTCCGCCATATAAAAAAGGCGCAATGAGTCAAGCATCGAGAACGTGGTGTATCGCTCGGAGTTAAATAGAAGAGCCCTCCGCTTACAAAGTCCGAAGCTATTTCAAAATTAGTTTTTGGCTTAACAAAAGAAACATGTTTGTGTCTAACAATCACGTCGGCGACAGAACTCGTTTAGAAGACTGGAGAAGTATGTTTCGACATTTCGAGGCTAGTGCTTATTTTTCACGGCTGATTTTTTTTTTCACCCACCTACTAACACCCAGTCCGTGGCTACGACCCTTTGACGCCCCCAGACTTGTTGCAACACGAGTTGCCGCTCACGGAAACCTGCAAAAATACCGTTTTGAAAGGTAGAGACGACGCTGTCCACATCCTCAATGGTGACGATGACAGACTCATAGTAGTGATTGGACCATGTTCCATCCACGACCCTAAAGCTGCACTTGACTACGCACACAGATTGAAGAAGGAGGCCGAGAAGCACGCGGGCGAGCTCCATATTGTCATGAGAGCATACCTCGAAAAACCAAGAACCACCGTTGGCTGGAAGGGATTGATCAACGACCCCGAAATCGACGGTTCTTTCCAGATCAACAAGGGTCTCAGAATTGCCCGTAAGTTGTTCGTGGACCTCACGGAAATCTTGCCCATTGCTGGCGAGATGTTGGACACCATTTCTCCACAGTTCCTCTCTGACTTGGTCAGTGTGGGTGCCATTGGTGCGAGAACCACTGAGTCCCAGTTGCACAGAGAATTGTCGTCTGGGCTCTCATTCCCCGTGGGTTTCAAGAACGGAACCGACGGAACTCTAGGCGTTGCCATCGACGCCTTGAGAGCCGCGTCGCACCCCCACCATTTCTTGTCGGTGACGAAACCAGGTATTGTTGCTATCGTGGGTACCGACGGAAACAAGGACTGTTTCGTGATCTTGCGTGGTGGCAAACAGGGCACCAACTTCGACGAGAAGTCCGTCAAGGAAACCAAGGAGGCGTTGAAGAAAGCAAGCGTGATTAGTGACGACAAAGTCACGCGCAGAATCATGGTCGACTGCTCCCACGGCAACTCCAACAAGAACCACAGAAACCAGCCTCTAGTGGCTGCCGAGATTGCTAGACAGCTCAGCCAGGGCGAGGAATCCATCTGCGGTTTGATGATCGAGTCCAACATCGAGGAGGGCAGGCAAGATGTGCCTCCTCAGGAAGAGGGTGGGAAGGATGCGTTGAAATACGGATGCTCTATCACCGATGCCTGTATCAGCTTCGACGAGACCATTCCAGTGTTGCAAACATTGGCTGACGCCGTGAAGGCCAGAAGAGCTCTCAGAAAGTAGGAGCCTAATGTCTGCACAGTATTCGTACATAATTACATAGCGTAGACACTGTCAAGCGTGGGCTTGTACGTACGTTGTTCAGGCTAAATAAAAATAAAAGTTTTCAATTGTTACATATCCAGGATGGCGTCGTAGGTCTTCGTACGTACGACGTCTCTATTCCTCATCGTCCTCCGAATCGTCAAACTCGATCATGAGCCCTGCCTTCTGCAACACTGCATCCCAGTTACACGTAAGAATCACAACCGTCTCGATGATCCCGATTAGGAACATGCCGCTGCCGATGCCGATCCACAAGCCTTTCAATTTAAGGTCGGTCGTCTTCGTGAGGATGAACGCCAAGGGCATGGCAAATGCGTAGTACGCCATGAAATTGATGACCCCGCCGATTTTCTGTAAACCTTGTGCGCGAAGAATGCCGCTGGCCACCGACGCCAACCCGTCGAAGATCTGCAAAACGGAAACTAGCGGTGTGAAAAGCGACACAATGAGTTCCGTCACCTCGGGGTCCTCCGTAAAAAGGCCAGCAATCGTTCGTCTAAAGGTGAACAAAACGCAGCAGTTCATCACCGCCACGCCAAGCCCACCAAGCAAGCCCGTTTTTGTCGATAATTTTGCTGAATAGAGGTTCTGCGCTCCTACAAAGTTTGCAATTCGCGTAGAGGCAGCAATGCTCACGGCAAAGGGAACCATATAAGTAAGCGACGCAATGGAACCCACCGCACTCTGCGCAGCCAACTCCGCCGTGCCAAAGTACAGTGCAAGGAGCGTCATGATCTCATACGCAACGTACTCGGATTCTAGCATGACGATCCCAGGAATCGCCAAGTGCGACAACTGGCCCCAGTTTTGGAAGAGCTTCGTGAAGCCACAGAAGCCATACCAGCACTTGGACCCGTCGACAAACACCACGTATAGCACGAGAAGGATCGACATGATCCAGAAGTTGATCACGGTGGCGATGGGCGCACCGGCGTAACCAATACCGTACTTCTCGTTCCACACAAGGAACCAAGAGAGGAATATATTGATCGGCGCACTCACAAATAACACGCCCGTGCCGGCCTCGAAAATGCCCTGCGCTTGCAAAAACCGCTTCGCGTTCTCGAAGAAAATGTAAGCGGGGCCCCCCGCAATAAGGATTCGGAGAAATTGAGTGGTGAGCTGTAGCACCTTGTCGTTTTCAATGATGTACTGTAGGAGCAAGCCGCTGTTCCACCAAAACAACACACAGGGCACGTATGCCACCAAGGAAAACATCGTGCACCGCTGCACGTAGGTAGACACTAGCTCGTAGTTGCCTGCACCGTAGGCGTGGGGACACAACGTATCTAGGGCAGTGGCAATTCCTTCGAACACGGCCAAGGATATTGTGGATGTCATCGACGCGAGCGACACTGCCGCAAGCTCGTTTTTTCCCAAGTGGCCCACCACTAGTAAGGAGATGATCGAGAACAAGTGCTCGAGCACGAACGTGATGATCAACGGAAGAGAGTACCGGAACAACATGCGGCTCTCCACGCGATATGTCGTTTTCATGTGCACGAAGTCCTCCTTGGCAAAGATCAGTTTTTTCGACTTGTCGTCCGACGCAAACGTGCCGTTCGAGCCTCCTGACTGTACGGAGTGCCCGTCTATGTCTTCATTTTCATCACCACTTTCGGTGGCATTGTATCGGCGTTGGTGCTCTTCAAGAAGCCAGCTGTGAAACGATTCCTGGTCCCCAGTGGTATGCGCCGAACTGAGAGTCGACGGGAGTGACCTGGCCGAAGATATACTGGCATTATCGCTCTCTTCGGCAAGACCCGTGTACACCAGGCCGGACTCATCTAGCGAGAGAAACGAACGCTGGTCTTCTTCGCCCCCATAGCTGAAAAGCGGGTAGTTCGTCGAAGGGGGGATATATAGCCGCCGTCTGCGGTTGCTGGTGGTGTTGGGGTTTGCCAACTGATTGATCACCTGTGATAATACCATCGTGTGCTCTGTTGGTGCTCAGTGTAGTGTGGATATAAGCTGTGGTTTGCCTGAGCCCGAGGAGTGAAATGTTGATAAGTGTTTTTCAGTGTCCAGCGTATTTTGGCTTGGTTCCTCGAAAGTACTTTCTGTTCGTTTGACTATGGCACCGGATTTCGCGGGCCGAAACTTTTCGCGGTAGACCACTGATAAGGTTCTACCGAGCACACTATAACTCGCGGTACTAGGCTAATTGGTACAGATCCTACAGAAGTATTGGAAAATGTTCAATATTAACTATTTGCTATGAATCCTTCGTATCGTCAAAAACCGCCCATAGGCCTCGAGCAAATACCTAGACATCGGCAGATCTTTGGGGTGCAAAGTTGTGAATTCGCATAGCGAAAGGTTGACCAATAAATGACACGAGCTGCGTGCATCACGGCCCATCCTTACGAAACTTATGACTCTATGACGCTATGACGCTCAAATGAGCATCCACCCCAGCCCAGCCAAAATTCCTCCCAAGATCACGATGGTGACAATCAGTGCTCCAACCTTATCTCCAGTGGTGATGTTAATCACGTTGGAATTGATCTGGGCTCGTGTGTCGTTTCCTGCGCTCGCGTCGCCGCCTTCATTCGAGCCACCGGTCTCCGGTGTTAAGGGAATGTGCTGGGTGGTGAGGAGGGACACAATACACTCCAACGCAGACATCTGTTCTCCAAGACCAAATTTTGTATCCCAGCCATCGATAGACCAGTTTTCTCCGCACGTGACGTTGTCACTGCCTCCAGAACATGACTGCGCGGCTGCCTGGGCACTAGGCGTCAACCAGCCGGTGACAATTGTGTCGTAGGTTTCTGGAATTAAGGTTGCGGTCAATCCAAGACACCGTGAGAACAAGGAGCGAAACGAGCTCTGGTCGTCATTGCACCCATTAACGCTATTCACGCACGTGGTCTCCATCATAATAGACTCGTTAAAGAAAAATGATGACGCTTCGATGATCTGCATCGCCGTGGTTCTCCACTTCCTGTCCCCTGTAGCATCATACAAGTATGCTGATCCGGCCATGAAGATGCCATACGTGTACGACCATTTGTGCACAATGATGTCAGTACACTCTGTTGCGTCAGTGGCGCCGTCTCGAATCACGAACCCCTCAGAATCTGTTCCGAAAAACCCGATATTCCACATCCAGTCATTCACCTTTTCTGCAATGTCTAGGTATAACTGATTGCCCGTGAAGCGGTACAAGCGGGCGGCTAGGTGGAAAAGACACCCGTTTGCGATCGAATTCTTGTAAGGGTACCCCTTGTTCCAGGTGAAAATCTGCCATCGAAGCCCCCCATTGCACGAGGTTGTGTCCCACCTATTGTTCATTGAATTCACTATGGCCTGTATCATGTAGAGCCAGCTGTGTTCCTGCGGATTCGTGAAATTCCGCTCCACTGCCTGCATTATCGCCATGCCCCACACGCCCTGGTCGTCATTACCCTCGGTCATGCTTTGATTTTGAGGCATATAGTTGAATTCCGTACCTCTCTGAGCGTACATTGCATCAAAAAGGATCCTTGTGAACGTGGTGTTATCCTTGGCACAGAATGCCCAGTAGTCTACCCAACCGCCGAATACTTCGCCGGCATGCCACCAGTAGTAAGGCGGGACAAATAGCCCAAGACTACCGCCGTATTGCAAGCCCAAGTAATAGTTCAACTCACCCTGGACAATCTCCTTTGCCGCATCGCATATCGACTCGTTTGAGTGAATATCAAGAGACAAAGAAACGGCAGCAGAGACCCAGAGACTGAACGCCGGGAACACTGTGAACAGAAAGAACCTCATGGTGAAGATGGCTGAGCTGGGATTATCCTGACTGTGTTGACTCGTTTCTTTTTCCTGATCACCGACTTCTTCTAGTAGGGTGGGGAATTTGTGTTTCTGATTGTGGTCGGAAAAAGAATCGAACAAAGACGACTGAAAGAAATCACCGGTGTTTGTTCTCTGATGGATACAGAAAATGGGAAGGTCGTATCACCAACACGTTACTTGATATTCTTGTTATGAGAGCGTTAATTCACCTTTAAAGTACTAGCGACGTCTACATTTTACAATGGGCAAAACTTTGAGGAGTTCCGATAGAGGCAATTCGAGTTCCTATTGTCCTTATGGCTATGCTGAGAACGGTCAATTGAGGACCCTCTGCCTGAGACTGAAAGTTGACACCACCACTTGTGACTTACATTGCAAAGCGAAGCTTTTCTTTGGACCTCAACAACACGTCTCGTTCATCTCTATTGAGCATCCAGATTGTACTACATATTTTGCAATACTCTGTTCACGAGGTATAGCGGAGTTGCAGCTTGTACACCAATATGCACGACTATGTGCATAATGATCTGGATTCTGCCCTCAACAACTTTCTCTGTAAGGAAAGTTTATTATACCCAGGTAAGACCCAAAGTCGAGACAGCTTGCAAATAGCGATAAGTCTATGAAGCTTTTCCTGGCTCCAAGAATCAAGCCTCTTTGTCGTTCACGTGGGTTTCAGTGTGTTAAATTAGTTAGGCGCATAGAATGTAACAGTGCAGGATATAGTGTACTTTAGTCCGCAGATTGCCGGTTGAAGTAAGCTTAGTCAATTGAGCGCGTTTTAAGAACATGGAATTCTAACTTATTGGTGTCATTGACTGCGCTTAAACAACCCCCAAAGGTATCGAATGAACTAACGAATTACATTGGAGACTGAAGCCAAACTAATAACACTATTTCGTCACGGGCATGAGAGCAGGTGAGTTTCAGATCCTTTTGACTGATAGCATTAGGTGCATGCTCCTGCTACAGACGAGACGCAAAAGTTCATTTGTACACCATTCAAGTTCATGTCGAGAATCTTGCAGCTGCGACCACCATCAATGCATTTATCTTTGCACCAGCCCACCTTGCCCCGAGCCCACGTAGCATGAAACGTTACCCCCCGGTTCCATGCGGCACAGCAGTTTCCAATGCACCGAAGAGTCGATCTGGCATGGATTAAACCGTTTTCCAAGAACGCCATCAAGCGCCCGCAATCCTCAGGTTTAGGTATGTTGCTATTGCTACATACAGTAGTGTCTCTCTTCTGAAGCTCTAGATTGTGTTCTGAAGAATTTTCAAGGGCATTGTACAACTCTGCAATTTTTGCAACTGTCAGCGAGCTGGCCAAAATTTTGCCAATGCGTGGTACTTTTCCGAGCTGTTTTTCGAGTTCATGCTTGAACTCGCCAGTGCTGAGATCATTGATTTGTTGAGTGTTTCCGTTGTGGTGCATCACTTCCCATAAATAGAAGAAATCGCCGTAGTTTCCTTTCTGCAAAGCCTCAGTGGCTGCCTCACTAATAGTCTTAAGTGCCGTGGCTCTATCATAACTGTACATATCCAACCCTGGTAGCTCAGCGATAACGTTGTTCAATTCTATGTGAGTGGTTCCACCTCTCTTGACCATTTTCTTTACATCTGGGACGCTATACACAAAGAGACCCTCTGTGTCACTAAATGCCAAAGAGTCTGTGGATAAATCAGTCAAAAGTTGGCTATAGCCCATCGAAGCAGCTGAAGCAGCGAGGGCCAATAAGACTCCGTAGAATGCTTTCATTTTGGATTTGGGATAAATTTCTGAGACTTTATATTAAGTCGTTTGCTTTTCTGATATAGTTGTGACAGACACTTATCCTCAAAGTGGTAGATTGAAGTGAATTATTTTGGCAAAAGTATTCTTTTATAGTGAGTGGGCATTTTTCTTTTGTTTTTGTTGTGGTTATAGTTTGTGTTGTGTGAAAACTGATAGATAGCTTCTGCTTTTCCTGTGAAGCCCGTGGATGGGGCGGTTCTTCACAATAAGGACTGAGAATAAAGAAAGAGTCTTATTCTTTAAATACGTCCTCATTTGAAGTCTGGACTGAAATTTTTAGTACAGAGCACAAATACTGTCAAGCCAAAATTTGCCTCATACAGCTAGTCATGTTTATCATGGTTGGCAGGGATCACGAAAAGCTCAGTCTACAAAATCATTTAAAATCTTCTCCGTATAACTCACCGAAAGTTCGACCCCAGGAAATTTTGTGGGGCAAGTCCTCCAACGCTCCTATTGTAAGAATTGCTGCGCCTTGAAATCGCTTGTCAGGAACGCTTGAATGTCACAAAATGTTTTTTTTTTTCAATTTTCAATGCTGCTTGCAGTTATGAAACAAAGGGAGTCTTTGTGTTGTTTGTCACCTCCCTTCAAGGAATTTCTATCAATTGGCCAAGTACATCTATTATCTGACCTCGGTCAATTGCGAGACCAGTAGCATATCTGAGTATAGCATGGTAGTAACCTTCCCTGCTTACCTCCCCTATCTATGTCTCAAATTAGTCTATCGCACCACGTCAGTTTAGTAAACTATTGAAAAGATGATCTCTGTAACGTATGGTGCGACTCTCAGTTGTGTGCTGTGATACATCAAAAGAGCACAGCTCGATGAACAATTCCGTTTCTTTTGTCTCCATTAAGATTTCCTTTCCTCAGTTCTGTTCTATGACCGTTAAGCTGAAACGGGGCTTGAAAGGTCCAAAACACAGGTACTTGTGCAGCTCCACGGCTCATGAGAGATTGCTTGTAAAAGGACGACAAGATTCTCATGCCCGGGAATTGATAAGCTTTTTTTGTGTTTCAGAAGGATTCGTAGAGAGTCAGTGTAATTCTGTATAAACACTTTGATCCTGCCTTTCATAAGGTAGCCTCAACATCTGCTCCATGGTCTAGCAAGGTAGAGCACTGCTTCTAATAGTGCTTGAGTAGTCTTGAGATTCCACGCTCCATTGTTTACCTTGTTTGACCAATGTCGAGGTAATCCACTGTGCATAGGTTTCTTTTCTTTGTTATACGTATAAATGAAACGATTGATCTAATATTCTAAATGGGCCGCGGGACTTGGCATCCCCCCAGATTTGAGCCCTCTCCCTAGAGGCCAAAAGTGGAATTCGAGTGGGCTCTCGGCCAAAAGCGTCCTTTGTAGAATTGAGGTTCTAGCAGCTGGGCTCTTTGTTTCTATATGTCATTTCTGGCATTCCTGCCTTCTATGAAGGATGCATCGAATGTCCTTTGTTCAATGCAAGTGACATGCAAGATGTTAGGTACGCGCTCTCCAGACATTCCTCAGCCTTGAACACTTAGAGCAACATCCACACCAGGCCTGCCAAGATGCTGCCCAAAACAACAACCGTAAGAATCGCAGCACCGGCCTTGTCTCCAGTGGTGACGGAGATCTCGTTCACATTAGTGCCTGCCCTGGTGTCGTTTCCTGCACTCACGTCACTGCCCTCACTCGAACCACCTGTGTTTGGCGTCAATGGATCGTGCTGAGTGGTGATGAGCGACATGATACACTCTAAAGAAGACATCTGTTCTCCAAGACCATACATTCCGTCCCAGCCATTGACGGACCAGTTTTCTCCGCAAGTGACGTGGTCATCGCCTCCAGAACAGGACTGCGCTGCTGCCTTGGCACTAGGCGTCAACCAGCCGGTGACAATTGTGTCGTAAGTTTCTGGAACCAAGACGGCAGTCAATCCAAGACACCGCGAGAACAACGAACGGAAAGAACGCTGATCAGTGTTACAGGCATTGCTAGTGGCGCACGTGGTTTCCGTCATGATGGAGTTGTTGAAGAAATAAGTGGACACCTCGACGATCTGCGCGGTGGCGGCTTTCCACTTCGTGTCCCCAGTGGCATTGTACAAGTATGCTGAGCCGGCCATAAAGATACCATATGTGTACGACCATTTATGGATACTCAAGTCAGTACAGTTGTCTGTGTCGTCGGCACCATCGTAGATGACAAAGCCGTTGGAGTCTTGTGCAAAGAATCCCACACCCCACATCCACTCATAAACCTTCTCGGCGACTTCCAAGTAAAGATCCTCGCCAGTGTACCTGTACAAACGTGCGGCTAGATGGAAAAGACAACCGTTAGCGATCGAGTTCTTATAGGTGTATCCGTTGTTCCAGGTGAAAATCTGCCATCTAAGTCCTCCATTACACGTGGTGTCGTCCCATCTATTGTTCATGGAGTTGAACGTAGCTTGGATCATATAAAGCCAACTGTGGTCTGAAGGGTTCGTGAAGTTCCGTTCCACTGCCTGCATGATTGCCATGCCCCATACGCCCTGGTCATCGTTACCTTCGGTCATACTCTGGTTCAGTGGCATGTAATTAAAGTCTGTTCCTTTTTGAGCATACATGGCATCATAAAGAATCTGGGTAAATGTGTCGTTGTCTTTTGCACAAAACGCCCAGTAATCAACCCAGCCACCAAAGGCCTCACCGGCGTGCCACCAGTAGTAAGGTGAGGTAAACATTCCCACGGTTCCGCCGTATTTCAAGCCTAAATAGTAGTTCAACTCACCCTGAACAATGACTTTCGCAGCTTCGCAAATCGAATCGTCTGAGGTGACATCAAGTGCAACGCATACCACGGAAGAGATCCAAAAAAACAATGCGGGGATTGTCGAAAACTTGGCGAGCTTCATTGTTTTGTTGATCTGCGAGTTATTCTTGTCTTAGCTGAAGTACCAATGCTTTCCTTTCGCGGGTTGTTTCTTAATCAAATGTACGAGAATGTCTGATTCTGAGCAAAACCAGCCAATACAGTAAAAAAAATATAAGGGGGTCCAGAGGCTTGGAAAAGTCGTCTGGTATGGTCTCTGTGGGATACTTTTGGTGTTGTATTGTCCCGTCTAAAGTGTAATATCAATACTAAATGGACAATGGTTTCGCACATCTACGTCCGCAACAGATCAGGCAGTGCTATTTGTGTGCAGGGTCGCATATATATGTTAGATCTAGCCGTTTATGATTAACAGGTCTGGTCCACAAGGGGAAATGTTCTTTTATTAATTTTGGGATCTCCGTATCATAGCTTATGCTTCAGAAGTATGTAGGTAGTAAACAATGGCTACTCATCATGTGCCATTCGTAGTGTATTTCCATCGCCAATATAACGCTTCACCAAGACGCCGAGCAAATTTTATTGTTTTTAAAGTGAGATTTGGGAACGCACAGAAAAACAAAAATTAATTTAGCAATGGAAAAATCCAAATTTAACTAATACGGCGATTGTCACATAGACGATCATGCATATCTCTCAATACACACCACGAGAAATTTTGGGGGCTATTCAGGGTCGGAAAGTGATTGAAACCCACAGTTTTGATTTACCTGGCTATTAATACCTCGCCAGGCGCAGGATATTGTGATAGATTGTTATATGCACCCCAGGAAATTATCTCATTATCGTTGACGAACAATAGATTCGGCCTTTTACGAGATTTTCGGATTGGACGAGGAGAATTCGGTACGACTCAGAATAGTGAGGAACTTTTGAGATAGAAATAAGAAAATTGTTGAGAAAGCACAGAGGGGAGCTTCAGCATAACATCTCTTGAGTTCTTGAAACAAACGGAAGTAAAACTTTACAGCACCACAGCTATGTGACCTCTCCATAAGCTTTGAGAAAGTCATATGGCCCTTCAGGAAGGTGTCCACGAAACCAGCTTCATGGGTTTCTGGAATTTGCGCTGGATTGATCCTGACTGCGCGCCTCTCATGCTAAGTCAGTTCATGCCACGAACGTACACCACGTCACTCTTTTCAGAACCTTCGTCTTAGTAATTATCTTGTAACTTTTCGAAGCCTGTGTGTTCTTATTTCGAATTCAGCTCAACAGCATTTTTGCTCTGTTTCAAAGAGTAGGGATTGAAAACTCGAACTCAAGGTCACGTGAGGCTATCTCGACTTACACAACTTCATAACTGACGAACTACATTCTGAAAGAAACTGGGAAGTTGTGATAACGCCAAATAAAAAATCTCAAATGACAATAACATGGGGGCGATTGCAGAATGAGCACGACACTGGCGAGCCTCGCGAGCTTCGCGAGCTTCGGGCTCGCTATGATACATATGTGCTCGCTCATATACGTATCCACATTTTGTGAAATCAACGACGACGAATTTATATTGTTTATGACTTAAACGATATACTTTTCAAAGTAAGATACGCTTTTTAATTTTTCATTGGGGACAAAAACGACCTTACCACCAAAAGTGGGGGAGGCTTCGGCCGAAACGCCCCTATTAGGCAGTCCCCCACACTGTTGCGCAACCTCGTTTTCCCCGGAGTTTGGACCACCAATAAGAGCTTGGGTATTTTGCCCTGACATATAGATCACTTGATCGAAAAATTAAAAGTGCTTACGTAATTCGCCTCCTCAAAGCAATCGAAAAATGCCTCTTCCGGGCTATCGTTCGGTGACCAGCGTTTTCTTTTGGACCCTGGCGTTTGCTTTTCGCTACGTCCTTCCGAGTTTTCCGGTCACTCGGGTTGCCAAAGCCAGTAACGCGCAGGGTTCCAAACCACGAATCTCATATAATAAGTCGCAACGACAGCTCGTAAATTTTCGGAGTAGCGCCTTTCGAAATCTTTGAAATATTCCTCTCATGTTTTCGCCTCAAAAGTTTCACCGATTGTCACGAAGAGCCGTAAGGTTTGGCTGCAATAAACCAGCACTGCTGAGAAGACTTTCTACTCGGGTTCAGCCGTTTGCAATCTCTCGTGTCGGCAAGGCTTTGGCGTTGTCGATTGGAATCGCAGCAGGCATTGCTGTATTTATTGAAACAGGCAAAAACTCGGTAAATTTGGAGAGCCAAGGAAAAGGTGTGACAGTAGAGGAGTTACAGAAACACACCAGCCAAGAGGAAGGGATCTGGGTTGCTATCAATGGTAAGGTCTACGACTTGACCAACTTCTTATCGATCCACCCAGGCGGACCCCAAATCATCAAAAAGTACGCGGGCAAGAACGCGTCCAAGATCTTCAATAAGTTCCACGGACCGGACTTCATTGCGAAGTATCTCTCGCCCGAGGATTGTTTGGGACCGCTCATTGGAGAGCTCGAGGAAGCCGCCGATGTTACGGAGGCTGGCGACGATGACACTCGCCAGATATACCGCGACAACATTCCTCCATTGAGTGATGTTTTCACAGTGACTGATTTCGAGTACATTGCAAAGAAAATCTGCTCGCCGTCGGCCTGGTACTACTACTCGTCCGGTGCCCAAGACGAGGTCACTTTGAGAGAGAACCACAGTGCCTTTTCGAGGATCTTCTTCAAGCCAAGGGTTTTGGTGGATATGGACCTGGTGGACTTGTCGACCTCCATGTTAGGTTCGCCCTCCAGCGTGCCCTTCTATGTTTCTGCTGCTGCTCAGGCCAAACTCGGCCACCCTGACGGCGAGCTCTCCATCTCTCGTGGCTGCGGTGCCGAGGACGTGATCCAAATGATTTCCCACTACTCGTCTTACTCTGCCAAAAACATTATTGATGAAGCTACCGACAAGCAAAGCCACTGGTACCAACTATACGTCACCGGTAAAGATGCCGCAAAACAGACGGTGGACCTGGTGAAGAAATTGGGCGTGAAGGCTCTTTTTGTCACTGTGGACACCCCAGAGCTTGGCCGGAGAGAAAAGGATATGAAACTTCGTGCAAGATTGGAGACGAAAATGAACGAAGACAACGACCAAGAAAGTGAGGAATCCACAACCAAGAATAAAGGAGAACACTCGGACCAGACTAAGGGCGATGGTACCGATGATGGACACGATGACTTGAAATCGAATGTTGTTTACGGAAGAGATATGCTGGTCACGTGGAAGGATATCAAGGATATCCAGCTGTGGTCGGACCTTCCCCTCGCCGTCAAAGGGGTCCAGTGTGTGGAAGACATTGTTCTTGCTGCTGAAAAGGGCGTGGACGCAGTGGTAATTTCTAACCACGGTGGAAGACAGCTCGACTACTCGAGAGCGCCAATAGAGGTGTTGGCCGATGCCATGCCCGTGCTTCGCGAGAAAGGCTTGCAAGACAAGATCGAGATTTACATTGACGGTGGTGTGCGTCGTGGCGGAGACATCATTAAGTGCTTGGCTTTGGGTGCAAAAGGTGTTGGCTTAGGCAGAGTGTTTTTGTATGCCAATGCCTGCTATGGCGAGGAGGGAGTGCGCAAGGCGATCGAGTTATTGAAGGAGGAAATGCGCATAGACATGAGACTTATTGGTGTTTCCAAGGTTGACGAATTGGGCCCCCAGCACTTGGACTTGAGAAACTTGCACTCCCACGGTGCGCCTCGCGATAGCTTGTACTACGGCAACTACGAGCCATTATCTCCGCCTAAATTTACTCACGAGGAGTAGGGATATGAGACAAAATAGATGAGATTTTCATCTCACTGCATGTATCATCAAAGTGGAGCGATGCTGCAGATTTTGTGCAAGGGTTGTAGAGGTTCACGTAGGAGGCTAATACATGCGAAACTTTGCCATAATCAGTGAATAGTAAGTAGTATGTAAAAGGCGGTTATTGCTGGTCCTAACTCATTATCACAGTTTTAGTCACACGATACATTCTGCCACAACACCTTATACAAGGAACTACCAGATCACCTTGACCACGAACACTCAATAAATAGCACCGTCGTTTTATACACACAAATCACACCCCAGCACACTTAAAACCAAAAGAATCACTCATCGTAGCCAAAAAGCTTCAAAATGCCGAGGAGCCCGCTCACGCAAACTCTGTTGTTGGAGATCATCACCATATCTTCTCCGTCCAAAGAGTCAGCCGACTGCCCCTCGAAGCAGTCATTTGAGATAGCCTGCTTTTGGGGAGCCTCGCGCAAGAATACAGATGTTTTGCTTCGGTCAAGCAAAACGCCGTTCCATCCCGACTTCACTGCCCCTACGAAATCTTTCTCATAGTGGTCTCCCACATGCCAGGTGTTCTCCAAAAACTCCGTCATGCTCCCAGAATCGCCGTTCTTGGCGTCTTGCGCGTAGTGCTCCTTCGAGATTCTCTGGAAAAACTCTCTATTGGGCTTTGTCACACCCAAATCGTAGGATAAATAGACCGCAGATTCGGGGAAATACCCATCTATTCCAAGACTCTCCATCACAGAAAATACGCGGTGGTCCGAGTTCGACGCTCCAATAACCCTTACTTTCTTTTCTTCCAATTTCTTCAAGACAGGGATCACGTCGTCGAAGAGAACGTACGCGTCGCTACCGGAGAAATGCTGAATCAACCGATCGGACAATTCTTTGGCTATAGTCTCTCCAGAAGACAAACCGTAGAGCCTCACTATAAGCTCCGCCCACCAATCATTGCTTGAGTGGATACTTGCTGAATTTTTGCCATAATTTGGGTATTCTGTTTCCATCTGTTTGAACACTGCGGGGAAGTCTGCCTCTATACTCTGCAACAGTTTTTCAAGTCCAAACTCGCCATGTGATATCTCATAATACTGCTTGGAGATGGGCGCTTTCGGGGTGAATAAAGTTCCCCAGAGGTCAAAAGATACCATTTTTGGGTGGGGAAATCGAGACATTGTTTGAGACTTGCTGATGCGGTCTGGCCGGAGAGGATCTGCTAACAACGACGCGTTTCTGGTGGGGATTCTCAATGCGTTTCTACAAATGCGGAGCA
The DNA here is from genome assembly GCA_030583255.1 of Metschnikowia kunwiensis. NCBI lineage: Eukaryota > Fungi > Ascomycota > Pichiomycetes > Serinales > Metschnikowiaceae > Metschnikowia > Metschnikowia kunwiensis. Next base: position 313,465 of record JAJMHQ010000006.1, read on the forward strand.
TTCTTGGGCCGGCCTTGATATATAAAGTGCGAACCTATCTCGCTATGAAAGGAGAACGAACGTGTTCGGTGTAGTGTGAGGAAGAGTGACTAATTGGTGTTCTGCTAGCGGAATGCTGAGGCCCAGTGCGAAGGCATCTTATCTCCATAGAACAGTGAATATTCGAAATAAGAGCGGGACTATAGAATGCTGCTTGAGACTGAGGTTTGAGCGGTTAAACTTTTTGCGTCCTGAAGGTCTGGATAGCTTTTTATTCGAGTTCTATAATGTGGGGTAGTCACACTCGATGCTGGGACTCCGAGAAGCATAATAGTACTGTGGATCAAGAACACACAGTATCAGATTTACACCCTTCTTCTACTGAACCACAATCAAGAAACCATTTCGTGTGCGTCAAAGCTACCCTATGGAAGGAATACTTCTGGTGTGCTGTAACTTCCACACGAACCAAGATGATCTCATCGTTTCCGACACTTGCTCTTCGGTCACACCCCGTATCACCCACAAGTCATGCCTCCGTTGCATTGGGGCATCTCTATAAAACTCAAGCCAATAACACCTCCCATCCCCAATCTCTCATCACGGTGCTCCAGTGTAGCTTGCTGGTGATGCCCCTCTCGTCATGGGAAGGCTTTCGCCGCATGGCTGCAACCACCTCTTGCAAATGGGCCGAAATATTCCGCGGATCATCAAAGTCAAGCCCCGAGTCTGTCTTTTTCTCGTTCACGTCTCTGCTGACGTTTCGGTTATACTCGTCTTTTCTTCTCCAAACCTCTTTGACGACCTCAAAAGCCCGGTCAATATTGCCAATCCAGATCCTCTCTACGAGCAACGCCCATCGGGCCTCACACCACTCGCGTTCTTCGCCCGGTTCCGCTTCGCACGAACTTACCAAGAGAGGAAAGATGTGGATGATATAAAGGTTGGAGCTGCTGGGGATCGAGGCCAACAACACAAACACCTTCTCCGCCAACTGGTGCGAAGAAACCAGTGGAACCTCTGGTACAGCCTCGTGCAAGTAAATGAGGGTGGCGTACCGATAAGCTTCTGCAGTGGAAACACACGAATAGAGGTCCCAGGAAGAGTCCTTGCTCTCGTCGTTCATCATTCCTGCGACGCTTGTAGAAACGTTGGGTTTCCAATCCGTGAGCTGCCGCTTGAGCTCTGAAGCGAGGGTGATGTTGCTTAAGCTGGTCCGGGATTGATGTTTTTCTCCCTCCTGGGACTTGCGCACTTTCGAAATCAAGTTCGCCACCTTTCCCATGATCAGGAAAAGCGATTGCGCACAGCCAAGAAGCGGGTCCACATACTCTTTGTTTTGCAACATTGTGTCAAGGTTCTCAAAAAACGAGAACCCCTGTCTCATGCCGTCGCTGGATCCCAGACGCAGGGAATCGGGGGAGTCTTCTTTTTCCAGTTTCATTTCCATGAAATCGGATCTCCTTTTCTTCTGGTTCGTTTGGATAGCCTTGGTGATTGTCGCCACAAGATCGATTCCCTTGTCATCATGCCCGCTGTAACTAGTCATCTGCGATAACACTTCGAAGTAAATCCACTCATTGAACAATAGCTGGATATTTTTCGGGATGTATTGCCCGTGAAGTGGTCCCTGTGTATCACCTGCTTCACCTTCCTCATTGATCTCCTCCATCTTCCTCCATTCATCGCTGGTCACAAGCGCTAATTTCTTCTTGTAGCTTTCGTCACGCACCACATCTCTCCGTTTCCGGTTAGCAGAGTACTGCGTGATGATGCTGAGAACCTTCTGGATCATGCTTTTGGCCCCTTTCAAATGGGCAATTCCACTCGAAGTATGAGTATCCCAAGATTCACTCACTGCCAAATTCAAACATGTAGCTAACGCCACATCCGCAGGTAAATGACTATCAGACAACTCTCCGTTTTCGAGCCTGGAGAGTCCAGTGGCCAATTCGAGGATACATTTCTTCATGTAAAAGTAACCCTTCGACCTCAAGGACAAGCTGTTTTCACGTAACCGCGAGTTTCCTGCCAAATGAAACAACGTCATGGAAGCGATAGAGTTGAACAAATAGGAGTACTCGCCCGCAAGGGGCAAGTATATGTTTCGCCACGGGTTCTCCGATGCTCCGGATTTAATCGACATGATTCCGCACGTATACGTGGAGTAGAGATACAAGATCTGCTGGTGCTCAGACGTTCTGAGCAAGCTGTCACTAGAGCTGCTCGAGCTTATTGATGGCGATGTCGATTCGTGCTTGATGAGCTGGCTTCCGATATCGTTCAACAAAGGGCTTGATTCTCTGTCCTGAAGTTTGGATGACTGGGTTTTCCCTGGTGTGGTACCATGGCTTGGTCTTCGGAGGTGTGCTCCCGGGCTCTGGCCAAAATGCGACACTGGCACCAGTGAGAGATCCAAAGGACTGAGTGCAGAATCCGGGAGACCGAGCTCCAAGTTCCCCAATGGCACGTTGTTTCTAGAATCTTCCGGATTGGTGAAGACAAAGTTGAAAAGTGCAGACAACGACGGTGTCAAATTGAGATCAGACATAGCGTCTCTCCCAGGTGGCGACTGTACGGGATGCTGGAGCAGCCATTCTTTTGGCGTCGCGGGAATACTCATCATTCTGGGTGTTTGCGTGATATCTGTGATCTTCGACGCTTTCTGCGAGAGCTGGAAGTTCCCCGGTGAATTCTCAGTCGTCATAAACATGGGATCGTCGGGGGTTCTGGCCAGAATCTCGTCTACGGCAGCTTCTGCTAACGATTGGAGCCCAGTCATGGGCCGGAACTCCTTCCGAAAACTTGCCACATCTGAAGATACCTGTTGGCTCGAAGTCGAATACGATCGCTGGAGTGATTGTGCGGAGTTTTGCCCGACGATTTCGTTGGAGCTATGACTGCGACGCATTTTCTTGGCACTTCTAGTGGCCGGCTCTTCGTCGAAATAGGTATCAGGATTGATCCCTTTGGCCAAGAGATCGTTTTCTAGCTTGATCTTTTTCGTTGACTTCCCCAAGACGGAAAGACTTGTGAGTTCCAAATGCTGTTTAAGCAGGAGGTTTTCACCAGGGGTAGTTGGGTTCGCTGGGTTAGTTGGGATCGTCGACATCTCCAGCGGCGTGTTGGTGGTAGTGTGCGTCATTTGCCCCATGTCCAGCCAGGGCGACATATCAGAACGAACACTAGAGGAGCTGCTGATTGCAGTTGCTTTCACACCATTGGCCAGCAAAGACGGACGCGACGTTTTACGAGATGGTCCCTCGGGATCAGCATCGTTCGGCTCCTTACTTTCGTTGAACGAGCGCCATTTGAACCTGGTAGCATAGCCCCCACACTTGATCTTCTTTTTGAGACAGTTGAGGCAAAAAGGCTTCATTTCATCACATTTCAAGCGTCTGGATTTGCATGTCAAGCATCCGCTGCGGGACTTCGACTTCGGTTTGGTGGATAAGTCTTTGGTCTGTTTGCCTGCTGAAGCAGCGTCCATGAAGGCCGGCTGCTCTAACGATCCCATAACAGTACCGGACGTGTAATGAATCAATGAATGTTGGATGAGTGACTGAAGTTTTTTCCTTTGCTCAAATTTATCTCGAATAGTTGTTCAGGCGATAGACTCGAATAGATTTTCAATTCCCGGTTGCTGATTTGATGACTAGAGTGGGTGTCATTTACATGTATAGTGCAACGCTATCTGTCGCGTCGCAGCACCCACTAGAGATAAGACAACAGGCGCGCTGCCCAAAAAGGCAAAGAATTCCCTGTATCCGGCATATGAATGACATATATGCAAGCGCGCATCACATCATGGGCGCTAAAGCATTAGACACCCGCGTATGGTGCATCTATAGCCGAGATTCGCGTAATCGGGCAACCCGCCCGAGGGCGGAAATGCCATGGATAAAAGGCCTCGGGTATGCAAATACCACGAAACAGATCACATGTTAACTTTTATGCCATCGTGAAGTTCGAAGGTCCTAATTTGAAGCGGAATTTTGCGGGTCCAGACTTGCTAGCCCGTGTGGCGTACCTCACCCACGGAAAACAGGTATATTTCATCGTATCCTCGTCCACTCTTAGGTAGGTGACTTTTAGTCCGGAGTAAGTGAACATGGGCATCTCAAACGAAATCGACACTTGGTGCGCGATTTCCTTGGCGCCTTGTTGTAGATTGGAGAACACAGAGGACGACACGTTACTCACGCCGTAGTACTTGTCCAATTCCGTCATGGTAGCACTTGCTTCAGTGGAGTCGTCACCCTTCAGAAGTTTCCCATTGCCGTGATTCTCTGAACGTTTAGTATTTTCAGAATTTTCGTGTCCACTCAGATACCTGCCGTAGAGCTCTGCTTCGATTCTCTCCTCGGTAAGATCGCTGCAGTCAGACAACTTGACCTCTGCCATGAATTTCACGGATTTTTTCGATCCGGGCAAATCGCCAATCGCCCAGAAAATCTCCGAGGAGTCCACACTGTATCGGACTTCTCCCATTTCACACTTGAATCTGAAATTGTCTTCCTTCGAATTGTCCAAGGGGAATAGAACAGGGCTCACTGGGATTTTGACTATGACTTTGTTGCAATGGAGTCTTTTTCTGAAATTCGTGTGAAGCGTGCACATGATCTGGAGCTTCTTCTCTGCGACCAAAATTCGGTAGATGGGTTGCACCATAAGTAGAGGTTTGGCCCGCTTGCGCCGCTGTTGCTCGACACTATACAGAAATAGGCGGAACTCGTCATCTGGTGGAGTGAAGAAAATGAGGTTATCCTTGTAAACCTTCGAGAGCTCGACACACAGGTGGAACTGGACGTTAGTGATGGGCACTTTCATCAATTTGGGCGCAGGGGACTCTGTTGACCGAAGACTTTCAGATTCTTCCGCATCGTCAGGGTCTTCCGTTTCATCGCTTTCTTTGAGCTGGTTTCCACTTCTTGGTTCCGGGCTCTCGCCGTATTCTTCTTCAGCATCTAGATCCTCGTCGTATTCGACCTGCGATATGTATTTCTCATTTAGCCCCAACTTACAGACAGGCATCCCCGAGAGGTACGATCTCACAACACACACGCCATCGATATGGTTGATTCTAACTACCCTTTCTTCAAGATCGTAAAGAAACTCGCATTCCTCGATGATATCTATGTAGATGTCATTCTTGGGATAAAAGATACCCTTGGGTCGCCAGCTGATCGCGGAAACCTGCGTTCGAACAATCGAACTGTTGATGTATGATTCTGCAGCGGCATTCACAACGTCCGTCTGCACAGCCTGGTTGTGGGTAGACGTAATATTGCTTTTTCTGCGGGTTCGGAGGTCTTTTTTGAGCGATTTTGACTTGGAGTGGCGCTGCGAATGCGGCAGGTCCGAGTCCAGGCCTGAGTCCGACACTTCTCCTGAAACTTGGCTATCTAGGCCGTTGCTTTTGGCCAGATTGACCTCCATTTTTATGTACTCCTTGAGGATATTAAAGTCCGTGACCTGTGCTAGACCAAAATCCACACATTCGTCTAGAAGCTCAAACACTAGCGCATGGTTGTCCACCACAGAGTCTCGCGTGAAGTAGGAATCATCAGTAGTAGTCGTCTTTGCTGATCCCGTATTTTGGTTGTACTTTTGAAAGTAGTGAGAAATGAGCGACTTGAGCTGGCTGAGTAGAGATATCACCAGCATGGCATCCACATTACGGCGTGCCACCGCCAAAAATAGCATGTCATTTTCGCCCCATAGCGAGATGTAAGACACCCCTTGGATGTAGGTGAATGGGGTTTGTTGGTGGGTTTTTTGTAGCAGGTAAGCCTTGGAAAACGCGCTAATAACGGACGCTACTGAGGGCACATCATTATGGTAGCTTCGATGTAGGAGCACCTCGCAGTGCAGGTACTCGAGATCTCGGTCGGGCCAATGACAGATGTAGATCCCCGAGACCATGATTGTTATGGCGGTTTTGAGGAATTTCCGGCGGTCTTGTGGCTGTTGCACTTTTGTATGTATTCACGCTCTGCTTTGGAGTTCCAGTATCGGCTCAGCGAAACCGTGCGAACTGGGCCGGTAGTGCAGCTGGGCCGGGCCACGCTGTAGGCGAAAGGCAGAAGATCATTTGGGGAATAAGATGGAAAGTAAAAAAAACTGATCTGGATAACGTGTAATTGTGCCAATTAAGCCGATGGCGTGGAGTAGAAGCGTTTACGGAGTGCTCATTGGTATCTGAAGGCTGTGAGGAAATCGGAGCCAGAGTCTGGGTTCGAGCTAAGTACATGTTGTGCTCATAGAAAGAACATTCTTGATGTCTGTGGGAAAATTTCGGTTCTTCAAATTTTGCTCAGAGATCGAGAAAGAAGCGTTTTTGGTGCCAAGTGAGGTCAAATATTGGCCTTCTAGCTCCTGCTCCAATTGCAACTTCAAGACACTCCATGCTATTGAGCGATTGAGTCAAAACTTGGTTACGGCCTAGTTTATTTTTGTTTTATTTTCTTACAAAGCTTCCCAAAGAATAAATTGGGTTATTTCAAAGAAGCTGGCTCTTCAGAAAGGAGCCTGCCTCATGTACACTTCTCGTGTCTTGTGCGTGATCCAGGCAGCGATACAAGTGATTGGGATTTTCAAGTGCTTCTCTGCAAGATTATACTTCACATTGCTATTCTGAATGTACCACGAGGTGTACGTAGTTGTTTCGATGTCGTGGGTGTACAGTTATCATCTAATAGGTCCGTATCCCTACAAGCGTATCTTCGCTCGGTCCGGCATGGCACCCACATTGGCTCAGAAAAACGCCTACAGAGCACCCAGCACAATATCAGAAGGCCATAAAACACAAGCATGAAGATCAACATTCCACTTGTTGCAAATTCTGCCAAGATAGTGCGCCACGAGCTCGAAGCACTTTCAAAAACCGCCGTGGAAAAAGAGCTAGCCACCATTAATGACGTGCTTCCGCAGCCACATTGGACAATGTCTTCTACAGAAAAAACTGGGCAGCTAGAAGCGTCGTATACTCTTAAAAACTACTTGAAAACGTGGCAGTTTCTCAATGTAGTAGCTGCAAATGCCCACAGGCTAAAACACCATCCCACTATTACCACAACGTACAATAAGGTGCACATCGCGCTCACGACACACGACGTAGGAAACCAGATCACGTATTTGGACACGAAATTGGCCACGGCAATCCACAATTCCTACGCTTTGGAGTTTGCTCCTACGTCGCCACTTTCAGCCATCTCGAAGTCTTCAACGACCATGAACAGAGCGTTCAAGATTATCGACGAGTTGACGAAACGCGAATAAGTCTGGTTCTGGTTTGAAATGCTTCTTAGGTGCTATATAATCACAAGATTTCGTGAACATCCCTGGCTGCGCGACAGAATGCGTCGGTGACCTCAATCGCCTCATATGTACCTTGCAAGCTGACGACTTCAGAATGCTCGTAATCCCAGATATCCTTCACCTGTTTCGTGTCGACCACCTTTCTGGTACCTCTATGTTGCTTAGCGCCCTTTCTTCTTTTGTGCTGGTCATCCTCGCTGCCCAAAGTACGGACGTATGTGACCAGGAACGGAGGCGTTCCAATGAACTTGAACGTGATTTCGGACTGGTCGCCTTCGTGGATATTCTTGATAATGCTATCGCCATGACTGATTTCCACAGAGGGCAAGTCATGCACACGAATTTTCAACTGTTCGTACTCTTCTTCGTGCTTCGTATAGTTAACAAGGCATTGACTGGCTGAAGAGTCCTGTAATGCAACGATGGCAAGGTCACCAGGTTTCGTAGCCAACCGTGTGAAATCATGCTTCAGGTCTGCTCTGCGGTTTTCTTCGTTGAACTTATAGTATACCACAAAAGGAGAGACTCCCGACATATTGTACGAGATCCGATCTCCAACGCAGTAGTAATCCTTTTCCTTTCGTTTAGTGATACGAGGCACTTGGGTGATCGAAATCAGAACCTTGTTCTCGTTCGCAAGCTGCCTGCTCTTACAAAGGCTTGCGTCAGAGATGCTTTCGAAGTGTATTTCGTGCTCTCCAACAGAAAACACGTCAGAGTAAGCGTCTTGGAGGTTCAAGTCTCGAAGGTGAACCATGGGCTCACGGAGGTTTTCAATGACAAAGGCCTTGGTATTGGCACCCCTCATGTTGAGAATCTTACCCTCGATCCTGAAAGGCGCAACTCCGTCGAGAGATACTGGGATTTGAAGGTCAAAGGCTTCATTGACCTTCGTCTCACAGAGTTGAACAAAAGGCTTCTTGACTCGTAAAATGGGGTGCGATTTGACGTCGTACGTAACAACACTCGGGCTTTGCTTGTGGGCAAGCTTCAGCAATTTTTCCCTGGTGTATAAGGCGTCGAATACTTCGGTAAACGTAATTTGGTATCGTCCTTCACGCAGTGACAGTAAGGGTAGTAAGATCTCATCATTGTCTATCTCCAACAGCGAGGATTTCACTTTACCACTCGGAAACTTGATTTCGTAGTTGACAAGGTACGGTTTTTTGCCTTGCATGCGAATCTTCACCTTTTGCACATCATCTTGACAAAGGGGGTGCAATGCAAAAACGTCTCCATCACTGCTGATGACTTGCTCAGAGTCTGGTACCACAGTAAGGTTTGGCTTTGGATAATGGTGAACAGTGTAGCTCTTTTCGCCCTTCTTCACGATGCCCAGGCACCCGCCATTAGCAAATGATTCAAGCTTGTAAACACCTTCGTCCCGAACAATTAACCCGGATTTTCCATGCAACGTGAAATTTTGGACATTGTTCTGGTCATGGAGGCTCGTCCACAGGTAAACGATACTGTCTTCGGGCGACATTCCTGAGCTCGATTTAACCAGTAAGGGCACCCTCACGGCATCACCTTCAACCACGAAAGTAGAAGCAGACTGGGCAATTTCTACCAGTGGGGTGTCCTTTCTGGCTCTGATTTTGATCTCCTGCTGGTGAGGCAATTCAGCAGTGCATCCAAGACTATCGGTCACATCACGCAAAAGTATGCCGTACTCTCCACCATCGACAAATCTTGGGATATCTAGCATCACCTTGTTCGTGTACTGCTGCTCGTGTGATTCAGTTTTCAATAGGTTTCCTGTCTTCAAGTCCACTATGTCGTGCTTAAAGCTGAATGGAAAATGTCCCTCGAAATAAACAGGGACCTCCGTACACTGGTCCTTACACAAGTTGATCGTCTTAACTCTGGATTGCGAGTCTTTGAAAAACAGGAACTGGGACCTCTTTTTGATGTAGGTCGAGAACGTGTTTTCAGACTCAGAAACAGCCACGGAGTTCTCGTTGTAGTACAAGTCCTTTATGCTCTTGAAAATCAAAATGTAGTTACCTTCCTTGTTAGGCTTGAAGTCAAAGCTGTAGTCATTCTTGAGGGATTTCTTTCTGTGCTGCTTCAAGCCTCGGTCACTCAAGACCGGCTTTAAGATTCCTGACGAGTTTTTGAAAACCTCATACATGATTTCAAACGGAGCAGAGCCTTGGAATTTGAGGTCAAATTCGTAACCGATCGTGCCGACACACTTATCGAAAATAGGCTGGTCCTTAATCCGGACAGACGGGAGAGGAGGGCGCACAATCTCGATGGGTGTAGTGTCTGCTTCACATGGACAGTACTTATCGGATCCTGACAGTATAAAATACTTACCCGGCTCAGTGATTTGCAAGCCGTTGACGAGCTCTTCCTTGCTGTTGAAAGCATATTCGAGATTTTTAATCTTACCACTATCATCTTCATGTGCAAGGGTCACTTTCACAGGGAAATTCACGGTGCCGGCACTTTCAATGTGGAGAGTTTTCAGCGAGTCTAATACAAGTTTTCTTGCGGGACTCTTATCACGCAAACGGAAATGCGGTGCCTGCTTAAGCTCGACCAAGAAGTTCACGTCTTTATCCTTTGACTTTTCATTGTAGAGACGGGAGTTGCCATGCGAGTCAGCGATGGACAAGATTTGGAACTCTAACTTTCCCAGACCTAGGTCTTTGAAGTTTTGTGGGGCACGCAAAAGCTCTTGTTCGAGCGAATTGCGTGTGATCAGCTGACTATGGAGCCACGATAAGCCAGCTGGCTTAATATCGTGAGCATCGGAAATCGTTTTCTCAAACGTGTTTACCTTTTTTCCGTTTTGATAGGTAGCCAATTGCACTGTTACGGGGAGCATACCAAAAGCGGAGACCATGGGCACAGTCCACGAGAGATCGGAAGCATCTTTGGAAAAGCATTTGTAGCCCGAATAAGTGCTTGCAGACGCCGGGTACACAAACTTAGCAGAAGGACAGTGGCCAATGGTGAATTCTTTTTTGTAGGGACGAATCACCATTCCGTCCACATCGAGCACCCTGTGAATTTTGTACTTACCTGGCTGCTTGATCTCCGCGTCCAAGTAGAAAACCCTCTCGTCGTTCGAGATGTAGCCTGGGTATTTGGCATATCCAGAGTAGTCTCTTTTGGCCAATCTGCGGATTTCGCTTCGTGTGAAATTAAGGTAATCGACGCTGTTGTCTGGAGCCACACGTTGGAGCAGAATCAGACCCACTTCATTGGTGGTATTGAGTTCTATCGGTAGATTTATCACGCTAGGAAACGTGTACGAACCCAGATCAGGGGATTCTAGACACATGTTTCCGAAGTTGAAAGGGTTGAGCATGGCCGACGACTCAGGCAAGTACTGGAGCGTGTACCTTCCGCGGAAATGTGAGTTCATGTCGATGGAAGACTTTGGCGCCACGGAGTCTCCTAGTATCGTCAACTCTTTGTGCTTGTGTAAGAAGTTCCAAAGGGGAACAAAAGTGGTCGACAAGAGGGGCAATGCGCTGTTGCTTGTGAGCACAAAGTTTAGGGAGTTGATAGCCGCTGTCAAAAGGAGGGTGAGAAGAGGCAGGAACGTGAGGAGCGGGATGTTCAACACGGGTAGAAGCCAAAGAAAAAGGCCATCTATGAACGCGTACTTGAGCACGAAGGTGAAGTTATTCAACGACGTGAAAGGCGGCATGGGCGCTTTTCCAGCAGCAGCGGTAGCAGCGGTATTTGCTAGAGCAAAAGCGTCCGCTTTTACGAGCAAGATGTCGTAAATCTTCCAGCATTGGATTGCTGCAAAGATGGATATGGCAAAGAGCCTTTGAGAGGCATGGTCGAGAACGTGCTCCGGGATCAACGGCGGCAGCGGAAGCTCCTCGGGAGTGGTTGTCGTTTTTTCTCGATGTGGAGGATCACGACGGTCCATTTTTATGGGAAAACGGCGATGGCACCAGGGAAATTCTGGGATCAATTGGTGGAACGATGTATAAACAGTAGCAAAGTTTTTTCTGTGTTTAGTTCGCACCCAGGCCTGGGGCCAGGCATAGGCGTGAGGCTTCGCACGAAACAGATATATTAGTGAGAGATAAAGAAGGAAACGAGGTGGTGCTTTTCAATCGTAGCTGAATGGATTAGTCTTGGTTGAGGTAAATATGTTATATATGAAGGTTAAACACGGAAGAGAATCGTGTGAGTACTAGATTGGCAAGTGGCCATCCATAGCTCCTAAGCCCTATGGTCAATATTCGCGGTCCTATATACTTTCTACCTGGGGCCACCCAACAGTTCCTGGACCTCGTAGTCCCCCAGAATAGAGAAAAGACACAGTTATCAATCTGCATTGCACAACCCTAAATTGAATATACTCCTTTTCTAATATCCCCTCACAATGCATGTGTTTTGCGTTCCCATGCGAGTGGCCTTAAGGCTGTTGGCCCTGGTCCTCAGAGTGAGCCAGACGCACACGGCTTGATTTATGTGAATTCCACACAAACTGCTCTTTTAACACTCCAATTTCAACCATGATGAAGCTAAACCCAAAATCATAGCTCATGTAATATAAGACCAAATTCTATCCTCTGCCCCGTATATTGTACGCGTGCACATGCTGGCCAGAGCCACACTGCCCAACATCGCACCGGCCTGCACTTCGCCCATGCGATAAGCATGCCTCAAGAACATGATCGCGATAATGCAGTCAGCAGATCACACTTCTCCTACCCTTATCAACATGACCAATGAAAAAGACCAGCTACTCCGGAAAGGAGGGAGGAGGATCCATATACTGAAATACGCTCTTTTTCTTGTGGTGGCAGCTACGCTTTTGCTATACAAAGCTACGTCTTTCTTCCCACAGAGCTTTGACTCTGGCCCCCCATCATCGCCACCCTCACATAGCAGTTCTGAACCTTCCCCAAAGCTGATCCAGTTCCCAAAGTTCGACTCAAACTTCCAGCTAAAGCATATCTTCCACCACGGGGCTGGTGCCCATCACCGCGTGCACCGGCGGCTAGATATTACCCCACAGTTTCTAGAGGCAAACGAGGTGTTTCTCCGATCAAGTGACCAGGAAGATCCACAAAACGAGAAACGCGGGGACACAGATTGGCCGGCGGCTAAACAGGGAGAGGATCCCTGGACAATAAAGCTTCCTATCAAGGAAAGAAAAACCAGGGCAAAGGCGGTGCGTCTCAGTGAACGCCACACGCCACATTTCCTCGACTCGTACTTGAACTATGCAATGCAAGTCAAGGGGAGCCCCAAAATCCTCAACCAGATTGGTTTGGAATGGGACCCCGAGACAGAGATTCGAGTTCCAGACGTCAAAGATCGCGACACACTTGTATCACTAGCCACGATATCGTCTAATGCTTACGTAAAACTCCCGAAGAACGAAAAGGAGAAGAACAAGCTGGACTGGATCGACGTGGGAGACCCATGGGCGCCCGACGAAGACAACGCAGATATGAATTTCGGCTGGCTCGACAATGGTTTGCGGGGCCATGTTTTTGTCAGCAACGACTCGAAAACAGTAGTCATAGGTATCAAGGGCACGTCGGGCGCATTTCTTCCGGGCGGCGGCAATGAGGAAACGTCCGCCAGCGACAAGACCAACGACAACTTGCTCTTTTCGTGCTGCTGTGCCCGTGTAGGATATATGTGGACCACGGTATGCGACTGCTACGAAAAAACCTACACGTGCAACCAGGACTGCCTTGAGTCGGAGCTTCTACGCCAGGACCGATACTACCAGGCGGCCTTGGACTTGTACCGCAATGTCACCAAATTGTACCCACCGGAAACCACCGATATCTGGGTCACAGGGCACTCTTTAGGAGGTGCGTTAGCATCGCTTTTGGGGCGCACATACGGCCTCCCCACAGTAGCGTTCGAGGCTCCAGGCGAAATGTTGGCAACCACACGCTTGCACCTTCCTAAACCACCGGGAATCCCGAAACATCTCGAGTATATTTGGCACTTTGGGAACACCGCTGACCCGATCTTCATGGGCGTGTGCAATGGCGCGTCATCGTCCTGTTCTGTGGCCGGATACGCAATGGAGACCGCGTGCCATACGGGGCAAATATGTGTCTACGATGTGGTCACCGATAAGGGCTGGCATGTGAATCTACTCAACCACCGGATCCATACTGTCATTGACGAGATCATCTTGGCCTACAATGAAACGGCGCCCTGTGAGGAACAGCCTCCATGTAAGGACTGCTTCAACTGGAGATTCACCAGCAACGACGACAACGAGCCGGACGAGCCGAAGTTCCCGAACCCGTTCCTACCAAAGCCACCGCCATCTAAATCACATAGTCCTGGATTTTCTACCACTACTCATCACTCGAAGACATCGCTGTCTTCAAACACAAGTACTGCTACAGACACCCCCAAGAAGTGTTTAGAGAGAACGTGGTACGGCTGGTGTACGAAGTGGGGCGACGACGATGAGGCAGTATGATGAAGATGCAGGGAATGAATCATGTCATCTCATTATTTATATTACCTAAAGCAGAAACTGGTAAACCGCGGACAAGTCGGATCAACAGAAGTTGGCGCAAACTGGCGCAATGAAATCATTATACATGAAAGATTGCGAGCGCAGCCGTGTGGAACTCTTCTCATGCAGCCGCAAGCCGAGGACATTCTCAAGCAGTGCGGGTAAACCTCATGTCACACATGGCCGTTGCCTTAGTTCCAGGTCCAGGCGATGATACAAGGATGAGGAGGCGGATGCTTGAAATATATCTATACACTGACACAAGAGAGCCAGATCCACAATGTGAGCTTCATACGTCAAGCTTCCCGAGTGTGCGTATTCTCACACAAGCAATTGGGCGGCGTAGCTTCTGCATGGATTGTGTGAAAGTTTTGCTTTCCTCCGCGCAATAATATAAAAAAAGACTCCCAGGCCCGTGCACCAGGGTATGTTTGCCTTCCTAATTCGGCGGTGCGACGCACCTGTTAAGACAACTTTGACGTATCTGGACGGAAATTAAACACAATTCCTGCAGAATGTGCGAGCAAGCTTTCCACACCAGCACAACATAGCAGATGAGAACCACACCAATGGGACCGAATTGACCAGGAAAGAGTAAATTGGTGCACCGAAAGACATGAAAAGTGGACGAAAACGACATATTCAGGCGCCAGCAGGTCACCTCGTGTATGGTCTCGGGAAACATACACCTTCCCTGAGCAACCTTCCGCAAGCGTGAGGATAAAGAGTGAGCATGGAGGTCTATCTGCCGGAGCATGCTAGGCAAGTCATTCCCAGCGCAGCTGCAAGCCTCTTGACTGCCCTTTATATTTGTTACATAACACCCGGGCATTCCCTCGCTTTCTCCTTTTTCTTCTTTTGCTTTTTGCTCATCCTCTGTTTCTGACCAAGCTTTGATTTCCATCGAAACTTACGGCAAAACACATTCCGACACACATTTGGTTGGTATTCTATTCTTGTTGACTCTATCCGTTCTCCGAACTCCACCAGGGCAAGTTTAACAAGCAAAACAAACAAAGAAACAACAAACAAAACTTCCAAAACGCTCAGTAATAAGTATGAAGGTTGTTGCCACGTTCTTGAACCTCGTGCTTTTGGCCGGGTCCACCCTCTTGTTGGTGTTTATCATCTTGTCCGGTTCGACCAACCACTTCCCATTTAACCGCTTCTACTGGGTCAGGGGTGACACCTCGGCCATCACAGACGCATACACCCAGTCCGCCTGGACCTTCTGGGGTGTCTGTGACTACAGCGACTTCAGCACGTGCCAGACGGGCCCTGCTTACCCTATTTCGCCTGTCGACAACTTCGACACTACCAGCAATGTGCCTGCTGACTTTGTCAGCGACAGAAAGACGTTCTACTACCTTTCCCGGTTTGCGTTTGCGTTCTTCTTAATTGCTCTCGCATTCTCCGCGTTTGCGTTGCTTGTGTCCATCTTGGGTTTCTGCTTCACTGTCATTGACAAGGTTGTGGTGATCTTGGCTGTGTGGGCTCTTTTCTTTGTAGCTGGCGCTGCTTCTTTCCAGACCGCGGTTGTTGTTTTGGCCAGAAACGCCTTCTCCGCGCAGGGCTTGCAGACGCACCTTGGTGTCAAGTTGTTGTCGCTTACCTGGGCTGCGTTTGCCTGTTTGCTCATTGTTTTCTTCGTCTCCTGTGCTGCTAACATTGCCAACTCGTACAAGAAGCACATCGACAGAGTCAACGAGGAGAAGGGCTACACCAACGACGGTTACGCTCCCGAGAACAGAAACTCCCAGGCTCCTTTGGCCGACGACTCGTCGTTCACCAGAGGAAACGTTGCCGAGAAGAACGACGCTGAGAGTGGTGGAATCCGTTTCTTCCGTATCAAGAGAAACCAGAAGCCATCCGATGACGAGAGCGTCTAATTGTTGAAGTTTTCCGCAAGATGCCTTGAGGAAACTCAATTAAAAAGGACGCTTTAGCGGCTTGCATTCCGACCCCATATATCACGAGCAAGGCCTCCTTGCTTCTATTTTTATGTAATATTTAGCTAATCTACCGAAAAGTAATAGTTTTCTGTTTGTTTGTTTTTTTAGCAAAGAAAGATTTAGAAGAGTGTGTTTCCGTGCTGCCGTTGGTTACGCGATGTAGCAAGGGAACCCTGGCGAGGCTTGCTACATTGTTTCCCCAGAGCATGCGTAATTTACGACGGAGTTTGGGCCGGGTCAACACCACGCCCAAAAGTGGGGCGAAAAAGCAACTCACCCAAAGAACCACAACAATTCTCTTTCGACAAAAAGAATCTTTCCGCCGGTTTGTTCTGCCAGGGCTCTGACCCAAAAAGGTCTGTACATGGATCATGCGGGTGACCTTCTGCAGCAATGGCGCGCAACCACCCCCAAATACTGTTCACCAGAGGAAGATAAAGAGGAGAAAGCGGGACCAGATTTGACCTTTTTTTGAAACCAATCGAGCAAGTTGGGCTTCTGGGATCGTGGCGCGTAGAGTAGACGAATGCTCTTATCAGTAAAGTATTCTAGACCATTGGCATGTAGTGGAAGTTTATTATGGGCCCACGTTTACGAGATGTTATCTCGAGACTTTTCTTGGCCTGGGGTATTTGCAGAAGAATTGTACCCCTAAGCTTCCGAACGTGCTGTCGCTAGCCGAACGCTATTCCCCGCGAGGCAGACGCAGGCCTGCCATATTGTATGGAAAACGGTCCATCTCGCGGGCATAGGCGGAGTGTTCCTGTACGACTTGCCCCATTCAGCTGAGGAGCAACCAGGGCCGATCAGAAAAATCGGACCTGCCTCCATATACATAAGAAACGTGCACCACCAAATTACACATCAATAATTATTTTGCCGGGGCGACCAACAACTCGGTTCTAACTTTTTTCTTCCGTACTCGCCAGTCAAGTCTTCCGTCACTATCTAATTATTCCTTCAGCCTTCGCTTCCCGTTCCATTTCCGATCTCATTCTGCACCGCACTATCTTGGATCGCAGGTCAATTTCTTGCACCGTCCTTTACCACAACAGCCATAGACTAAACACCTCCCGGACTTTCCACGATGGAGAACCACCGCCACCACCACTTCAAGAACATCTTCAAAAAGGAGGGCAGCTCCGACTCCGAATCGTCCCGTTCGCACTTGAACTTGTCCAAATTCTTCCACAAAGATAAGGACAGAAACCATGACACCGGCCACCACGGGACGCCGTCCTTGTCCAGGACCCCGAGCCAGTCGTCGCAGTTCAAAGAAAAAGAAGCAGCAGAAAAGCACGCCCATACTCCTCCCCACAAACCGTCGCAGCCTTCGCCTGTGAACAACACCAAACGCCACGACACGAGTATTTTGCCCCAGCGGGGAAATTCAATGAGAGGCGGCAGCAGCTCAGTCAGGCGGGCAGATACATTGGCCCATTTTGACCGGCCGTTGGCTAGTCCCGCACCGAACAGGAAACTCTCCAACCATGAGAAAATCGTCTACAACCCGTTTGGGCTCAACAAGCTGACCTCGAGCGTGCAGCACCTGGCGCTGTTCTACTTGAAGGGCGGGCCCGAACAGGGCGGGCGCACGGTCGCAAACCCGGTGGCTAATCCTAATGATTTCTTGCCCGAAGAGTTGCACGAAGACCACGTGAATTTTCTCGAGGACTTCCAGTTTGAGAACATCGACCGCACCATCGGTGACGGCGGCTCCAGCGACGTGCGCAAGGTGACACTTGCGTGCAACAAAAAGAAACCCTACGCCCTCAAGCGGTTGAGTCTTTTCACGAAAGAGACCGACGAGGAGTTTTACAAGCGTGCGGCGAAGGAGTACATCATCAGCCACAAGCTCTCGAAACTGCGCCACTGTGTGTCGACCATTGCGTTGTTGCGGCTCCAGTCGCAGGCCACAATCACAAGGGGCTGGGGCATGATCATGGAGTTCTGCGAGGGCGGCGATTTGTTCAACACCATCATCAAGCCCGGGTGGAAACGCACTTCGCTCACGGAACGGTACTGCATTTTCAAGCAGATTGCCTACGGGTTGAAGTACCTCCATGAAAACGATATCGTGCACCGGGACTTGAAGCCCGAGAACATATTACTAGATCAGCACGGGGTGGCTAAACTATGTGATTTTGGAGTGAGCGACTACGGCCACGAGGAGCCTGGTAACTTCGAGTCCCCCGTGAAAGTGTCGACTGCATATGTGGGGTCGCCTCCGTACTCGCCCCCAGAAGTCATGCATTTGAAAGACTGCTCCACGAGCGAGTTGAAGAAAAATGCGTATGATCCATTCAAAATGGACCACTGGGGCTTGGGCATGCTCCTCTTCTGCATCGTGTATTCCGGTGTGCCTTTCCAGCAGTCCAGCACTAGCGACGTGCACTTCAGAGATTACAAGTTCAGCAGAGACCGGTACTCGTCCGACAACCCGTCGTTCAAATCGAATACAGACTTCAACAAGGGCCCAGGCTCGGAATTTAAGTGGGCGGCGCAGTTCCAGTCTGTAGGAGCAGCTCGCGTGGCGTGGAAACTATGTGATCCACTGACGCAATCGCGGTACGATTTGGACTTGTTGTTCCAGGACCCTTGGTTTACGGGCCTCGAGATGTGTTTGTACGAGCACCCGGACCAGCAAGTGGATCCGTTTGTGCTTTCGTCGGCGACCAACTCACACCAAAATTCGAGAGCACCCTCGCGGAAGAACACTATCTCGAACTTTCACCACGACGACCTGGACCATGCGCCACATACCCCTGTAAGGAGTATGCTCGACTTGGCAGGGTTTCCCCATAAGGAAAATGACCAGGACACGTCTTCCATCCATTCTAATTCTCTGTTGTCGGCCGTGCCGTTGAACATCGCACACGAAGACAAGCCACCCCGCACGAACAGCGAGATCTCCATGTACCTGACGTCATCCAACAACTCATACTCGAAGCACAAGTCGATGCTCGACTTTGGAAACGGCGCTGAGAAGTCGCCGTCGATGAGAAACAAGGACGGCGAGTTCAGAAATGACAAGAATGGTTCGTTCTCGTTGGAGCCCGTGAGGGAAGTTCTAACATATTGTGAGACCTCTGGCGAGCCTAATTCGACATCTTCAGGAGGGGCAGAACTAGATGGAGAGCTCGAAAACGGGGTTAAGGAGGAAACCGGTGGAGAACACATCGTGTCGGAGTCGGAGTCTAAAGATTGCTCAGACACACAGGAGGCGGACAAGGGCAAGACCATTGATTTCTTGCACGAGGAGCCGCTATACGAGAGCCCAGATTTAAAGATTGATGCCAATGGTCTTTGTGAACTCGGGTACAAGATCAAGAAACATCACCATTTGGATGTGAGCAACACCTTCATGGGGGGAAACCTTCTGAGACGATGATCTGAGTGGTTTCGTTGATGTCAGGATTTTGCAGGTGAGGGCGTGAATGTGGATGTATGATATATTAACACTAACATAGATATGTAATAGAAAAAGTTTAAAGTATGGCTGCCATGATTCACGGACTCACCTCGCAGGTGCATCACATTAATTCATTATAGACACAGGTTGTCAAGTCTATATTCAGTCTGAAACGAACAGCCTAAATATAGACTTGATTCTCCTTGGGTTACCAGTTCTGTGAAGTCACCAGTCTCAGATACCCAAACTACTAAGTGCAATACTGCCACTCGCCTCAATATCTACATGGCTCATAGGCGGCTACAGCGTATGACAATGATTATATGTATTGGTACCCAGAAGTATGATTTTAACTTAAGCCTCCAAGGAAACTCTACCCTTAGGGTTGGTGACCTTGACACCGAGAGACTTGGCCTTAGCAACAATCTCAACTCTGTTCTTAGAAGAGACGTTGTGGGCAATCTCGGCAGCGTAGGTCTTGTTGTGCATCAACAAAACGTCCAAGTCGTTGACGTTGCTGACAACGTGGACTCTGTGGCCAGAAGGAATCATGAACTTGGTCTTCTTGTTAGAACCGTAACCAATGTTAGGCTGAGGGATGGTACCTCTGAATCTTCTTCTGACACAAGAGTCAATACCCTTCTGCTTTCTCCAGTTCTCAGCGACTCTGTGGTATCTGTCAGAGTGGTGTCTCTTGAACTTCTTGGTGTACTTCTTGACAATCTTAACGTTAGCCACTGATAGGTTAGTATATATGTTGGTGTGATTGGGCATGGGTTCAGAAAATTCATGTTTCGAAATTTTTGCGCTTGATGGGTCGGAGATATTATATGTTCAATTCTTGGCTACATTAAAGGCACTTCGTCTTTGATGGGTCGTTTCCGTAGTTGTAGTGTGAATAGGCATAGTTGTGCCCTTATATTGGAGGAGTGCTACCTCGAGGAAATCGAAGGCATCGAAACATCTGAAAATCTTTCTGGATTTGACATGAGAATATGGGTTCAATATTCAAGCAGTATCGCTTCTGATGTAAATGTCTGATAAAATGCCCGGACGCTGTGTTTCAACATACTCTTGACAGTGATCAGTGATAGTATGAAAAAGCTACGAAGACTGAACTGCTAAAAATTTTCGCAGAGGTGCTGCGGGCCAGAGAGGAGGTGAGAGGGCGATGTGCAGGATAAAATGGGTGCTGTGCGAGGGCATCAGCCCTGAGTGCTCGCACGTGCGCGAGGCTGTTCGTTGCATTTCATCGTCAGTGGGCGCCACTGCTGGGGAGCCTGGGCTCGACCTGTTTTAGTCACACAAGCAAGGGAACGGCCTGTTGATATTCTTGGTCATGCGCTATCAAAACATTGTACGATTTTTTGGGTGTTATATTGCTTGCCCTAAGATTAGCACTGGGTGCGTGGGAGGCATTGCGAGACTGGTTCCCCACCTCTACCAAGGCAAATACCATGCAGTGGATGAGTGAAGGACTACTGAAATAATACGTAGGTATCTATCATGTGTTGGTTCTTTCCAGGTTATATTTGCTGGTCCTCCAGATTCTGTAGTATGTAGTATTGGACCTCTGATCTTTCGTGCATGGCAATTAATATACTCAAGGTGGACAAGCAGCTTGAATTGGGCATATTCAAACTCTTCCAATCTACACTTAAAGACTACAAAAGTAAAGGGCCAAAATTGAGTCATATCCTGTGGAACATAACGCAAGGCGTGGATGTACCAAGTCATGTCCACCTCCACTGTGGGTCCTCACTGGGAGAAACACTTGCTGCGACTCTCCACCTTCATTGCTGCGAGCTGCCAACGGGCGTACCACACAAGCCGAACGGAGCACTGACCAAATCTTTTCAAAATTTAAAAAAACGAATACACCATATACTTCAGCGTGTGTATCTTCATCATACCTTAGCGATCGTCCTGAGTGTGCATGTGTGGAAAGTGGGCAAGACCAGATCCAACGTTCGGCTGCTCTGCGCACGCCTCAAAAAGCCGTCCCGACCTCATCATTAATATTTCCCCACAACGTACCGGTACGCGTAGATAAAAATGGTAGATATAGCGAGTTGATGTTAAGCAAAACAATAACACAAACTCCTACAGGCTTGTCCTGACACTAAGGCGTGCATATTGGAGCACCTTTATCTTGCTCTTCGTAAAATGGCCCAACCGTAAACAGAAGTCTACTCGCAACCGGCAGCGCAGTATGCACTCTTCCCCAGCTTACTTGCCCTAATTAAGCTTCTGTGAATTCCACGATTTCGTCAAACACCCGAAAAATCTGGCATTTTTTCGGTAACCCTGCCAATTGCCAACGCCTTCTAATTCCCAGCGCATTCTTCCACATGAACCAGTACCTTGTGCGCGTTGTCGTTGTGCTCGTGTGCTGGAGATTCAGCTGGCTTCTTATCTACTGGGCCACAGGCGTCTATGTGGGCTACCTATCCATCAATAATGGCGTGCTGGTGAACAACGTCAAATTCAAGCGGAAAGTGCATATTTCTGCGTCCTCGGTCCGGCTTAGGCTCTGGGGAAATACGAGGAAACTTGTCATTTCAGACCTTAATGTCACGCTACAATCGCATACATCCGAGAAGAAGCACAAGAGCAAGAGACAGATATCGGATTCGCCACTATCGCTCTACCCATCTTCAGCCCTTTCGCAACTCCTTGTAAAGTCAGTTCTTCGTTTATTAAGAACGGTGGACATCGAGTTTAGAGACACGAAGATTGGCCATCAGGCGTTTTCTGCTGATGCCAAGTCGCTCCTGGTTCTCCTCAAGACAAGCATTTCACCTGCAACCACCGACGTTTACGATATAAAGGTGATTTTTTCGACACTACAGGCGCATGCGAGACTACACCTGTCGGCTGGTACGACCGATCTATTACGTGTGGGCTCGTCTACTGTTCTGTTCGGGCTATCTGTGAATAGACAGTCTGGCTTGTTGTCAAATATGGCAACAAGAGTATACGTGGACGAATCTGAACTCAATGTCTTCCACGTGATCAGGAAGATGGTCGTTTCTCCCGAAAAGTGTCCTGATAAACCTGCAAAAGGGGAACTGCAGTCATTGGACTCCAGGATAGAAAATTTCACGAAGATGTACAATAAGTTCTCGCCCTGTTTCAAGGAGTGCTCGATAAATATCGCCCACTTCTGCTGTCGGGGAATCCCACTTATCCCAGCGTCGCCTGATGGCAGCCTTTCTGATTACTTTAATCTGACAGCAATTGACACTTTGTACGCCTCAGTTGACACAGCATCCATACATTTCGAGCGGCTTCTTCCACGCTCGGCGGGCTACGAAATCCACTTCAATTCTGCCCACGATTTACCAATCCACGTGACATTTTCCTCGCTGCTCGTGAAAGCCGGATTTGAGGCGAATGCTGGCGGTGACATCGGACTTTGCTTTGGAACCCCTCGAAGCGAGTTTCTCTCCCTTCCTAACCTCAGTTTTACCTTCAAAACGAACGCGGCGAGGCACCTCATCCGTGGGCTTGGCTTCAAGAACTGTGTTTTTGAGTTTTTTGCGTCGGGAAGTAGTCCCTTGTTGGATCTCGATCACCACCAGCTTGCCAAATTGGCTTTCCACTATACTGTCTTGAGAAAAATGTTGACTTTGCGTAAGTTAGACAAGGCAAACAGATCTGGACAAGCCTCAACAAAGGCACACACGCCCATGAGTTCAGAAAGCGACGATGGCTCAGGGGACGAGACGAGAGTGGCGCAGGAAGATCCTATGGGGGGCATGCTCAACAAGAACAAAACTGAACTGAAGGAATCGCCTCTTTTTGATAAAGCGATGGCACTTCTCAAGGAGTATTATCCCCATGTGGATGTGAAGTTGACCTTCGAGCAGCCCAGGGTTTTGATAAGGGTGCACCAACCACTGGAAGACAAACTAAAGATGCTCATGCTATCTTATTCGCTCATGGTGCTCCATGTTCTGACCACCGAAGATAAGGATTACGAAGCGGAATGTCGGTTTATTCATCCGAATGTGACGTTCAGTGAAAAAGCCAGCAAAGACTCATTTCTGGAGGTTTTCCATGAGGAAATCTGTGGCCTAGCAGATGTTAAATTAAGTTTGCGGATGTATAAGGACCTCAAGCTCAAGACGAAGATACGGTTTAATGGCGCTTATGTCAATTTGAGCAAGCCCGATGTTTTGAATGGTCTTCACGATATCATCAGCGAGACCACATCTAGCATCTCGCATAACTCTAAAGTGGGTTTGATCAATGCACAATGTGACGAGAAGATTTTGAAGGCTCGTGAAGGGTATCAAACTCCTCCACTCGAACTGGGGAGTTCAGAGAGCCCATTTTTCAGAGCCCTACCCTCTTGGTTCGTCTCTTTCGAAGTAAGATTTGAGGATATACAGGTCCTACTAGGTTCTGCATCGCCGTTACTTCCGCCAAACTACATATCGGGCCTTTCAGACCTTGATAAGCAGAGGTTCGTTGAAACAGAAAGCACCATACAACTTCAAATTGCCGCTCTTGTTGTCAATATTGACGACGCCAATGGGTCGCCAAGCTATGCCTCTTCTGTCGCGTCCTCTGCCTCGTCTCTGGAAACTCTTGCAGGCGACTCAGCAGTGATCCACTGGGCTGTGTTGGCACAATTGGATAACTTGAAGATGACCTTCTCCAACGAGTCGAAGCAGTCTTCCATTTTGACGATACCTTCGTTCAACCAAAAACTCACGTCGATCACCGAACACTCCTCGAACAAACTCGTGCCCGAGACCGACATCAGGACAATAAGCGTGAACCTCGATAGGCATAAGTTATTTGCGGCATTTGGACTGGCATATCTCATCTCTCAAACTATCGTCACACCTATGAAGCAGCTACACCAAAGACTCAGAAAGAACGTTGAAACACTCAATCCGATTTCGAAGCCCGCGGGAACCAAGCATCTTTTGGATTGCTTGAGTGCGGGCGTGAAGGTTGAAAAATTCGACGTAGTGTTGGCCCTTTCGAATGACTTCAAAGTGCGCTTGCAGAATTACAATTTGCAGGCCGGATATAGTGGCGGCATTATCACGGTTCTCAATCGCTTTGCTAGAGCCATGGTGGTTTCGTCTACGCTAGCCCACCACTGGGATAGGATGTTGTGTGTGGACTCGTTACGTATGAATATCGGAGATCCTTCGCAAGATCAGTTGATTACATTGGAGACCAAGTCCATCAGGATTATCCAGCCAGACGGACTCATCATGTATAAACTTTTCGACAATCTAGCAGTATTCGTCAAGATTGCGAAACATCTCGCCAGCTGCTTTAAGTGTGAGGAGAAAGTGACGAGAGTCTCGCCAAAAGAGTCAAAGCCCGTTATTTCTCCTGGCATAAAGTTGAACACAACAAGTCTAACGTTTACTATCGAGGACGATCCTTTCGATAGTGAGTTGAATATGATCTACCAGCTAGGTTTGGTGGAGCAGAGGAAGCGGTTGGAACACTTGAGTCTCTTCGAACAGCAGTACAAGCAGAGCCCCACAGGAAGTTGCCAAAACGAGCTCGAATCTCTTCACAAGTATTTTGAGAGACTGTGGGTACGAAAAGTGAGGGTTTACAAGGAAGAGCTTAGAAGGGAAATCCTGGAAAACAAGCAGTATTTGTTCGGCAGTGAAGCTAATGTCCCTGAGCATGAGTATGACAGAATCAAGCCATACTCACTTCACGCACCTCTATTGAGCATGATGTTGGAAGGCGTCGATTTGGATCTTTTGAAACCTAAGTTTTCTCTTAGTGGTCTCGCAGACTTCATTCATGAGCATGGGCAAGGGGTACCAAAAGATACCAGATACAACCTCATGATACCAGCATACATGGACTTGAACGTGGAAGAAGTCCGGATGCACTTGCGAGACTATCCCTTACCGCTTCTTCACTTGCCATACGCGAAGAATGAAAAAGGAGTAGGTGGAGCCTTGAACATGCGTGGCCACTTGATTATTTGCGAATCGCTTATTCTCGAGAAGCAGCACCTCAGGGAACTAAAAGTGCAGCTCACAAGTGCCACAGCCAAGCCGTCTCTCCAGCCCAATGCTTTTGACAAGCTCATCATTGAAAAGTCGCTATCCACTGTAAAGATCTACACAGACATGAGTGTCAAGTTTGACTCGGATTCGCCGTCAAGATTTGTGTGGGGCCAGTCCTATCAGTTTGGCATACAGCAGATAATGTTGACGGTAGACCAGTTTTCCAAGGCTCCAGTGGATCCATCACCCAAGGTGGGATTCTGGGATAAAATGAGGTTGATCATGCATGGTAATTTAAGCATTGAGACAGGTCAGTTCGCGAGTTTAGAGGTAGCCTTCAAAGGAGGCAAGGACCCATATGATCTTTTTGGCGAGTCCAATGGTTTCATTTTGAGCTTCAAGGATTCGGTGGTCTGGAAAGTGAATCCACATGACGACTCATTGCGTTTCTTTGAAGTCCTGGCTGAAAAGCTCGCTTGGTACATTCCGAACTATCTAGCCAACCCATTGATCTGCTGGACCAGGGAGAGTTCCAACCCAACGTATCTCCCAGGTAATAAGGACTTTGTGAGTTCGTGCCATGGTTACTATCTTGGCACCAAGACCTCGTCTGAAACGGTGGATACAGAATGGTGCGAGAAAAAGGTGGTTGAGATGAGCGGAGGCGTTGAATTCACTGTCGGATTTCTTCTTCAAAGATTTGCGGAGAGTAAGGAAAAGTTGACAAGCAGCAGCAAACCTCACTACGAAGTCGAACTTTACAATCCAGAGTTCACGGAGGAAGATCATGATTCGTACCTTGGATTTAGGAGCGACAGGCTTCATATGGCCATCTCTTTGAAGGCCCATACTAAAGACAGTTACAATACTATCCATTTGAGTCATGGGGTGTTCAAGCAGTTCTTTTCTTGGTGGACGATGTTCCAGGGAAATACTATGCTTCCGATTCGTAAAGGAAAGCTATTTCAGGAGATTAAAAGCTCACAAAAGTTTTCAGAGCATCTTTTCACAAACAAGTTTCTCTTCGATGTGGGGAACTTGTTTATAGGGCACATTTTCAAGAGGGAAGACTCTGATGAAACAAGCGATGAGTACGACTGTGTCGGTTTGAGGGCAAAAGTGAGTGAATTTTTGGTCGATCTTCACCAACGAAAGGAAGAAGTTGTGGATGTTCACGAGGACTTGTCCCGTCATAAAAGAATTATGAAAATGAAATTCAACTTGGGCCAGGTTTTGCTCAACAAAATTGACTTGCGAACAGTGGAAGCAAGGTTTCATCGTGACATCTATAATCAAGGAAAAAGAAACCCATCCAAGCCACCTAAAAACTTCCTCAAGATTTTTGACAGTGATCAGGAGTGGTTTGATATGAGGGACTACGAGGAGTGTTTCTGTCCATTTACTGGCGACGTGAAATCGGCGAGGATACACCCCTTCTTATACTCCGAGACGTTTGCTTACGTGAGGGATACAACTGCAGACCAGGGCCAGAAGGAGTTCATTGAAGAAAAAATGCACAAATGCATTCTCGAAAACACCGAGTACAAGTCATCTGAGATCGAGCTCTACCGAAGGAGAATAGAGGATCTACAAAAGCTTCAGCAGAACTGCCCCGACTCACCTTCTATAGCTGAGAGAATCGAGGTACTCAGCAAAATGATTAAGACTTGTGAGTATGAAAGAGGTGACCATGGTCGTAAGGGCAGTATCATGAGTCTTGGGCCAGAAAAGAAAGAGAACTTTCACAACCGGTTTCTTCTTGTGTCAATGTTTTTGAAATGGAACGAGCCGGTACGGAACCAGTTCATGAGCTACATTCACTTTGTTAAAGTGAACAGCATTCACAAGAAGTTTTTATCGTTTGAGTTCATGAGTTTCCTCGAAGGCATTATTGAGAAGCAAGATAACTTCAACGACGGTTCGTCACTAGGATCTTCGCTCTCGGAGATGGCCAGTCAGAGAAGGGCCCTTGCTGCAGCCGACAAATTGCAAAGCTCTCAACAGAGATTTGATGACTTCGATAAGATCATTCGCCGGGTTGACGGGCTTGAAAAGGCCATAGAAGACTTTAAGATCGAAATCATCTCGCCGCAAATTCAGCTCCATACGGAGGAGCTCAAGGACTCTGTCGTCATCATCACTGCCCCTGTGTTGGAATCAAAGATTCTCTCAGTTGTCATCAATAAGGACGCACAGAACCAGAGCAACCCCAAGGTATTGGAGAAGCGTTATGGTGTCGTACTACACAATGCCAATGTCATGGTGATCGACGAAGAAGACGTGAAAAAGAAGCGCGTGGCTTTCGAGAGGACTCCTTACGGTACGAAGTCAAAGTGGCCTCCGTTCTTGGGGATCGAAACATGCAAAAATCACGAATTGGCGTCACGTGACAATGTCCTTGTGGAGCAGATGTCGCTTATGTTGATGTACAATCAGGTTATTGCTCTGAGCTCGAACATTGAGCAGATGGAGGGTTCAGGCGACAGTGAGACATTTGACAACAACCTGGATCCTGAACATGGAGCCGATAAATTGAGAGTCGACGTTCCTCGTATCGCCATCAATTGTACTTCAAAGCAATATTTCACACTATATGCCACGATATTGAGTCTCCTTCTATACGTGGAACCTATGGCTGCGAAATTGCAGGAAAAGATCCTGAAGATCAACTTCTCGATCAACTTCCAGGATTTCAGGGCATTAAGAGACCGGCTCATGAGCTTGTACGACTATTTGGGAATCACCAATCAGCTCCTCAAAAACTACAATTTCAGGCAGAACGGACACCTTGACAACGAGGATTTGAATGACTATTTACTTTTGACGAACAAGAAAGCGACCCTTGAAACGGAGATAGTGTTGATGCAGCAAACCTTCTTTTCGGGAGATATCTTGACGGACTCCTTATCCCGTGTCATTCAAGACTGGCGCATTGCTGCAGACAAGATCATGCTTCATATGTTGAACGACGACAGGAGCCATATCCTTGATTTGAGTATTGATCGAGGCGTTTATAAACGAACGGTCAAGGACGACGGATCCAATGATAACCGCATTGAGATCAAAAGCATTGATGGCTACACTCGCCTTCCGAATTCCACATTTGAAACGTTCCTAGAACCGTTGAAAACCCCACAGAAGGCGAATTTGATCACGGTTGACTGGTCCATGAACCGGTCTATTGGGGGTATCAAAATCATCGACAACTTCGATATTAGCTCGCTTCCGTTGAATGTCAGAATCGACGAAGAAACTGGAAGGCTGTTGATGAAGTTTATTTTCCGACAGGACGAGGACGACGCTCTTAAGGAAAGTCCCGTTTTGAAGATTGCAGATCGAGCGCAAAAGAATAAGGATGACGATGATCTGGACGACGACGAACAAGCAGAAAAGAAGTCAGAGGTGCGTTCGCGGAGAGGATCCGAAGCAAAGCTGTCGAGCAAAGAATCTTCGCTAGCCACTAGCTCGCGAATGGACTTAGACCAGGACGTGAATATCATGATTCTGAGAGCCAAAAAGTATCTCAGCATAGCAAAAATGACGTCACAGCTGTTTGAGTTGATGATTTCGTTGCGCATGAAGACAGGAGTCATGAAGTGGCTCAACGTGACGAACTTCCTGCTTGTGTTGCCTCAGTGGCACATTGAGCGCAAGATCCTATCTCTATTAGAAGTTGTGGAGTATTTCAAGACAGTGCTCATAAAGGCGTTGGTGGGACATTCTGGAAGCCTTTTGAAGAATAAAGTCACGGCCAGGAGCAAGAATGTCACCCGCTACAAGAAGCGGCTCGAGCTCATGAGTACCGGGTCGCGCCCGTCACAGAAGACCGTGACAAGTGACGATGTCAAGGATGTGGAGGAACTAGTGCACCAAATCAAGTAGACCAGATATAAGTTCCAAATAACCTTAGCAACACCTACATGTGCTGGCGCTTGAACTCGCCACCAGTAAGCTGCTTCTTCTTACGCTTTCTCTTTGCCTCCTCACTTTCGTCATCACCTCTGGCCGATCCAGCCTGGTCGCTCAAGGCCAAATCTGCAGGTGAAAAGCCTGGAATTCCATTAATGGGTGTTTTATCAAACTTCAATGCGGCACTTAGCAACTCAGGATTGAATTCTGCAATGACGTCGGGCTGTTTGGCAAGCTCCGGGTCCAAGAGCTGGCCATTGATGGGCTTGGCTGCTGGGATCGGGTGTTTCCCCTTCAAATCCTGGATATGGTTCTTGTACGACTTCCGAAGCTTCACGCCCTTGGATCCGTCTGGCTTCGTTCTCTCCAACGAACTGGCGATGGATTCTAGGTCGTACATGGAGAGTAAGTTATCTAGAGGAGTCGGGTTGGGCGGAGTATATGTAGCTGTGAGTGTTAGTAGAGATCGACGAAATGTGGGTGTTTTTGCGGGCAGCATACCATCTTTGTCGACGAGGTAGTAGCCATCCAACGGCAGTTTTATTTGGTCCACGTTTTCCATTTTGGGAGTACGGTGATGGTGTAGTATGGATTCTGTTAGCTTGAGAACCGGTGCAGGAAATACTCCAGCGAGGACGTGAACTGGGTTTATGAGTGCTATGTTTCTTTGAGATAAAAGAGACTAGTGTGAAATGATTTTTGTTTTGTAATTTGGTTTTCAAAATTTCATGCCGTTTCTGGGAACGGTGCACAAGCTCTGACATGGAGATATCCATTATAGTAGACATTATTTAGAGGCAGGAATCAGTACACTACGTGAACAAAGAAAAGGGATATAAGAGGATTATGACCTCTCCAACCAGACATATTGTGCTGTTAGAGCCCAAGGGCGAAAAGAGTCAAATCTAGCGCTACCTAAGCACCGAAAAGCTACTCAGCATACCTCAAATGTTGAGACGAACACTCGTGTGAGCTATGACGGGTGTGCAACCATTGTCACCTATAAATAAACCAGACTTTGCATTATTGTTCTATAAGTTCTCTCCCTAATCGTAGACGTTACCGAGCGTGATCGACTTCACCACGCTGTAGTCGTCCATACCATATAACGAGCCCTCACGGCCAAAGCCAGACTCCTTGATTCCACCAAACGGCATGCTGGCATCAGTGAAAAGACCCGTGTTCACACTCACCATACCGGCCTCCAACGCCTCCGAGACAGAGTACACTGTGTTGAGGTTTTCAGAGAAAACGTAGGCAGCCAAACCGTAGGGCGTGTCGTTGCAGTGGTGGATGACCTCCTCCTTGGTGTCAAACTTGACGATCGCAGCCAACGGCCCAAAGGTCTCTTCGTGTACTACCTTCATTTCCTTGGTGATGTTCTTCAACACGTAGGGTGAGTAGAAATGTTTGCCCAAGTCAGGAAGAGCCCCACCCTTCACTACGACTTCTGCACCCTTTGAAACCGCATCCTTCACGTGCTCCTCGACCTTGTCCATCGCCTTGGTGTTGATCAAGCAGCCATGGGTGACGCCCTTTTCGAACCCGTTTCCAATCTTGAACAGACGGACCTTTTCAGCAAACTTCTCCACGAACTTGTCGTACACCCCAGACTGGACGTAGAGCCTGTTGGCACACACGCAGGTCTGGCCCAACGAGCGGAACTTCGATGCAACGGCCTGGTCCACGGCCAAGTCAAGTCTCGCGTCGTCAAACACCACCACCGGGGCGTTTCCACCCAACTCCATCGACATTTTCTTCAACGTCAGTGCAGACTGTTTATACAACAACTTGCCCACTGGCGTCGAGCCAGTGAACGAAATCTTCTTGATTTTGGACGACTCGCAGAATTTCAACCCGCACGCGGGCGTCGACTCTACACTCACCAAAACCACGTTGAAAACACCCTTGGGAAATCCGGCCTCGTGGGCCAAGTGGGCCATGGCCAACGACGACAAGGGCGTTTGTCCGTCCGGCTTCAAAATACACGTGCACCCGACCGCAAAAGCTGGCGCAGCCTTTCTGGCTCCCATGGCGGAGGGAAAGTTGAAAGGGCAAAGCAACCCCACAGGGCCCACGGGCTGCTTGTAGGTGATGACCTTATTGTTGTAGTTGGCCGGCTGGATCGTGTGGCCGTAGTTACGCTTGGCCTCCTCGGCAAACCACTCGAAGTACGACGCCGCGTACTTGACCTCGCCGATGGCGTCCGTTAAACATTTGCCGTTTTCCCACGTGATGATCGCGGCCAAGTCGTCCAAATTGTCGAGCATCAAATTGTGCAAATTGCGCAACCATTTCGCGCGGTCCGCAGGGTTGGTTTTTCTGTAGGACGCAAACGCCTTGTGAGTAATTTCAATGGCCTCGTCGATCTCCTCCGCCGTCTGGTCGGGGAGTTCAATAATGACCTCCTCGGTGGCTGGATCGTACACTTTGAAAGTTTTGGTCGATTTCGACTCGTACCACTCGCCGTTGATGAACGGCTTGGGCTCGAAGAGTTTTTTGTTTTTCAAAACTGGGGCCATTTTGTGTCTATTGCTGTTGGTGCGTGGAGAGCTCTTCAAAATGGAGGCCACAGCTGGGGATTTCCCCGGACTTTAAGTCTTTTTTCTGGCGCGTGTGGAGTGTTAGCGGCACGGACGCGCTACCACCCGCCACCTGGCACATAACTCTCCGCCTGTACACACTTGGCCGCAAACGACTCATATATGGGGTCACGTGAGGATTGTCAATCGGTCACTTACGAGCTTATGAAGAGATGTTGTATGGGCTACGGCGGTTCGCCTGTAAGTGCTATTCTTCTTGTTTTCTTTTGCCAATCAATCTCACATTCATCGCCAGAACGTGTTTCTACGGGATGTGCGAACAACTTACACCTATGGGCCATGACGAGTGATGACAGCTCTTGATCGTCCGCTACTCCTAATTTTTTCAGGCTTTCATTCCTGAAAGCCCCTTTCAAAAGAGTTTTTATTCGCTAAAGTATTGCAATCCGTAATCCGGAGTTCTTCGCGCAACAGGGTCCTTGATGATTGCAGTAAAGGCTACGTGATAGGACTTGGCCACTTCGTAATACGAAAGCATAAAACAAACTTCAGACAGCTCAATCGGTTTCATATCTAAAACATTCTCTCGACCACCATTACAATCGCCCATGTTTCATATCTGCCGACCCTTGCAAGAACCCTCACACGACAGCCGTTTCAGAACGAAGCATATCTGCTATCAATCCGGCATATTCCGCGCGGCTTGAAACAAAACAAACCCACCAGTAGTGACGTGCGCGCACCACCACAGGGCAAGCACAAATACTAAGCCAGCAAACAAATCCACATCTTTTTTCAACAATTGCACCATTATGTTTCAATTAGCCCGTTTGAATACCGTGAGGCTCGTGGCCTTCCAAGCCAGATCGTTTACTGCTGCGCCAGCCTTGGCTGCAAAGACGGCAGGCACCACCGCCAAGTCTAAAAAGGCAGCTGACCGCTTGCTCAAGAAGGCTGAAAAGGAGCTCCAGAAGGAGAAGGCCGTGTTGACCAAATTGCAGGACAAGCTCAAGAAGTTGAAGGTTTCTGAGAAGGGGAAGAAGGAGAAGGAGGCCGAGAAAAAACGTGAGGAAAAGGCCTTCAAGCCATACAAGAAGCTCTCCGGCTTGAACCTTTTCATCAGCGAAAACCACAAGAAATTTGGTTCTTTTGAGAAGGCAAGTAGACAATGGCCGCAGTTAACTGCAAGTGAGAAGGAGCCGTACGCTCAGAAGGCGGAGAAATTGAACGAGGAAAACTTGAAGATTTACACCCCCAAGCCCTCGCCCCCAACTCCAGCGTACGCCAAATTCACCAAATCCGTGTGGGTTCCTGGTGAGGACTTCGCCGAGTCCTCCAAAAATGCTTCCGAGCAATGGAGAAAATTGACTGCCGAGGAAAAGGCTTCGTATAGTGCGTCGGGAGAGGAGTGGGAAGCGTACAGGAAGGTCTTGAAAGAGTGGAAGGAGGAGAGATTGAAGCTCTTCGAGACCAAGAACTAAACGCGGTTCTGTCTCTGAATGAAAAAGCCATGACAACTGTCTAGCCAATTACAGTGGGTAGCCGAAATTTTTTAGTGAGGCGAATAAACGATACTTGACAAGTAGTAGAGAAAGCGGAGCGAAGTATTGATCACTTGTGTTATTCATCCAGTAGCGATCGCTATGTGCTCTACCTGCCATGGTATTTATGACATTGTATTACAATCTATGGTCTATAATCTATCACCGTCCTTCAACTCTCCGCTACCTGATCCATAAGTCCAATCACCTTTTGCAACGCTGCCTTGAGTTTATCGGGCAATATCGGCTTGGTGACAAAATCAATCATTCCACACTCAAGGCAAGTGTTCCGTTCCTCTCCGGCAACATTCGCAGTCAATGCTATTATTTGCGGCAAGTAGTCTATGTGACCTCTTTCCGTGAACGATTTTCTCAAATCAATCGTGGCTTGTATACCGTCTTTTTTCGGCATCTGGATGTCCATGAAGATCACGTCGTACTTCTTCTTCTCCTTCAACTTGTCCTCACACTTTTCGAGGACTTCCATCCCGTCTTTTGCATGGTCTGCGATGTAGCCGAGCTTTTTGAGATGCTGCAGGGCCACACGTAGGTTCACCGGGTTGTCCTCCGCGATCAAAATAGATAGAGCCCTGGGCTTGCAGGGCTCTGATTTCGGTGTTTCTTTTGTCATCAATTCGGAGCCAAGTGTTCGTTGGATAGTTCTCACGACTTTCTCTGGTATGGTCTTCCAGTTGAAACTGTCCTCGAGCAACTTCCGCACGGATTTCCTCTTTATTGGCGAAAATATAACACTGTCGGCCTCGATGTCTTTCAATCGTTGGTCAGAAAGCATCAGGCCGAAACGCGTCAAAACGTAGATCAGCGACTGCTTCCAGTTCAAAGAGGACCGGAGTTTCAAGCCCTCGGTGATCAAGTTCTTATCGACAATCAAGATCTCGAACTCGTGCTGGTTCCCAATCAAGTCATCGACATTATCGAACAACGCCACTGTTGCTCCGTAATACTCCAACACATCTTTGAGCGCCAGCCTTTTCCACTTCGTGTTTGAGACGATGCACACATCGCGTGCATCTACTTTAGGGTCTTTCTCGTTCAACACCACTTCAAACGGACACGTGAAGCAGAAAACTGAACCCACGCCTTCCTGACTAGTGAATGTAATTCTACCATTCATGATTTCCGCTAGCTTGTTGGATATCGCAAGGCCCAACCCGGAACCACCGTACACTCGTCTGGACGAGCCGTCCACCTGAGCAAACGCCCCAAACACTTTCGATCTTGAATCTTCGGGAATACCAATCCCTGTATCCTCCACACTGACTTTCAACTGGTACCTTGAGTCCGTAATAGGCTCGGCCTCAAGAACCACTTTGACATATCCCTTAGGCGTGAACTTCAAGGCGTTGCCAACCAAATTGATGATAATCTGCCGGATCCTGGTGGGGTCGCCGTAGATCATCTCGATTTGGGGACATTTGTTGAAGTAAGCAAATTCAAAGTCAACGTTCTCTGTTTGCTCGCTGGAAAACAGGATCGCACCTTCGATGGTATCGTTGATTGAGAAGGACTCATTCTCCAACGTGAACGACCCGTGCTCAATCTTCGTGAATGCGAGGATGCCATCAATGATATTGAGCGTGACCAAGGCCGAGTCCTTGATCGTCTCGACGTACTCCTTTTGGGTACTACTCAATGGCGTATCCAACAAGAAGAGAGAACACGCAAACAAGGAATTGAAGGGCGTTCTGATCTCGTGCGACATGTTCGCCAAAAAACTCGCCTTCTCGTCGGTCGCCTCTTCGGCTGCCTTCTTAGCTAACTCCATTTGCGTGTATACCACGGACTTCGAAAACGACACAGCAGCTTGTGAACAGAGTAGGTAGAGAAGATCGATCTTGGTGGAGTCGATCAACGGGAATTGCAACTTTGAAGACCCACTATGCAAGTGACTCTCGAGATAGATCACACCGATCACTGTGGACGTCTTTATAGGAATGCATAGCCCGGAGTAGGACGGGTTGTTGCTGTAGTAAATATCCTCGTTGTCGTCCTCCCGCAGCAGGAGCTTGCGATCCTTGCACGTGATTTCGCCTGTTATTAGACACTGGATTACTAGGTTGTATGGCACCAAGTCGGTCCGCGTGACCAAAAGCTCGTCGTCCAACAAAAATATGCTGTTAGTGGTTCCGATGGCCTTGATCACAGGCTCGTCGGTTTGGAAGTTCAAAACCACTGCGCCATAGTCAACGCCAGAAAACATAAGCGTGCTCTCAAGGAGGGTTTGCACGATCAAATCAAGGCTGGACGACTCCGATATCGAAAGACACAACCTGATCGCCTCGGTCCATTCACTGTGTGTGGGCTCGTTGCCATTAGTTGTCTCCACGGACCGAACTCTCTCCAGCTTCGGAATACTGGTGGTCTCACTGATGATCAGCTCGGTTCCTTCAAAAGTCAACTCCCTCTTCAAAAAGGAGCCATCACGAGTGTTGGCTGGGGAGTTATCAAAGAACCTTGGAGGTTCCACCATTGGCTTTTCCGTGCTCACCATGTTTCGAACGCCAGCCCAGTTGAAACTCTCGGATATTCCTGGAAAATCGCTCTTTAATGCCAGAGCTTGGCTGTGGGTGTTCATCGTGACATACAAGGCGTATGCTCGATGCGCATACTCGTTAGCTCTTTTTTGGCTTTTCGTTGTTCTCTGAAGCCATTTGGCACATAAACGATTTGCCATTGCCACACCCAACCAGTTTTGCACCTTCTGTGATTCGTCGATAGCATCCTCAAACAAGTCGAGGATGGTCAACTCGGACTCTCCCTCCTCGTGCGACGCTAGACATGCTTCGAGAAGCTTCAGTTCTGGTCCGAAATTGGTGTAGCACGTGCCTTTCCAAACTTTGAAGTACGCGTCGATCTCCTTTGCCAACCTCAACCGCTCTGTCTTGGTCTCTTCAGTGGTGCAAGTGAGAAGACACACACCAGATATGAAGTAGAACCAGATGTGCAAAAGCGAGACGGGGAGCTTTTTCAGGAGCTCGAGCGCCCTTCCCATGATAAGTTCACATGCTAGTTGCAACTGCTGTTCGGCCGACGCCCTGATGACAGCATTGGCAAGCGCAACAAACTCAAGATCGGTCTTAATTTTTTTGCGGGCAGTGTGTACTTTCGACAAATAGTCGGCAAGCAGAATTTCCAGGCGCCATAGTCCTATCGTCAGCGCAAAAATTTCATCCTCTGTTTCGTTGGAAAATGAAATCTGCTTCTTCAAGCTGAACGACGTGCTCGTGTACCCCCTCATAGTGCCCAAAAACATCAGGCTCGCCATCATCCAGTTCGTGATGAAGTAGTTGGTGGTCTTGTTTTCCTTCTGCACCTCTATCAGCGACGCAGACTTCAAGATTCTCACTGCGGGGCTCTTGAACTGGCCCATTAGCATCAAGTATGCCTCGTTGATGCTCTGCGTAAGTGCAGTGCTGGCTCCTTTATTGTTGTTGACCGTGTCCAAAGCCACGTCTGCCAATTCAAGTGCCTTGATGGTGCTCATGTGCTCCCCTGGCAGGAGAAAATGGTTCGCCAAGTGAAGCAACGGGATGGCGCACGATGTATTCTGACCATGCCGGTGCATCAATTGCACCAACTGCGAGAGAATGGCAATTCTAAGGTCGGGAAGATCGAGAATATACGTGGGGTTGATCATGTCCATGATGAACGACGTCACAAGGGTGCACAGTTTGTCGGTGGCCATTTTCAATGTTTTCAAGCTACGGATCTCGCTCACGGAAAGAGGGAGCAGCGCGTAGTACTTCTTGGCGATTTTCTTTATCGCCACTGGGTCGCTGGATATCTCGATCTTGAGTCTCTGCAAGCTCTGTATGGCCAACTCCATCCCCTCGTTGTAGTGCTTCAAGTTGAATAAGGAGCAGACCTTCAAGTGGGCCAAGCTTAGGTTTTCCTTTGCAAGGTTCATTTCCGCTTGCAGGATGAGCCGGATGCTCTCCTCGAAATTCTTTAGCAAGTAGTTGCACTGCACCTGTGTCAACATGATCTTGAGCCTGCGTCTTTTGTCGTCCTTGTGCACAAACTTCAATGTGCTGGTGAAGTACTTCAAGGCTAGCGCCAACATCGAGGTGGATATTGCGTATCGCCCTCCCGTGATCAAAGCTTCATGGTAATGCCTGAAGTCCTCCTGCCGGGCCACGTCGCAAGACCGGTACATGTGTGACACCATGGATAGGTAGGATGTGACGTTAACGGTGACTTCCTTTGAGATCTTCTTCTTCATGCGCAAGCCACACTTGCGGTGGATTTCCATTAGCTCGTTGCCTTTGCTCATTTCCTTTATCAAATGGATGCGAATGGCCTCGTGGTCAAATCTGAAGGTTGCTCGCGTGGTGAGGTCCCACACTACGCTATCCTCGATCTCGAAGGCGAAATCGTCATTTGCAATGAGGTGGAATGGAACTTTGTAGCAGACACCCGTGGCGATAATCATGCGTGTTTCCAAGCACAAGTTTAAAAGCTCGTTGATTTCCTTCAATGTGAACCCCGTCACTATCATCAATTCCGACATTGTGAAGAAACCATTGACACAGGTGGCGGCAGCAAACTTCAACATTCTCAACGCTGCAGGCGTGAGGGCGACATCGAGATACTTGGAGATGATCTGTCCTATCGACGCTGGGGCCGAACCGGAACGTATGCTTTGGTCCAAAAACGTCCAGCCCGACTGTTTCCCCAAACCGGATATGCGGCCATACCTTACCAAGTAATTGAATGAGAGAAGCTTTCCGTCTATAAGGTCGTGTATGCGTCGCGTGACTTCTTCTTCAGGCTTATCATTGAACTTTTCAACGTATTGGACAAAACTATCCGAATCGAGTTTCTCCACGTTGAAAACATAGAAGGGGATCCCTAGCGTTTCGGTGACTTGCTGGAATTCAGAGAAATTCATGATCCGGTCTCCATTTCCTGAGCACTCGTTGATGAACGAGACCACAAAATTGAGCTTGCTTCGTGGCAGCAGAATGCAGAATTGGAAGAACTCGCTTACTAGGATGTACTCCTCCGCGGGGCAATAGTTGAGGTTCTCGAGGAAAACCGTGAGGCCCTTTCTCGCAACAAGGGTGAAGAACTTTTTGAAGATGAACACGTACTTAAGTTCAGTGTTGAGTTCCTGTTCGTCGAAGCTGGTGTCACGTACATCTCCCAATGGGACATGTTCACTTTGGAAGTTGTCGGCTAACAAATCACCGAGGCCTCCTGGCGTGCTCTGGCCAGAACTGGCCACGTTCAGCTCCCCGCTTCTGCTCTTCTTCAAGCTGTGGTAGTGATTTCCGAGCAAGATCTTCAAATTAGGAACGGCGTTGAACAAGATGCTCAAATCCACGTCGATCTCGGCGGTGAAGATGTTTCGCCACTCGGTGATTTCTTCCTCCGAAGATGCTAAAATCTGTTTCGTCACACTGTGCACTGCAGACATCGAAGACGCGTGCTTCGACACGTTATTGTCTGCGTAGTGGTACTTCCAGTGGACGACAAAATCGCCCTTGTTTTTCGCCAACCCCGAGATCTGCTCTACAAGCGTTGCCTTTCCAACACCAGAGTCTCCTTTGAGCACAATCACTTTTGAGCCTTTTGAGCTATTGTAGCATTCAAACACATCTTTTCGTGTCTGCTTGTTGTTGATATTCGTCAACGACGAATGAAATAACGGAATCTGCTCTGTCAGGGGAGTGACAAGATCCTTGAATCCAAACTTTCCCTTCTCCTTACGGATGGGTTCGCCGTAGCTTTTCATGACGAGTTTGAGATCTTCAATCAACATTTCGGCTGACACATAGCGGTTGCTGGGGTTCTTCTGGAGACACTTCAAAATCACGTAGTTGAGGTCATTGCTGATCCACTGCGGCCCCAAGATTTTGGGCTGGATCGGGGTCTGCTCCAGAATCATGCGCTGCAAAGTGGCCAAATTGTCCGACCGAAAAGGAAGACACCCTACAATCAATTCGTACATCACCACTCCTATAGAGTATATGTCGGAGCGGTAATCGACAGAAGTAATTCCCCCGCTGCTGCTTTCTGGCGACATGTAGTGAAGCATGTTCTGGATCGAGTTGATGGTCTTGTTGCGGAACAGGCCGGACGAGTCTTCTACAGCAACTGAGAAACTGAAGTCCCACCCGATCACGTACACATTCAGACCTCCCGAAACCGGTGCTTTAGTCAGCACCAAGAGACTGTGGCTCGTTATTCCGTTGTGGCAGATTCCCAATTTGTGCACCGATGATAGTGTTTTAAGAGCATCGATGATATCCCTAAGTATTTCCATCACGACCGACAACGGCTTAGAGAGCTGTTTTACACGGTTGGCCAACTCCACGTAGTCCGTGTTTTCAGACTGCAGTCGGAGCGAGGATCTGTCCAGCGAGTCGGACACACTGATTTCAGAAGGAATCGAGAATATGCTGCCTGACCATAGAGACGTCTTTTCTGGAAGCAATTCTCGTATTTTTTCTGTGTAGAATTCATGGATCGTTTTCCACGCACGATCCGGATAGACGAGCGCCACAGCTTTTGGTACCACCCCAAGCACTTTCTCCTCCACGTTGAACTCTTTGATTGGATACAAGATTCCTGGCAACGCCCTCGGAAGTGTCACGGGGATTCCAGCATCGGGGGTTTTTTGGCTGACTTTTTTACCTTTCTCTTCCAGAGGCGTGATCAGAGTATGGCCTATGCTCCACAACCGGTTCTGCGAGGCCGGGTTGAGCCCCAGCGTGACGTACCAATCGTTCAAAAAACGAGCTGCGTGCTCAACATGTGCGAAATCCGGGGAAAGTTTGATCACCACGTCCTCGCCAGTGATTTCGTGGGTGGCCCGAAAAAGATACGCGTTGGTGTGTAGCGGCAACAACTGCTCCAGGATTATGTACCCTGCTATGGAAGTCGGTGCTATAAACGTGTTTTCCGGCAGCAGCGGAAGTAAGTCCAGCGAGCCAGCCTCGCGAAGGTAGTTACGCTGGTCGCGAATAAAGTCGATGTCATCTGCGTACAGCGAGTGGGCAAATAGCTTTTCCTTGGTGATGGCCCCGCGGCGTGTGTCTGCGTACTTGGGCGACCCCGAACTGTTGAAGGGCAGTGCCTGTGAAACGTTGGAATTTGGCGTTAAGGGATCACTGATGTGAGACATCAGGATTGTATGAGAGGATCGGGACAGTTCCGAGCCCGAGCTAGAGAGCACCTGGTCCACGCCGTGCCATGCGCTGGAGGTGTCCAGTCGGGTGCTTCGTTTGTCCGACATTATAGGGACCAAGGAAGAAAACGACAGAAACGGGCGTGGCGTGAAACTAGTCCATTCTCTTCCCATATCGCCATGCTTCGGGCCGTAAACTGTCGGCTGGTGTGCACACAGGCTAGGTTGCTTAACGTGGGCGGCGCGCACGGATGGGGATGTCCTGTACTCATGCACGACGTGTTGTTCTGGCTTTTTCCAGTAGCCGTGGCGAGACTGGGAGCCGCTTTTAGCCTGTCTAATGCAAGATCGCAGGCATAAGCCCGCCTTTTACCGGTTTGCAATTCCTCCGTTTTTGCGTTCCCTTGTATTTTTCCTTTTTGTTTTGTTTTTTTGGTCGGTGGGGGTGGCGAATCAGAAGCCGGGGCTCCCGATGAGGCGGGCTCACTTAGTCGGAAGTTGTATTATTATTTCTTGCTCATTTCCGTCCGTATTAGTGTTCTTTATTCACACTATGTTTGTTTGTATTCTGGTTAGCCTCTTTTCGTATGTCTCTCTTTGAAGCTGGTGGCTTCGAATACAACTTATTCGTTGCTGGCTAGTTAAGCAGCATGTGCGGATGGTGACGGAATTCCGCAAACTCCAAACCTCACTGCGGCTTCACAATATGAGAGACAGCCCTATAGAAGCCGTGGCATAGGAGGTATGTATAAGAAGCAGCTACAGGCGAAAGTGAATTAAGCTTTTTTTGGAATATAAAGTATGTATATAGCTATCTATGACTCCATGAGTATGGCCTGGTTTGATGACTAGGCGCATCAGGCGAGAAATAAGCATACAAATGTACTTCAGCATGTTGTTTCTTTCACTTTTCGAGTTATTCATCCGCGATTAGATGAGTGTCCTAGTCCTTTCATCCCCAGTTGAAAGCACCCAATACCACGTGTAAACCAGCCAACGAACATTCACTTCTGTTAACTTTATCACTATTTGCAATGAAAGACTGTGTGCCTCTCTGTACCCTGTTCTAAGTCAACCTTGTGGCTGGTGAGTTTCGACACATGGCCATATCTGACGCCATATTTGACGTTGTCACAAGAAGTGACATCAAAGACCATAAAATCTGCAGATCCTCGCCAGCTCCCCACACTGCACGGTTCTTGGATGATGCGTTTTGATCACTAAAAGATAATTTATTGTGTACTGTGCAATGAGTAGCTGTGTTTCAGGGCTCGAGTTAAGCACGTTTAACTCCTTCTCTTCTCCTTTTGAACGGATCCTAAGTAAGTACACGCGGGTCCACCTCTAAGTTATTTAAAACCAAAGCTTATCACAGGTCTTTATTATAGCTTTATTGTATGTGTAGGGTTTGTTCTTTGTGTTGGGTTATAGGGTCTTTTTTATGGGGTCTTGGGGACTGCCACTGTCATCGCTTGTGCTAACTCTACAAACATGGCGTCCCTTCAGTCCTTGTTCCTTTACCAACAAACTACCCTACAATTGAAAATCCCATCATACGTGTCACTTCGGCAGTATTATGTTGCTTTCGCTGTAATAGCTTCGTTCACCTGGCAGAATTGCCATTCCATGGCTGGTATGACAAGAGACTTTTGCAGCCAGTAGAGAACGAAACGTACTTACGACTTAGGAGACACCATCTTGTCACGCCCCTCGTTCATCATATGTGTAGGTTGCTACTCTTTTGGTTTCCTCGTTTAGAAACGTCGTCAATAAAATGTCTCACAGACGTCTGGTTCCCAGCACTTTCGTATAAGAAGGCGTTCTGCGCCAGAGTTTTTACACTCTAACCTCCTCTCGTACCCTACTACATCCAAGAAAAAGCCTTATAAATGTTCTCGAACACAACCGATTACTACAAGCGAGACCCTCTGTGAAAAAGCAGAGAGTTTGAAAATATCATTGTCGCTAAAGATCGCAAGTCACGACTTCTCTGCAGAGCTTAAACATGTGACAGAACACGCCTACCCTGGTCTTGAATTTGTCCTGTGACAAACACCTCCCCTCTTGGACTACGAGGCTTATACAAGCCAGCGGATCTCAGTCGCGGACTATCAGCTCATCTCTGCAATCCGGTACTGTAGTGCTCCGCCTTCAACAGCATCTACAACCCAGTCTCTGAGAAATTTATTAATACATAAGTATAAGATCCGCACATTGGCCCATACTCAAACACTGTGACTAGCAGCTCAACACTTCGTTAGTTGGGCCGAAAGTCAGTAATAATAGCGACGTAGAAACCTGGTGGGGGCAGCATTTGAGTCAGACAAAATACCTAAAAAGAGAAAAACAAGCTCGCCACGGGCCAGCCCCATCTCGGGCGTAGAAAGAAAGTGTCGTCACGTGCTCCGACGGTTATGTGCGCCTCCAACCCAACTCTTACAAAATGACACATTTCTTCGACTTTTTAATCACGGGAGGCTCCAAGGCAGCAACGATCGCCTCGTCGAACACGGTCTTCAAGCCCCTTTGGGTCAAGGCCGAGCACTCAACGTACTTCACTGCGCGCAATTCCTTGGCCAACTTCTCACCCTGATCGCTAGAAATGGGCGACAACTTTTGTCTATGCAATCTCTGTAAAATGACCTCGTCGTTTCTTAAATCGATCTGCGTCCCGACTACGAGGCATGGCACACCAGGGCAGTGGTGGTGCACCTCGGGGAACCACTTTTCCTTGACGTTTTCGAACGATGCTGGGGCAATGACAGAAAAACACACCAAAAATACGTCGGTCGAGGGGTACGACAACGGACGCAATCTGTCGTAATCTTCCTGGCCGGCGGTATCGAAAAGGCCCAAGGTGAAAGGCTCGTCGCCAATCATCACCGTGACGGCGTAGTTATCGAAAACTGTGGGGACGTAGTCAGCAGGGAATTTGGAGGTCGTGTACGAAATCAAAAGGCAGGTTTTGCCCACGGCACCATCGCCTACAACAACACACTTGATTGTCTGCATTGGCGGGTATTCAGTTTCAGGGGGTGTTTTGATTCACTGCTGTCGGGGAGTCAGTGTTTATGGTGTTTCACAATAAGTATATGCTCAGCTTTTTGATACCAGACGGGGTTGGCTGAAAATATCGCGGTTGGTGTTTTTAGGTATTCTGGCGGTAGAGACGAGCAGAATAGAGTGGAATAGTCTTCGAGAACGACGATTATGGTATGTGTAATTTGTCCCACGCTGAGAAAGAAA
This sequence comes from Metschnikowia kunwiensis, assembly GCA_030583255.1. Lineage (NCBI taxonomy): Eukaryota > Fungi > Ascomycota > Pichiomycetes > Serinales > Metschnikowiaceae > Metschnikowia > Metschnikowia kunwiensis. Next base: position 357,000 of record JAJMHQ010000006.1, read on the forward strand.
GGATCTTGAACAACGATTACACTCGGTGGGCCTACTTTTTTTGGCCTGTATCTGGCAATTCGTTGAATTCGCGGAAAGGGAAAAAAGGGAAAACGACAGACACCAATCATGTGCGACAACATACCCGAACGAGAGGGGCCTCACACTTGCGCGCCGCTTGGATCTGACACTACGCGTCTCAAGAACTGTCAACACTATTACTAATATTTATTCATGTAGAAAATTTCTTGGTAAAACCTTCGGGTTTTCGGCGTGTTTTTCAGCCCCAAATGCGGATCCCGGGTCTTCTATATAACATTAACCATACTGGAATTTGTAATATCCGCACATTAATCCTGGTTTGCACCCACCACCCAAATGGTCCTCCTCTCTAATCTAGCTTCATCTCCATCATGCCGCTGTCTCCCTGCATGATGTCAAGATTGCTGGTGATTTCGCTGGGCAAGTTGTTTGTATCAATCAATTTGTCCGCAATTTTACCGCCAGGGTCAATCATAGAGAGATCCTTATCGACCTCGTGGTCCTCCACTATGGCTGGCCCACCGCCTAGAAAGTCAAGCATCATGTGCATACCCCCGGCTCCGCCGGCGTATTCTTCAACGTCAACCGGGAGTACAGAAGAGACACCCTCCAAGAACCATACCTTGTCTTTCATTTCCAGGGTGAACGACCGGAGCAATTTGTAGTAGGACCGCATGATGCGCATGGCCTTGATGTCCCCAGACATGAGCATGCCCAAGAACTCCTTTTCAAGCAACGCCGGGAAAGCAAAGATGCGGAGAATGAAATCCGCTTTGTACCTCTCCTTATGTAGTTTGCTCAAGTACGCCAACGTTATTAGGTATGGCGAGTTGATGGGCACGGGGTACAAGTCTGCGATGCTCGAGTCGTGGCAGTTCAAGTTGGCAAAAGAAAGCAGCCCCATATCTGTGAGCTGGCTCTTCTGGTTGATGATATCGCCTAGGTCCCCGAGGTCTACACCGATAAACTTGTAGAATCTGGACGATTCCGTGAGTGGCCACACCGCCGTGAGAATTGTGGCTGCACCTTTCACATGGAAGATCCACGCGGACGCAGGAAGCGATTTGGGCGACGTCAGTGAAGGAACAGACGCGTTAGCTAGCGAGTCCATGATGAGAATCAACGCACTGGCCACCAACGCGTCGGTGTTTTCCGCACGTATATCAAGAATGGCCTCCCTTAGTAGACGCAACGCGTCGCCCCGGTGACGTGTCACGCACTGGTCGAGTCCCTTTTCTGTTCTAGACAAATGTGTGGCACTGAACGCCAAAAGTGCGTGCATGAGGAAAGGATACTCAAAAGCTAGTGTGGGGATGTCGTTGTTCCAGATATCCGTGTCAGAAATACCCGCACCGGTGATGGTGCTGGAGACTTGTGTGGTGTAGTGGTACATCAACCGCAAATCTAGCATATTTAGCGAGCCAGCTTTCTCGGGCCCGGAGTACTCTGGGTGTCCTGAATGGTCCTCAGTTATACCAGAGCCGCCCTGGGACATATTGGCACTGCTGGGCTCGCTCTCCTGTGGCTTGGGTAGTAGCAGGTTCACGTCCATAAGAGGGTCGATGTTTTGGTTATCCTCACTGTTACCGTCGGTAGAAACCGAACCTTGTAAAGGAATATCTATCCCGGGGCTCCCTTGCTGGCCCAGAGATCCAGGCTGCTGTTGCTGCCCAAGAAGCGCGCCCAAATCCACGCCGAGGCTCAGCAAATGAGACGTGATGGAGCCCATGTCTGGAGGAAGCTGGGCCAATAGCGCGAGGTTGCTTAGGTTTGCAAACCCGCCAAGCGAGCCCAAGTTGCCCATCGACGATAAATTGTTCACCAATTGGCTGATGTTGACGTTGTTCAAGTTGCCTGCAGAAAGAAGGCCAGGAATAGAGGCCGGCAATTTGGACGCTAGATCTGCTGGTTTTGGCTGTGGACTGGGCGATTTCGCAGGAGTCACCTGCTGCGTTCCTGGGCTATACTCGTCCGTGGTTTCGGAGACTTCCGGCTTCATTTTTTTGTGGTCCGGCTCCTCCGAACATTCGTCGTGTAGGTATCCGCAAGTGAGTTTCATACGAGCACAATTGCCACACGAGGGCTTCAACTCGTCGCATTTGACTCTCCGTTTTTTGCATGTGGAGCACCCCATGCGGGACTTGGAGTGGTATTTGCGCTTGAAACCTGCTTTCAAGTCCTGTTTGTGTTCTTCTTTCATGGTAGCAGTGTGGTTAGGAGGCTAAGGAAGACAGCTATATTCTTTGGGTTTATCGAGTTGAATCTAGATATGGAAATGTTGAATTGAAGGATGTTGAATATTGCCTAAGCACCTAGCCAGTTTAATGTTGGGGGACCATGGATAGTTATCACACTGCTATTTGGATGACTATGTCACTCTTCGTCGTATAGGGATCTATGTGCTCGTTTAGCGACACGGTGAAGATATCAGCATCGAAACGCGAAGTTTTTTTTTAAGTTTAGTCCGGCTGTGCTCAGCCTCCGCTAGCCGCGCCGCCACGGGCCACGGATGGCACGGGTCCCCTATCCGCATTGATCGATATTCCGAGATTCTTGGCATTTATGAGGTCGTAGGGAAATTTCAGATCCAGGGTCTTTTTTTTTTCGAAGGTTCTCGGAGTTAAGGAGTCTATCAACCGAGCGCATTGCATCAACTAATTGTAAGTCTGGCTCAGCGCTATGTGTACGCGGCACTCATTCACATGCGGCCGAGTGACCCTTCTCACAATCTAATTTGATTATGAGGCTAGAGTCATCGTCTCTGTAAGCCTTGTTTGCCCTCTTCATGTCACTCCGCTAATATAAAGTGCCACTCAGTTTACGCTGAATTGCGGTATTGATTGCTGCCGTGCAGCCTACCGAAAATCAAGATAAATTGGCAAGCCCGCTCCTTGCTCAATTTCGATCATCATTCATTTTCATGAAAGTCTCTTGCTGAAACATGGCTGCTCTACGTCTTTGCGGGGAAACATCTACATGTAGTGATTATGAGTCCTTTCCCAAGACTGCGAATACGGAATGTCTCACTTTGAGAATCATAGTTACTCAGTGCGTACGCTAGCAATTAAAGAGCAAGTACTTCTCCAATGGACTCTTAGATTGGTTTATACTTTTTTTTGACAATTCATCTGTTCACGTGTCAGACTTCCCTTGTCTGCCCAGTGTCGTTACCCTCTCGAAGCACGCTTACGATTTCGAGTGACCTGAGTGGCTCGCTCTCTGGATGCCTGCTCTCCTGTAAGTACACGTATTAGGACTGGCGTAGCACTTCAGTACAACTAGAATATTGAAGATCTAAATCGTTGATGTACCTTGAATTTGGTAACCACCTACAATATTTGTCACCATCCTATTCTTCAAAGACTGGCTTATGATCATCTACTGCCTCACCGGTCTTTCCTGTGTATATCACCCTACTTTATGAGTGAAGAGACGTTGAGGATCTCCACATTCATCCACCAATCATGACCCTCGCCGGTTTATCCCTACAAAAATGGGCCCGTATGTGGGCTTCAGGCATCGCTATAGTAGGAACAGGTGTTTTGCTCTTCAAGTTTACTGTGCCTTCCGATGAGGAGTTGATTGCACGGTTCTCGCCCGAAATCAGAGCAGAGTATGAAAAAGGCAAGGCTCTCAGGCAGAAAGAACAGGAGGTCTTGATGAAAATAGCACAGGAAACTGCCAAGTCCAACGACCCGATCTGGAAAACAGGAAAAATTGCCTCACCGTTCGACAAAGACACGAGAAACACCGACCCTAACCTAGTAAATGTGAAGGAGTTCTACCAGCAGAAAGAGCTTGCGAAAAAACAACAGGAAATCGATGCTGCGAATGCCGAGTTTCTTGAAACAGAAAAGTTGGTGGCACAATCAAAGAAACTGTGGATTCCTTGGCGCTAGACCAAGTTACATGTATATATTATTATTAGAAGTCTGAAATGATCCGTAAAGCCGTAGCGGAACCCATAAGTAGATTCTCATATAAAGGATTGTCCTGAATTTAGGGTCTTTTGATCAGGGCCATTTGAACAAGCCTTCCTCATCGTCTCCATCTGAAACTGCTATCGAGCGAAGCAAGCCATCCATTATTTGTAGCAGCACCGCTCATTTTCTGGCTGTTCGCGTCGTCAACAGCCGCAACGATTCGTGTAATATTCGTATCGATTACCATGCCTCCCTGCACGATTTCTTCCAAAACTGTCTGAAGAACTTGCCAGCCAAAGACCAAATCTAGTTCACAGACATTGGTGAAACACTTATCCAAACACTCGACAAATACCTGTATCAAATCGAGGATCCCAAGCTCCGACTCCTGATCATCGACTACAAAAACAAAATATAGTGTCGCGTAGTGTCTGTAGATCACCTTTATGTCGTCCAAATCCTCCAATAGTTTTGGTGGGGTGACGAAGGAACAGTCTTGCGACGTCCGCACAGATATTAGCTGGTGCACTTGATCAAGCAATGTCTTTTGTGTGAGAAGATCTACGGGCGTGTAGAATTTCGTCAAGCGGGGAACACCATCCTGGTTAACTAGAGATATTAGTATTTCTGAAGGAATTCCTTAGGCTTGGTCGGCACGTCCGTTCACTGGGAATCCTATGGGAAACTTCGATCTTCCACTTATGTGAGACACTTTTGAAACAATGAGTTTCATATATCACTCATTAATAGTAACGAACCTTGTATTTACATACATATTAGAACTGAGTGGATCATGGTGATGGTCGGAGGTGATCAGTTGGACAAACCAAGTAGCTTGTACCTGTATCAGTGGTGTACGGGTGCGGCTGTTCGTAAGCGGTGGCTAATTTAACACCAAAATGGTGCAATAAAGGTGCAGAGGTTGTGTGAGGGTGAAGGTGGTTTATCGATTAGAGTTCAATTAGATTATCAGATCAGTCGAACTAAAATGTAGTCTCTTTCAGTCGACCGTTGCACGTCTCTATATACACACCCGTACATCCCCACCCTAACTCTAGCCTCTGACTAAGATTACCCCTCCACAATCAATGGACTTGAAGCGTCACGAGGGCCACCACCACAAGGCCAATATCAAATATGGCTATACGCTATTCGGAATTTCTCTTGTTGCAGCACTAACGCTAGCGTTGTTTAATCATGTTTATCTAAACAAATGGGTGCAAAACGGCTCACCAAACCGCAAATCCGTCTGGGCCCGCCTCAGATCACCTAAACCACTATGGCTCCATGTTGTGGGATGGTTCGTGGTCTGTTTTGGGTTAACGTTTTTCAATACCCATGACATCAAAGAAAACTACACCACCTTGATCAAACGCGTGGGTCGTTTGGGTTTTTATTTGGTGCCGTTCGATATTCTCCTAGCGATCCGCCCATCCCTTATGGCGACGTCATACCTTGAATATATAGCTTTACACAAGTGGATCCTGCGGCTCATCTTGCTAATGGTTTCAACTCACGGCATTGCTTACTTCGCCAAATGGATTATCACTGATAATGTATGGCAGAAATCGTTTAAATTGCTCAACTTCCTTGGGGTCGTTGTCTTTTTCTTCAGCATCGTCCTAGCCATTATCTCGCTGAGACCATTAAGAGCACGAATGTATAAAGTGTTCTACGTGTGGCACAATATCACTGTGGCCACGTTCGTGGTGTTGATATTCTGGCACGCTAGACCCGGTGTTACTGACGCCATTATTCTTTCAGTCTGCATGCTTGGTTTTCAATGCATTCAACGAATCCGTAAGTCTTTCTGGATTTCTGACATCGTCATAATCGACGAGTCCAATGCAAATTTGCGCCTACTACGCGTTCCTAAACCAGGAAACTACCCTGACCAGTGGCATCCGGGTGCGCACATTAGAGTCACTTATCCGTTTTCAGACGCACGGAGCTGGCTCTTCCCTTCGCACCCATTCACTATCTTTTCGCTGCCCAATGATAACTCTTTGGATTTGGTGGTGAAGAAAAGCCATACCTTCCAAGTGCAGCGATCGTCAAATTACACACTCTCGAGCCCGTACGAGTCCATTCCACCACCTTTCTTTCAGACTGCAGAAAAGGTGGTGATCCTATGTGGGGGCTCTGGCATCTCTCTTGGCCTTCCTGTATTACGGTTCTTGCAGACAAATGAATCGGTGACTTCCGAATTGCACTGGTCGGTTTCAAACAAGGCAGATTCATTCATTCTTAAGAACTTCAAGTCATTTAAGGAGGTCAATGTTTACGTTACCGGAGATCGATCAGTGTCTCCAGAAAGAGATGAATCTCAACCAGGCGACTCTTTATTGTCTGGCAGCGAACACTACGAATTGGAAACCTTAAGCGGCGACCGTCCCGAAAGCATTGGCGAACTCTCAAAAGAGAAGCAAGGTTCAGAGCGTATTAAATACCGTTCTGGAAGGCCAGTTCTTGACGACATATTCTTCTCGCTACTAGAGGGACTGAAAGAGAATAGCTGGATAGTAGTATGTGGTCCACAAATGATGATTACCAATGCAGAGCGTTGGGGCAAAGATCACGATGTCCAGGTATTTTCGGAGTACTACGCATTTTGACTGTATGTATACAGAGGATTAATAGAGAAAGTGGTCTTATGATTCCTGAAATAGATTTATAGCTCGTTTATTTTATTAATTAAGAGTTTAAAATATTTGGTTTTTGCCTGAAATCAAAAAAATGAGCTCGCACTCAGGTTCGAACTAAGGACCAACAGATTTGCAATCTGCTGCGCTACCACTGCGCCATACGAGCTCCGTATGGAGGATTTTTTCTTCTTCTTTATGAAACTACGTCAAATATCTCGAGGCTACTCAGCTGTTCTTTGGCTCGATTTTGACATTTTCTCTACCTGAAAAGGTTCAGGAACTTGGGAATACATTACCTCTGATCCTCTGGGCCGAAATCTAAAATAACGGCTGATCTAATGCAAAAATACAGATCTCACAAGTCAACAGCTTGTAATAAACTGTGGGGCTTCCTGCAACCCGCGAAAATTCGCTTGGTGGGGTGAGACGTGCTAGGCTCTTACAATGCAAAGGACAGATCATACGATTGCTATCAAACGAACTACACATAAAGTTTTTAATGTCAACATTTGCAAAGGCTAATTTTAGGTCTCTCAACTACGATTCATTCAGGCCTCAGTACCCTCCCTCGTTCTATAAGATTTTGCTTGAGTACACAGGCAAACCAAGGCTCTCGAACGTGATTGACTTGGGCTGTGGCACAGGCGTTGCTTCCTTTCCACTCTTGAATATTTCGGACAATGTCACCGGTTTGGATTTGTCTCCCCTGATGATTGAAGGTGCCAACAAACTTAAGCAAAGCCGGTTGCAAGAAATGGGAATCTCTGGCGATTCTCGGATCCGATTCGAGGTCTCGGCAGTAGAAGATTTCGAGGCTCCCCCAGAAAGTTTTGATTTAATTGCAGCTGCTGAGTGCATTCACTGGTTCAAAGATTATGACCAGTTTTTTGCTGCTGCTGCTAGACAATTGAGACCTGGTGCAACTTTGGCTTATTGGTACTATGTTGACCCGTTGATTGTAGATTTCGAGGGACCCTCGGCTAGCCACTTCACTAAGCTGGAGGTTTTGAAGAAAGTCATCGATATCTATGAGACCATAGTATACAAAGATGAGTCATATCTTGGCCCACATTGGGAACAGCCTGGACGTTCTATTCTACAAGGTTTCTTGGAGGATGTCGACAAGCACATTCCTAAGGATCTCTACACCGATATTAAAATTCGCAAGTACATGCCTGACAGTGGAACGCCTTCCCAAGATGATGACTTGCAATTGGTACGTAAGGACATTTCTCTCATTGAGTTCACAAAATACATCTCTACGTATAGCTCCTACCACAATTACCAAGAAAAAACTGGCAAAGGCCAAGAACTTTTGGATTTGTTCTTGGGGACATGCGAGAGGGAGTTGGGGTGGGACAGAGAAAGAACAACATTGTCTCTTGAGTGGTATGCTGGGTACACGTTCATGAAGAGAAAATGAAGCTGCGCAGATGAACGTTCTCAGAGTTCCCACTCGTAATTTGATTAGCGATTTAGTATATTAATCTAGAAAATTTACCTGATTCAATAGGTCATTATACTCGAAAATCCCCGTAGACTGTGGACAAGGGAATCTGCTTATCTAATTGCAATTGGCTCTCACCCGGCAACGGAACCGCGAGATTGAACTGAAGTGAAGTCGATCTTTGGTAGCCGCTTGTAGTCAAAATCAGGAGTTTTGATCACTGGCTCAAAGTAGTATAGTTCGACGTATTTAAGAGTGCTAGATTTTCACACTGTGTTTTTTCTTTCCGCATCTCCAGTTTCCGATTGCCACTAAACTTACCTTGTCGTACTTCAAATTTAGCACTCTTCGCAGAAACAGGAAAGTTCAAGTTCACCGCCAAAAATCCGGTTTGTTCAAAACCATTACCTGTGCAACATAATCTTCTATTAGCATGCGATGAGAAAGATAACACAAAATCCTATCCATTTTTTCCCTCTGGAGCACGTCTGAGATAGAAAACTAATCAAATATTCGTGTGCGAGCTTCCACAACAATAAGACCTACAGATTAGGGAAGCGCATTGAAAGTGAGCGAGGCATGTCTGTGCTAAGTCCCAACACTTCAGAGCACGTGCTTAAAACCCAGCCATGTGCTTCGAAATTCAAATTCGCAGATCTAAAAATGCTAGACTCGCCGTCTGTGGCGTACCAGCTGCCCATGGCCGTGATTGCCTTGGTGGACATGAACGCGTTTTTTGCACAGTGTGAGCAAGTCCGTCTTGGACGCACCTTGGAAGATCCCGTAGTATGCTGCCAGTGGTCTTCATTAATAGCAGTGTCTTATGCAGCGAGGAAGTATGGAATAGGCCGTATGGACACGTTGCAATCGGCCAAGGAGAAATGCCCAGGGCTCATTGTGGGCCATGCTGCGGTATTTCAAAAAGGCGAAACACATTGGCAATACTTGAAAGGACCACCAAACCAGGCCATACATAAAGTCAGCTTGGATCCATATAGGCGAGAGCTGCGCAAAGTGTTCAAGATTTTGAGCAGGGAGTGTGACTTGGTGGAAAAGGCCAGTGTGGATGAATGTTACATGGACCTTGGAAGGCTCGTGTATGGTAAAATAATGGAGCTTTTCCCTTTTTTGCTGGAGTTGAGCGAAGATGATCCTTTACCACTACTCCCAGAAGAGCTACCCTTGGCGCTACGATGGGAAGGTAAAATCATCCCCACCGACAGAGAGGCGTCCGCACAAAGTGACGATGGTCAGCAAAACTACACGAAAACGCGAGAGAAGAAAAGTATCTCGGTCTCTAGTGACCATTCGGCCGATGAGCATGTGACCATCACAGATTGGGATGACGTGTGCTCGATAATTGGGTCCCAGTATCTATTCAAAATCAGACAGGAGGTGTACAGAGAGCTCAACTACACCACCTCAGGAGGCCTTGCCACTACCAAAACGGTGGCCAAATTGGCCGGTGGGTTTGTGAAGCCCGATTTCCAAACAATTATTCGGCCCAAGGCCATCCCTGCTTTCCTCCATAATTTTGAGCTTACAGATATCACGCAAATGGGCGGCCAGTTGGGAGAAAGGCTTATAAGCAAACTCATGCCACCTAATTGCAAGCATTCCATCACACACATAAGGAACAACTGGTCGCTTGAGCAGTTAAAGCTGGAATTGTTGGACGAGCCTGCAGTGGCCGAACGTACCCATGAACTTTGTAGAGGGGACTTCCGGCAAGAAATAAAGCAGCGGACTGTCGTCAAGTCGATGATGTCACGCAAAAACTTCCTTGAGCGGGCACCTGTTAATACGATAAAAGACTGCTACGATTGGATACGAGTGTTTGTTGGCGACTTATACGGCAGGCTCATCGAGCTAGACGATGAGAATATGAACCTTTCTCTCCTGCAAAAAAGCGGAGGAGAAAAAGAGAGGATATATAGACCACGTACGGTGAGTGTGCAGCTTACCACCAAATCGTGGTCGAAAATGTCGCGACAGACCCAATTTCCTGTGATGAAGGATCTTGACAAGTTCAGGGCCAGTTTGGAGCTGACTGCATTTCGCTTATTGTGCGAGCTTATGGACAATTCCAAGTTGACCGATGATGAAATCAGGTATAGAAACCTACGGCCCCTCGATGATCATCTAGACCAAATTGGAACTCCAGTGTTGGCTAATATGGGTGTGGTGATTTCGAATTTCGTCACCACTTCGGATGCCAATCTCATAGACTCTTACAGCTCAGGAAAACAGGAGAAGAAGTTGGACCTGGAGGAGGTCAAGCGTCTTTTCGATGAAGTCAACCAGCCTCGAGAGGTGGCTAAGGAACCCCAACCCAAAAAAGTCACCAGAAGCAACTCGTATGTGAAAAAGATGTTCGAGGATTTTGAAAGCGAAAAGGCTGCCAGCATTCTCGAGAAAAACGATACTAAGCCGAAAACGGATTTCAAGGAGGATAAAGACTACGTGAAGAAAATGTTTGAGGATTTTCAAACCAGCGTGATGGTAGAGAGAGCCTCGGTGGAGACTCCCAAAAAGCCACGGCTTTCAAGTGAGAGCCCCAGGAAAAAGCGTGCTCAAAAACTAGCACCCACTGAAAATAGCAGTGCGAGAAGAACTGAGGGCACGGGAGAGGAACAGCTGGCTGCAAAGGTGTCAAGTGGGGTCGATCGCGAAAAAAGCCCAGAGGATGAATTCCTCACCGGGCTAATGAAAACACGTCGATGTCATGTATGCGATGTTGCAGTCGAGGATGTTTTCGAGCACCGTGATTACCACATGGCGTTGGAACTCTCCTCTAAACTAAACGGCGAACATGGAAGTAGTTCGCCGAGAAGAAAACCACTTGCGCAGTCTAAGCTACCTTTTGCAGGCTCAAGGAAGAGATAACAAGGAAAAAACGGTATAGCTTCTACTTTATTTATTTATGTGACCTCCTAGTGGAGGACTAATTTTTGGGATTTATTTTGACGGTCTCTAATAGTTCTCACCTGTGCTTTCCAGCATAAACAGCACCTATTCTAGCCGAAGCAGATAATCGCTGCAGACCTACAGAAAAATTTGAACTTTTTATTTTTGAATTGGAGTAATCTGAAACTCTCAAGAACAATTCAAGTTAAAGGACTTGCTGCTCAATGCAAAGCCTAGCCGTCCTTCCACATCGTGATTCGTATCCAAAATGACGGCGCCTGCACCCAAAGCGTGCATATTGCGGAGCCTCGGATAGTGCTGCTCTCTAGCCTTGCCCCACAAAATCTTCAAGTTAACTTGGAATCTCTAGTGCAGTTTCTAAAAATGTTTAGGGCAAACGAAAACGCGTTACCATTTGCAGACGCCGCAACTATTGGTATGTTATTTGAGACTTTGCCTTTCTACATCTGAATGGGCCTCTTCATGTTCTCCCCAGTGGTACTAACGATTCAGTGAGAGCCAATCAGAAGGACAACTACTTCAGCTCGACGCTTAATTCACAAATCCAGGAGGTGCTAAGGATATTCAAAGGTCAAAGATTTGTCAACTCTCACCCAGAGGAAATTGCCACCATAGGCAAAACGCTATACTACATAGTCACTACTGTTTTCGGGGCTCGTACTCTTGGTGAAGAATATGTGGACATACTTTACGTGACACGACTGGGGAAGCGCTTTCCTAAATTACCTTCAAGACTCCTATTCACAGCATCGTTCATCATCGTTCCGTATTTTGTCACGAGAATAGCACGGAAATTCAAATCACAGAGCGAGGAATCGGCCTCATGGCTTTCGAAAATCTTCACTTCTTACCCGAGCCTATTGGATACAATCATGAACGTCCACGTTGCTCTATTCTACTTTGAGGGTCTGTTCTATTCGATTTCAAAAAGAATTTTTGGAATGCGTTACGCCTTTGGGCACAATAAAGACCAGAAAAAGCTCCAATCCACGGGCAACTACTCAGTTTTAGGAGGCATAATCTTGGTACAATTCTTGATAAAGTTGTTGATCAAGTTGAATCAATATTCTCACGCTAAGTTGAATGATTCGCAAGAAAGCTCGAGCTCGGGCGAGCCAGATCACGAGCATTCTGTGTTTTCCAAACTCGAGCAGCTAGAGAAATTGAATGCCTACATCACTGAAAATGAGAAAATCTCCGAGAAGCTTGTGACTGATTTGTCTGACGCGAATCAGCTTCCTTATATCCCAACCAACTCGCGGAGTTGTATGCTCTGTCTTTCGCCAATGGTGAACCCGGCTGCTGCCAACTGTGGACATTTTTTCTGTTGGAGCTGCATCGCCGACTGGATCAGAGAGCACCCAGAATGTCCTCTTTGCAGACAAACGTGTTTGGAGCAGAACTTGTTGCCGTTGAAGTGATGATTCAGGTCACGTGACCACATTTCACTTTAAGGAGCAAATCACGAAATCCCGATGTGGCACACCCAGGTCAACAAAATCAAAAAGTTCTTCTGCATCCTTTAGTTTGAGAGTGATCGCATTCTAGAGTTGCACAGTTGTGACAGGAAGGCTGTGCACCGGAATGAGTGGGAGATCTAGGTTAATAGTAGCACTGCTAATTTTTGACATGCACTTCTGGGATTTGAAGTCATCGCCAAAATTACATTCCTATAGAGCATATTACTGTGGATCACGGAAAAGAGTACTATTCTTATCACCCCTACCTTTTATCTCCTATTCGTCCATAAATACGTCTCACATTAGCGGTGGTGCTTCGCGCGATGTGGGCCACGCCTGCACCAAATTGAACACCACATACGGCTACGATACGAGAAAAAAACACACCTCACACGGACAGATCCACCGTTCAAATAATACCCCAAACTCACATAGATCATGAGCTCCCGCGGATTCTCGCTAGAGTACTCGTCAGACTCTGTGAGCTCAGACGCCGCAGAAGCTACTATTGGTGACTCCTATCTGAAGACGTATAAGCCAGCCAAAAATTCGGGCATTTCATGGCTCAAACATCGTCTAGGTAGGGTTGCAGACGTTGTATCAGACGGGGTTCTAACGAACAAGAAGGTGATCTTGGCGATTATTGTGCTTTGTTTCCTCTCATTCTTCACGTCGGCACCTTTGATTCCACATTATTTTGCCAAAAAAGACCCCAAGGTGGTGATCATTTTGGCTGCCAACGAGGGCGGCGGTGTGTTCAAGTGGAAGGGCCCGCAAGAGTGGTCCGTGGAGCGCTCCTCTATCGCAAATAAAAAGCTGTATGCCAAAAGACACGGCTATGGACTTACTATCAAAGACATGACCGTCAAAAAACGGTACTCGCACGAGTGGAGGGAGTCCTGGGAAAAGGTGGATATTTTGAAGCAGGCCATGAGGCAGTACCCAAATTCGGAGTGGTTTTGGTGGTTGGATTTGCACACATACATCATGGAGCCACACTTGTCCTTGGAGGATAAGTTCTTGAACAATTTGGGGAACGCTACGTATAGGACATTGGACACGTTCAATCCGCTCAACATTCCGTTGGAAATCCCCTACGTCGACTACACGGCGCCCATTGATATGATAATAACACAGGACTGCGGTGGCTTTAACTTGGGCTCGTTTTTGATGAGACGGTCGGCGTGGTCAGACATGCTATTGGACATGTGGTGGGACCCTGCTGTGTACGAGCAGTTGCACATGCAGTGGGAGCACAAAGAGCAGGATGCCTTGGAAACTCTCTATGCGGAACAGTCATGGATCCGGGAAAGAGTGGCGTTCTTGCCATTGCGTGCTGTGAATGCTTTTCCACATGGAGCGTGTTCCGATATGGCAGATGACCCGCAGTTTTTCTACCAGGAGGGAGACTTTGTGATCAACATGGCGGGGTGCGAGTACGGGCGAGACTGCTGGGGCGAGATGGAGCACTACAAAGCTTTGTCGAGGAAGCTTCAGAAATGGTGGAGAATATGGTAGGAGGGTAGGGCTGCTCTACTGAGTCCTTTATTAATAGAAATGAACATTACGTGAGAGTGAATGAAGCCATACTTAGCGTTCTGAATACCTGAACGGTACGGATGAGCTGAACATTGGATGGATGTTTCTCTGCCTTAGCCTCCGAGGCAATAAATTGCATCACGAAGACCGCGAACATTGGACGTAGGCAGGGAAACTATGATCTCCATTTTTTGTTGTTTTGTCTTGGATCTCTTTCTCTCTTTTTTTTTTTTCTGTCCTGACTTCTCACTGACATACTACTATGGTAACACCCACCTAATTAACCTGGTGTAGGTGTATTCGCAGACACGCCAGAGTTGGCAATTCGCGTGCCCGCGAACCGGTGCATCACGTGACGTTTTGGGATGAACGTCCTCAACTCTGGCTCGCCCTACATACATTCACCACACTAAACACAACGCTAAGCGGGCCCAATGTCTAATTTCTGGTTCGACGAAAGCGCCTTCCGCCAGGAAAACGGTCAAGGCAACGAGGCAGATTTTGCCGACGATATTTTTGCCGACGATGCGTCTGCGAGAAATGCTGTGCAGCCCTCACTGACTTCGCTCCAGCACCAGCAAATGTCTCCACAATCGTTCCAACAAAACATGAAGCAACAACCGCAACAGCCGCCAGGGGGAAACCAAATGAATATGGGCGAGCCACAAACTGACAATATGTTCGGCGAGCCCGAATATGCCCAGTTTGGTGCCCGCCAGAAACACGTGCAGCAGCCGGTTTATCTGAGCAAAAGCCCCCAAATGTTCATGAGACAACAAGAAAATATGGGCCATTTTCAGGGGCAAAGTCCGCGGGAGCCACAGCAAAACGTTTCGCCGCAACTTCCACAACAACAACAGCAGCAGGCCATTCTTGACCAGTCAAAGCAGGAACAGCTTTTGAAAATGAGACAGCAAATCATGCATCAGCAGATGCTCCAGAGACAGCAGCAACAACAGGCGCCACAAAAACAGGGAAATTTCGCCGAATTCAACCCTGGAAACGTGTCCCAGAACTCGAAAATGGCGCAGCAGAACTTCCACAACATGGCGAAAGCGGGTCCTGCCAGTCCCGCGCCTAACACCGGTTTTGCGCCGCAACAGAAGCCCGAAAGCCAACGGCCCGCAGGGAATAACCCGGCGGCTATGGCGCAACAAGGGCAGAACGGGAAACCCTCTGCTGCGCAAATCGCACAGCTCCAACAGGAGTTGTTTCTGATGACTCTTAGCGACTTCATGAACAGGCGAGGGTCTCCTATCACACAACCTCCCATCATTAACAACAAACGAGTTAGTTTGTTTGCGTTGCACCTTGTAGGGCGCAGAATCGGTGGGCCACAGGTGGTGTTGAAACATATCCAAATGCTCTCCCAGGCATCCACGCAGATCACCGAGTGGTCCTCGATCTGCCAGAAATTGGGGTTGTTCGAGGGCATCGATGTACAGAACAATGTTGCCGCCAGACAGCAGATCGAGAAGCAGTTGGGCTCTTGTTACTTGCAGTATATTCTTCCATACGAGCAGTACTACCTGACGGAGGAGGGCCAGCGGGATATCAATCCGCGCAGATTGCAGTTCCAAAGACAATTGATCATGCGCATGCAACAACAGCAACAGCAACAGCAACAGCGGTCTCCACTGGTACCACAAGATGGAAAGCAAAACCAGCAAAACCAGCAAAACCAACAACAAAACCAGCTCCAGAATCAGCAGCAGAGGGCTCAACAGGAAACCGCTCAGCAGCAGGCGCAGCTTGAACAACAGCAGCGGAATCAACAGCAATGGCAACAACAACAGGATATGAGAGTTTCTCAAGCCCAAGCTTTGCAAGCACAACAAGGCAAAAACCAGCTAGCCAAAGCCAGACTCCTGCAGACGGGCGATGGGAATAATATGGTCGGTACTGGCCAGCCCCAGGGCCAATTCAGGTCTCCCAGTGTGCCTTCACAGTCTCCGCACGGGGTAATTCCCACGCCAAAAATGGCAAATATGCCCAGTCCGTCAGCCTCAGTCGCGAATTCGCAGAGGAAACCTTCGCAGCAATCCACAGCCAATAACACTCCGCCGTCCAACGTCCAGTCTCCGCTTTTGCAGCAACTTCAGTCCAGATCGGGTAGTGTTCAGCGCCGTCAATCCTCCATAGGTGGGCACGCGCTAAGCCAAAAGCCGGACACTCCTATGGAAACGCTCCTGCAAGAGCCCAATGGGCACTCTCAGGAAAAACCAAACACCATCAAGAAGTACGTGCCTATCAAGAAACATTCCAGCTCATACGGGGCGTGGATTCTCAAGAGCGTTTCCGATCTCGGTGACGAGATCGAGCTCACAAAGCCAGTCTACCTCTTTGCACCCGAGCTTGGCTCTTTGAACATACATTCGCTCGTGATGTCGATAAAGAACTACACCAGAAAGAACCCAGGGGAGGCATCGTCTGCGCTTAATACGCTTCTTGTAACGACCACCGACCCGAACTTCGTCTTCAATTTGACGGACGCGCCCGAACTTTTGGATGCACTTGTGGGCATGGGGCTCAAGATTTTGGACCAAATCATGGCACCAGATGCACAGTCCTCCGATTATGCGGAGCCAGAGAAACCATCAAGCAGTGCCATAGATGCTGTCTTCAGCAAGTTTGTCGAGAAGGACGGAATGAAGGGCGAGGATGTGGTCTACGTTGTGGATTCCCTCACTGGTGAGGTGATCGAAGACGAAGATTCAGATATCGACATTGATGACGTATTTTCGCCCTCACCAATCCAGGAACATGACGCGGAGTCACCTCAGGCTGGCGTTGAGTACGAACAATGTTACCTCCCAGATTTCATGTCTGCTTTGCACAATTTCAAAGCGGAGAATAAGCATCACTTCAGCAAGACCCAGACGAAAGGTGCGTTGGATCACCTGATTTTCCTTGTGGATAACTTGATCACCATAACAATGACATTGAGAAACCTCTCGTTTACGGAACAAAGCTCGCGGTGCATGTCTGGAAATGCAAATTTCAAGAAATTTGTGTTCAAGATTGTGAAACAGGTTGCCACAAAACCCGATGGTTTCATTTTACAAAGAAAAAGGCTTTGTTTGCTTAAGGACTGCTTGCTCATGCTCGACCGGAACGCACACTACTTGGAGATCGATTCTCTAGAAGAGGCTTTGTTGACATTTTTGTTGGTAGCGTCGTTTGGGCCCTCGCTTGGCGAGAATGAAGACGATCCCGAACAGAAATTCAAGATCCCCTCCGCTCCTTTTGGCACATACTCCTATTTGCCTTTCAGCGTGGATGTATTCACCAAACTTTTCGTGAGGGAGCCCAAGAACAGAGCCTATTTCCATGCTGTTTTATCAGGCTCGTTGAACATATCTTCTTCACATTTGAGCTCTGGAAGCGTGACAATTAAGCCCCAGGATCACCATGAGGCCAAATTGCTTTTAAAGACTCACTTGAAAAATGACGAGAGTGCAGCGCGCTCGGGAGTTCTCTTGACCAGAGCCTTCAAGTTACTTATGAGCTGCATCCCTTACACTAAAAGCGGCCCTGAATATACGAAGTTTGTCTTGCAAAGATCTTCTACGGTATTGCAAGCACTCTTTGGAGTCAAGCTTTTGATCGATCTGGTGATATCGGAAGATGTCAACGGGCAGTTCAATCTTCTTCTTTGCCATTGGTTGACTGAAAATGTACAATTGCTTTTATTCAACTTCACGAAAAACACCATTTCGCTCATCACCGAGTCCGTGAAATTCGAACCAAGATCGAACGAGTATAGACTCTTGTCGTACGTGGGCCTCAAGTCCATGATCTTGGTGAATTCTTTGCTAGCAAATGTTGTGATTTTGAAACGTGGTCACCAGGACAATGAATTGGAAAACCCAAAGGAATATGAGAAGTGTCTTGCAAAACTACACAATCTTTACAGGGTTCAGCCTGAGGCGGAGTTCGTGCTCAACACGCTCCTTGCTCACAGCGTGGACCAGGACCTTGCTCTGGAAGTATTGCGCTTCCGTTATTTGATGGAGAATTTGGGTTGAAAACGCGATCAGTCGACAGACTGCATGGTTTCCCCGCGACGACTTATCTCACTCTACTTTTGCGAGGGGAGATCTTAACTTGGATAGGCAATTTGCAGCTTATCGCGCTCGGATCGACAGAAAAAAAACGCGGGTAGATTTACCCGATTTTCATACAGTTTACGTCACATTTGCACTCTGATAAGATACACAAACTAATAAATATGGCTAGAAAGTTGCTGAAGAGAGTCTGATTGACAATTTTAAACTACATTAAAAGACATTCACAAATATGCCTCCTGTTCAGATAATCTCTGCTCCTCCCCCAGACACTTTCGAGGAAAAACTATTGCCTGGTGAGCACACCTTGCCGGCATCGTGGTGGACTTCGGATAAAGTGTTTGAGTTGGAAAAAAGAGCCATTTTCCACAAATCGTGGCTCTTCTGTATGCACGCCTCGAGGTTCAAAAAACCCGGTGACTATTTTCAATTGAATGTGACTGGGTTGCAATTTTTCCTCATTAAATCCAAAGATGGCTCGATCAAGGCGTTTCATAATGTGTG
This sequence comes from Metschnikowia kunwiensis, assembly GCA_030583255.1. Lineage (NCBI taxonomy): Eukaryota > Fungi > Ascomycota > Pichiomycetes > Serinales > Metschnikowiaceae > Metschnikowia > Metschnikowia kunwiensis. Next base: position 375,534 of record JAJMHQ010000006.1, read on the forward strand.
TCGTCACAGAGCCTATCCAGTGGTGCGCAAAGAGCAGGGCTCTTCTACAGTGTTGATGTGTAAGTACCACGGCTGGTCGTACAACTCCGACGGAACATTGATCAAAGCGCCACATTTCGACAATGTGGAAGGGTTCAACAAGGAAGAGAACTCGTTGTTTCCAATTCACACCCACGTGACTCGCCAGGGCTTGGTGTATGTGAACTTTTGCAACGACCCTGAGCAGTTGATGCCCTTCGAGGAGTTTTTTTCCGGGCTCACTGAGGAATTGGACGAGTTTGATTTCACCGACTATGACTACAATATGTCGTACGAGCTTAGAGGCAACTTCAACTGGAAAACGTTGATGGACGGGTACCAGGAGTGCTACCACTGCCCCACCGCACACCCAGGATTGAACTCTGCGTTCAAAATGGAAACTTACAAGGTGGTGCCCAAAACCAGATACTGTCGCCACTACGCTGAGATTGTGAGGGAGCCTGTCGAAACACCAGCTGCAGCACCCGAAGAGTCATCGTCGTGGTTCCCTTTCGGCAAAAAACAAAAGACAGAGCCCGAACCCAAGAAGAACCCTGGTGGTGATTTCAATGGATTGTGGTTGTACAACTTTCCTTCGAACGGTATCAACTGTTATTCACCAGCATGGTACTCAATCCGTGTTTTACCCATGGGCCCCAGCGACACATTGTTGCAGTATGACATATACACCAAAAAGGGCTTGCCCAAGGCCGAGGCCAAGGAGTTTATTGATTTCCTCCAGTTGGTCGAGTTGGAGGACTTCAACCTCTGCGTCTTGACGCAGAAGAACTTGAACCAGGGAATATACAATTCCGGCTTCTTGCACCCATTGAAAGAGAAGGGTGTCTTGTACTACCAGGGGGTGGTAAGAGACATGGTGAAGGACCATTTTGCGTTGGAGGAGAAGAGAAAAGGCATAGTGGACCCTGCCAGTTTGGCAGGTGGTGCGACGAACGCTAGTGTACAAGAGTTGAACGATCTTTGTGATAAGCTCGAGTGTGGGTCTGAGGGGAAGTCGGAGATGGAGTGGTAGATGTATTTTTTACGTAATTTAAAGTTGATTGATTGGTAACAGGCTTGTAGAGAGGGGAGTAACTGAGAGGTTGTCTTTATATGACGAGTATGAGGTTTTTGGGTGCGAAGACTCTCTCGTTGGCTGCGAAATCCGTTGTCAGATTCGCCTAACGAGGAGAGAATCTGGGTTCCTATTAAGTAGTGGTTAGGGCTTCTTCTCATCAGGCGACAGAAAAACTAGGCATCTGTTTTCTAAGGAATTTTTGGAGAAAAATCTGTTAAAAACAGGGCCCTTTGTACTTATTTCAATGATATTGTTTGAAGGACCGTATTTGAAACCCACGGAAACTGCCCTAATTAATGAGGGATCAACAGAACACATGCACACTAGACACAGCCTGAAAAAACAACTCGTCATGTACGTTCACATCTCCACTTAGTTGAAATCTTATTTTTCTCTAAAAATGGGGTAGCAAAAAAAACCCCCCTTTAAACCTCTCTAGCGCTCAAGTCAGGCACAAGAACTGCCAGCCGAATGGCCCCACGGCATTTTGGAAACTCGACAGCGCATCCCGGTGGCTCTATCGCACCTATCGGCAGGCCACCCACGCATCGGCTTTCCCCACTCGGCACATGCTCTGAGCGCGCCCCTGCGCTTATCACAGGATTGCACTGGCGCTGCCTCGTCACAGTGATGGGCTCCATGCAGGCGAACCGCGGGCCAAGGAGGATCAGTGTGGAGAGCCCTGGAAAAAAGGGTACACCGATTATAAATCAGAACAGATCAGCCACTAGAGCCATTTCCACACCACCATTAAAACACGGAAAACTGCTAGAGTTCGTGCTTCCAGACACTCGCGAGTCTACGTTAATCTCCCCTAATCTCCGAAAAGACCAAAAGCCTCAAAATTACTAATCCTTAAAAATGTCGCTTTTTGGTGGCACCGACTGCTCGGTTAATGGCAACGCCATAGCCCAGCTCAACAAACACACACAACAGGACCGTTCCCTCCAGAGACAAACACACTCGCCGGCGGCTATTATCAATCAGGGGTTCAAGAATGACAAGATGATGAGCCAGAGGGACAGGGAGCAGTTCATGACTGGTCCCCAAAACCAACAGGCGTTTCAGTTCCAGCCCATGCGCCACGAGCTCAACATGATCAACCGCGGCAGCCCACAAAGCCAGCAGCACCAAAACGCGCAAAACTGGCAGCAGGACTTCCACGCACAGGCACCCAAGACACGGTCGCCAGGGTCGCAAAACGCCCAGATCTCGACGCAAAACGGGACCCACAACTGGGCGTCGGAGTTCCAGCTGGCGTCGCCACAGCAGTCGCAAATGCACGGTCACGTTCAGCAGCAGAACAGAATGCCCATGTCGATGATGGGGTCGTACCGGCCCATGATGGGGATGTCGTCGATGGCTCCTATGCAGAACGCCCAGAACGTGCAAAAAGAGGATGCTTCTGTGGACTGGGACAACCGGTTCAAGGAGTTTGAGGAGCTCAGTGACGCCGCGCAGGTGCACAGCGAAAACGTCGCAAAGGAGGCCGATCAAACGGGAGACGATATAGTAGTGGACGACAAGTATCAGGCCAATTTCCAGGAGGTGTGGGACCTGTTGAACCTGGACCAGATTGAAAACGACTTCATCTCGCAGCAGTACGAGGACTTCAAGAAAAGCCAGGATGAAACCCTTCCCGCAGACATGCCCCAGTGGGAGAGGGACTTTGCCAAGTACGCGTCCACACGGGCCAATTTTGGCGACTACAAGTTCGAGGTCGAGGAGCAGAACCAGTTCATGGACTTGCCTGCAGAGCACGACCCCTACGAGATCGGGCTCCAGTTGATGGAGAACGGCGCTAAGCTTTCAGAGGCAGCTCTAGCGTTTGAAGCTGCGATCCATAAAGACGCAAATCGCGTGGAGGCCTGGCTCAAGCTCGGCGAGGTGCAGACGCAGAATGAGAAGGAGATCGCGGGCATTTCTGCTTTGGAGAAGTGCTTGGACTTGCACCCGGAAAACTCCGAGGCCTTGATGACGTTGGCGATTTCCTACATCAACGAGGGCTATGACAACGCGGCGTTTGCCACCTTGGAGAGATGGATCTCCACCAAGTATCCACAGGTCGCGGAAAAGGCACGCCAGCAGAACCAAACCATCACTGACGAGGACAGATTCACGTTGAATAAGCGTGTGACTGAGCTCTTCATGAACGCCGCACAACTATCGCCAGATCACGCCAGCATGGATGCCGACGTGCAGATGGGGCTTGGCGTGCTCTTCTACGCACTGGAGGACTTTGATAAGACCATCGATTGCTTCAAGGCCGCGTTGCTGATTCGTCCAAACGACCCCTTGCTCTGGAACAGATTGGGTGCGTCGTTGGCGAACCTGAACCGCCCCGAGGAGGCTGTGGACGCGTACTTCAAGGCCTTGGAGCTCAAGCCCACATTTGTGCGTGCTCGTTACAATTTGGGCGTGTCGTGCATTAACATTGGGTGCTACAAGGAAGCTGCAGAGCACCTTCTCAGTGGTTTGGCGATGCACGAAGTTGAGGGGCAAGAGACCACGCTCAACCAGAACCAGTCTTCCTCGCTCATGGAGACCTTGAAGCGCGCGTTTATTGCGCTGGACAGAAGGGATTTGGTGGAGTTGGTGAGGCCTGGCATGGACCTCAACCAGTTCCGCGGAGAGTTCAACTTCTGATGGAAGCGAACGGCATGGGCCAGTTCGACTCCTGTGGTTTAATTATATAGTAAAATGATGATTGGATAAGTGATGTACTAGCTTCAGCTCTGACGTTCTACGAGAGCACATAGCGGCCTAGTCTGGACCCATAAGAATAGAAATAAATTACGATCTCTGGAGCGGTTTTTGGAAATTTGAATTTGCCGAAATTTGTCATCCTGTCCTTACAAATTCCTACTTGCGAATAGTCACTCTTTGGCCCTTTTCGGAACCTCAGTTTGAATCTGTGTCTTGATTTCCAACAGTGCAAATGATTTCGAAATTTGGCAGCCACAACCTCTTTCGTTACTTCCACTCACCTTAAACGATACCGGCTAATAAGGCCACTGACTTCGCACCAGCTGTCAGAGTCGAGACCCTAGTCAGAATGAGTCAGCCCGCGCACGAAAAACTGCACTATCGGTCAGCTTATCTACAGAATGAAAAACTCATTCGTTTTTTGTCAATAATTTAACACTCACAATGACGTTCCCGCTATTGCCTGCCGTTGACTCCGCGGACGAGGCGTCTAAGTTTGCTGTCACTGGAAAAGCGCTTTTCCCATTCTCTGCTATAAAGCCTGAGAAGCACGTGCTCAATAGATACCCTTCAGTGGATATCTATGTGGACGCATCTTCAGCCAATGCTTCCGTTGACCAGGTAATCGCTTTGCTCAATGTCGGCGTTAAAAACGTATTTGTGAATGCCGAACAATTCTCTGAGATTGTTGCTGCCGGTTTGCCCACCTCCAGATTCTCCGTGGGGATCGCTGCTCCCACCGAAGAACAACTTTCGTCCAAGGCTTCTTTTGTCGTGCACGAAACGTTGACGGCTGAAGAGCTCAAAAAGGTATCTTCCAGCGGCAACAGAACGATTTACTATAAGGGAGAAGTATCCCCAGCCCAAGCACCCGAATTGGCCAAGCTTGGTTACGTTTTGGTGGTTCCTGCTGCTAAGTTGTCTACTGCTGTAGACGCTGCAGGGCTGGTGTCTGTGTCTGATGTGTTCATTTCAACTTTGACAACAGATCGTGCAGATGGACTCTTTACTACTTTGATCACCTCGCCTGCTCCAGCAAACTCCGCATTGGGAGTAGTGTACTCGTCGAAAGCGTCGATTAAAGCATCGATTGCTGAAAACGAGGGTGTGTACCAGTCACGCAAGCGCCCTGAAGAATTGTGGTACAAGGGCAAAACATCAGGCGCCACGCAAAAACTCGTCAAGTTGGAAAAAGACTGCGATAGCGATTGCGTGAAGTTTGTAGTGGAGTCCAGACCGGGCTACGGATTTTGCCACTTGCTGAACAACTACACGTGTTTCCAGGATGGCGATTTAACTGAGACTACAGAGAGTTTTGGATCTGGCTTGGCTAAGTTGGATAAGGTCTTGGCTGACAGAAAGAAGAATGCTGTGGAGGGGCTGTACACCAAAAGACTTTTCGACGACGAGAAACTCTTGGTCGCTAAAATGAAAGAAGAATTGGACGAGCTCATCGATGCTGGTCTGAAGAAGGACAAAGATGAGGTTGCGTGGGAGGCTGCGGACTTGTTGTACTTCGTGATGACGTACTGTGTGAAGAACGGTGTTTCCTTGGCTGACGTCGAGAGAAACTTGGACGTGAAGAGCCTCAAGGTGACCAGAAGAAAGGGCGACGCCAAGCCACAGTATGTCGAAAAAACTGACCCAGCTCCCAAAAAAGAAGAGACTCTGGAGCTTTACAAGATGGAAACCATCAAAACGTCGTCTGCCACAGCGCAAGACATCTCGCGTGCGTTGACTCGTCCCGTGCAGAAAACAGCAGATATCATGAAGTTGGTGCTTCCAATTATCAAGCAGGTGCAAAAGGACGGCGACAAGGCGTTGCTTGAACTCACAGCTAAATTCGACGGAGTCACGCTAGAGGAGCCCATTCTCAAGGCGCCTTTCCCCAAGGAGCTTATGGATATTTCTGAGGATATGAGAGAGGCCATCGACTTGTCGATGAAAAACATCGAGACGTTCCACAGAGCACAATTGCCCAAAGAGGAAGTCCTAACCGTGGAGACTGCCCCTGGCGTCTTCTGTTCGCGGTTCGCCAAACCCATCGAAAATGTCGGTTTGTACGTTCCAGGTGGAACCGCGGTGTTACCCTCTACCGCCATGATGTTGGGTGTTCCTGCTAAGGTTGCTGGATGTAAGAACATTGTTGTAGCCTCTCCACCAGCCAGAGCCACGGGCAAATTGACCCCTGAAGTTGTGTATGTGGCACACAAGCTCGGAGCCAGCGCTATAGTTATGGCTGGTGGCGCACAGGCAGTCACTGCCATGGCATACGGAACAGAGTCTGTGTTGAAATGCGACAAGATTTTGGGCCCTGGAAACCAGTTTGTCACTGCTGCCAAGATGCACGTGCAAAACGACACGCAGGCGTTGTGCTCGATCGACATGCCTGCGGGTCCTTCCGAGGTTTTGGTGATTGCAGATGGAAACGCCGACGCAGACTTTGTTGCTAGTGATTTGTTGTCGCAGGCCGAGCACGGAGTGGACTCTCAGGTGATTTTGATTGGTGTCAAGCTTACGGACAAGAAGCTCCAGGAGTTTGATGAGGCCGTCCGTCGCCAGGCCGAGGTCTTACCCAGGAAAGAAATCGTGGCCAAGTGTTTGGCCCACTCGTTTATCCTTTTGGCCGACAGCTACGAGGAAGCGTTTGACTTGAGCAACCAGTATGCTCCCGAACACTTGATCTTGCAGATCGACTCTGCGGAGAAGTACGTTCCCTCGCACATCGAAAACGCTGGTTCTGTTTTCGTCGGTGGCCTTTCGCCAGAATCCTGCGGCGACTACTCCAGTGGAACAAACCACACTTTGCCTACATACGGGTACGCCAGACAGTACTCTGGAGTGAACACCGGTACTTTCCAGAAACACATCACCTCGCAAAACGTGACGAAGGAAGGTCTCGTGAGTATCGGTAAGGCAGTGATGACCTTGGCTGTGGTCGAAGGCTTGGAGGCACACAGAAATGCTGTACACGTGAGAATGGCTAAGTTGGGCCTTCTCTAGAGGCGCCCGAGAAAAGCAGACACGGGGAAACAGTTAGCCAGAATGATTCTAGGATGTACGATCAAAATGCGTGGTTATGCGGCACATATGAAGATTCATTGAAGAAATGAATGATTGAAATGACCGATTCAGTAGGCATATTTTCTCGGTGACAACGAAGGAAAACAATCGAAGTAAGTACCTAACAACTCGATAAACGTGTCATTCTGAACGTACCGATTTACAATATCAAGAGATTAAAATAGGATTAATAGGTATATATACACCAGGCACTATCATAATGTAACAGATCCAGATATCATTAGTCAACAACGAACATTTCGTAACCTGAGTAACCGACTTCTTCCGAACAATCACAATCTGGACCCCTCAACAAAGTTGGTGCCCTGTGCAACCGAACCCTTTAATCCCTCCACAGCCACATGTATCATTTCTTTCTCCCTGTCAGTGGCAATCAATTCTTTTGGTCTTTGGAAGGAGTCCACTGCTCCCGACTTCAATACCACAGGAACAGAGAAAAAGTCGACCCCAAGACTACTAGCCAATTCGGATCCACCTTCCACGCCAGGCAAGTAAATGTAAGCGGAATCGGCGATTTTAGTGGCCAAACTCTTGTTGGAAAAGGAGTCCAAAATGTACTCGGTGAAGCGATACCCGGCGTACGCCATAGACAAAGTAGCGGAGCCTGCACCGTTCTTTGCCTTGACCACCTCGTCACCTCCAAACTGCACCCTATGTACAAATGTCGCGTAATCCGAATCTCTGATTTGTTTGACTTTTCCCGAAATAGTGGAGTCAAAGTGAATAAGAGGCACGATGGTGTCGCCGGAGTGGCCACCCACCACAGAAATCTTGCCTCTCAAAGATTCAGGGGCCTCGCCAATTAATTGCCCCAAGAAGGTTTCAGCTCTTACAGAGTCCAAAGTGGTGACTCCGAATAATTTACGAGGATTGAAAACGCCTAGCTTTTTCAACACCGACGCAGCAATCGCCACGGTGGCATTGACAGGGTTTGAGATGATCAAAATGGCTGCGTTGGGGCACGTTTTCCCCACGTTTGCAACCAAATCACGCACAATCAGCGCATTAATGTTGAAGAGATCTGCCCTGGTCATCCCCGGTTTTCTAGGGACACCTGCGGGGATCACAACAATATCTGTGCCCTTCAAGGCGTCAGTAATCGCACTTTTGTCCTCCTTCGATGAAGGCTGGTGGCCGCTGACAGTGGCTGGGGTATTAATATGCGAAAGATCAGCAGCAACACCACGGGCATTCACGATATCAAACAAGGAAAGGTGTGAAACCTGAGGGTTCAATTTCAAGAGCATCGACAAGGGCTGGCCGATTCCGCCGGCGGCTCCACATACTGTGACTTTGACCATGTCTCTGGATTAAGTGTGGTTTTTTTAAGGTGAGATGCTCGCGTTGGTGAGTCTGTGGACTGTTTGACTGATATTCTATTTCTAGAATATTGGGCGAACGTTAGAGTGGTTGTTGATGTTAGCCAGAATCCTAAATTAGCTATGGGTCTCTAGAATTAGAGAGTATATGTACTATCCGGACGCCTGTAGGAAGATCCACGTGAGAGCCACACGTCACATGGGCCCGCACTGAGCCTCGGAACAGAAATATGCGGGGATGTGGAACAACGGAAGATCTGACCAAATTACAACGTTTCAGTAAAGTGTCATTAGTTGCTCTATTTTGGAATTCTCCTTGTTTTCTTCTTGTTTTACGTCTCATACTCTATGTGCTTGGCGAGTCACCAGGTTCTTGCAACTTCCATCCCTGAGGTTATGTGGGGATGGCCAGGCAGTGTAAGCGCATACATGGGTCCCCAGTATGGTAGCACCGAGGAGGCGGCCCCACATCCTGAAAAAAATTGAAGAAGACTGGCCTCATTTGAAAACCGATTTGTTACTCAAACATCCCATTCATGGATGATTATGAACTCACTATGAACACCATTACATATTACTGATTCTCTCCTTGTTAAGTGGTGGTGACACTCACACACGAGATGATTCCTCGGGCCGAGCACTACACCCCACAGTACACGAGTAACACAGGTAAAACCACTTCGATATAAGGACAGAGATATCTCCAGAGCAGCCAAAAACCCCTACACTTGTAGTATAGAATCTGTTTTCTCAACTGGTTTTGACATTTTTGTGCGGCTCGAGTGACTCCGCCCTAGAAGTCAGATTGGCCTCGCTATCTTGTTGCCATCCGACTACAACACACCCGTGCACCAACACTAACGTCTAGCTGACATCTGCACCATAGCTTCAGTCTCTCAAATCACAGATATTAAAAGAATGAGACTTTTGTATACGGCGGTTCTCGCAGCATCGGCTGTATCCGCGTTCGACTGCTCTGTGAAGGAGTTGGCGCAGTACGATTTTCAGTCCATCAAAGGCGAATACACTGACACACTCACCAAGAACACCCCTCCGTCGAAAAGCGTGTTTACATGGAGTATTGGCGTGTGCCAGAATATCGAAAAACAGGCCGACTGCCCTCAAAACTCAGATGTGTGTGGCACGACGCGGGTGCAAGTGGACGACAAGGAGCTTTTGACCGAGGTCATTGGGTTCAACGCAAACCTACAGAAAGAGTACTCCCCTTTTGGCAGTGACGATAAGAGCGAAGAATCCGGGATTAATATCACGTATAAGGGCGTGAACTGGGGCGATGCCTTGGTAGATGGCAAAATCAAGTTTATATGCTCGGCGAAAGGCGACGCTGCCGAAAACAAGCTCAAACTTCTTCAATGGAACGGTGCTGTTTTTGAGGGCGAATTTCGCTCACCCGCTGCCTGTGTGAACTCCAAGGGTCACAAGGCTCCACCAAAGAATAATAATGGCGACAACGGCGAGTCCTGGGGCTGGTTCACATGGATTTTTATCTTCATGGTGTTGTTCTTGAGCATATACATTATTGGCGGTGCGTGGTTCCAATACAACAAGGGCAACTCTATAGACTTCCAGTCAGCGTTAAAGGAGGTGTTGGAGAACTTTGTCGATCTTTTGCGGGGCTTGCCTGGATTCGTGAAAGAAGTGGTGGAGAAAGTGACAGGTAATTCCAACCGGGGAGAGTACAGTGCCGTATAAGACAGCTAAGTCCTGACGTTCAATAGAACGCGTCACGCGATTGATAACGATCTAGAATGCCTTAGTTGTAAATCGCCATATGTACCTCAAGGGTAAGGAATGAAAGGAGACGATATTCCTCGAGCTTATCACAGAAAACCAGCATCTTTCACCAATAGTGTGATCTTGACTAATGAGTTTTACTTTTCGAGATTACGGATTGTTTTTGTACGTTCTGAGACATGTTGAATTGCTTGCTGAAATGAGAACAGCGTGTATTATGCTGTGGCTTGCAGTATTGTATAGTTAAGGAGAATGCCGCAAGTAACCAGTCTTCTGATAAACCTAACGCTGATTTCTTAGTCCCTGATCAAGTTGTCGATGTAGAAAAATCAACTTGAGGTTACAGGGAACAATATATCTGAGATCAGCACCAAACATATGCAGCTAATCAAACTGTATTCGTCCCACTCGGCTCAAATCATTTGGCAGTGGAATAGTGCACTTGAGAAAGATGGCCAGGTTCTTACCCAAGAGTTCATGAAACGCCAGTACGAAGCAATTCTCTTGTCATCATTTCTTTTTTCTACTTCAACGAAATTCCTTAGAATATCCTTCATTGTCATTCAAAAGGCCTCACTCTCTGGCGAGCCAAGCCGCACCGTTATTTTTTCGCCAGTCAGAGTCAGTGCGAGGTCTGATCTCCAAGTAAAAAATGCCAACTAATAACTTTTCATAGCACGCTTTTCTCCACACAAAGAATATTCACAAAATGGCTACGGTTATCGAACGCGTCAACGCGTTGAAGCCCGGCGAGAAGTTCTGCCTGTTTGAGTTTTTCCCCCCGAAAACAGACACGGGATTCAGAAACTTGCTTGCCAGATTGCACAGAATGATGGTGTTAAACCCACTTTTTTTCACGGTCACTTGGGGCGCCGGCGGGTCCACGAGTGAGAAATCGTTGGACTTGGCCGCCACGTGCCAGCGCGAGCTTGGCGTGACCACCGTGCTCCATTTGACGTGTACCAATACGAATAAGGAAGTCATTGACAATGCCTTAGCTAAAGCCAAGGAAGCTGGTGTTAGAAACATCTTGGCGCTTCGTGGCGACCCTCCCCGGACCCAGGAGTACTGGACACCGAACTGCGACTTTAAAAACGCCATCGACTTGGTGAGATATATCAAGGAGAAGTACGGAGACTACTTCTGTATTGGTGTAGCTGGGTACCCCGAAGGACACGTAGATGGAGCGAACGAAACGCAGCAAAGTCCCCGCAAGGACCTCCCCTTCCTCATTGAAAAGGTGAAGGCGGGCGCCGACTTCATCATCACGCAGCTTTTCTTCGATGTGGATAAGTTTGTTGCCTATGAGAACTTGCTACAGTCTGTTCCAGAACTCAAAAATGTGGTCCTTATTCCGGGATTGATGCCCATCACTACACATAAGGTGTTTGTGCGTGCCACTAAATTGTCACACGCGCTGGTTCCACACGAGATTTCCGAAAGACTCGAGGCACCAGGAAACGACGACGATATGGTGAAATCGATCGGAATTGATGTGCTCACCAAGATCATATCGGACGTCGACCGCAAGACCGAGGGAAGAGTGCGGGGGTACCACTTCTACACGCTCAATTTGGAGAAGGCCGTGGCGTTTATTATTGAACGTTCTCCGCTTTTGAATCTTGTGGACCATAACCAGACAGTAGACCACGAAGACGCTATTGGTTCTGACTCAGAAACCGAGGAGCCTGTTCCAACCACGACCAGAAAAGCACGTAAAAGCTTGACTGTTGAGGACGCTCGGCTCGCCTTGATTTCAGACGCCTTCTCAAAAGACCGTAAAAAGATCATTGATATCAGTACTGGCAAAGGCGTTCTAGGAAAGGACGCTACCTGGGACGAATTCCCCAATGGGCGTTTTGGAGACTCTAATTCCCCAGCCTACGGTGAAATTGATGGCTATGGACCCAGCTTGAAGTTGCACACCCCCGAGCAGATCATTGATACGTGGGGCATGCCAGAAACCACCAAAGATATCTCGAAGTTGTTCACAGAGTACTTATCGGGCAAAATCGACGTGTTGCCTTGGGTGGACACGGAGATATCCTCAGAGACGGCCTTGATTCAGGAGGAATTATTTGAGTTGAACCAGCGCGGATGGTTTACCTTAGCCTCTCAGCCGGCTGTGAATGCCTGTCCATCTTCCGATAAAATCCTCGGCTGGGGCCCCCCAAACGGGTACCTCTTCCAGAAAGGGTTTGTTGAATTTTTCATCCCAAAACGCGATTGGGACGAGAAGCTCGCGCCTAGATTGAGCCAGCACTTCAAGGAGAAATCGGTGACGTTTTTCCGTGGAGACAGCTCTGGGAAAATCACATCCAACTTGCCCATTGGCGAAAACTTCCAAAACAGCAAAACAGCCATTACCTGGGGTGTATTTCCATCCAAGGAAGTGTTGCAGCCCACGGTCATCGACTATGAATCGTTCAAAGCGTGGAACGAAGAGGCGTTTCTCTTATGGGTCGAATGGGCCAGATGCTATAAGAAGGAAACGACGGCGTACAAGCTCTTGCAGTCGATATACGAGGACCACTACTTGATCAGTATGATCCACCATGACTTCACGGACGAATACGGACTATGGACCACGTTGCTCCAGGAGTGACTAGGTTCCAAAAATGAATGGAAACTCTAGAAGTTCATTACCAAATACACGAGACACTAGCTTGACTCCTTTAGTAGACGTTCGATCATTTCGATGGTCTTGACCACTATCCCGTCATTAAGTAGCCTAGTGAAATCCGAGCCCGGGTCTGGGGCCAAGTATGTACACAGGTGTTTTTTTAGTAGAGCGATGCCGTCTGCTACTACAGTACCTTCCCGTAGTATTAGCAGCCCCCCTAGAAGCACCGGGAGAGGTGAGTTTGTTTTGCTATTAAGCGACCGTAGAAAAGGCAACTCTTCGAGCTCTACACCGTAAAAATAGTTTCCTTTATCGTCACGTAGAAGAAGCTTGTAGGTGGCACGTGTCGTTCTTGCCTTCTGCTCTGGCTCGGGTGCATCCAAGTCAATACCGTAGATAATTGGGCGGCTCACGTGCTCCATTCTTTCGAATGGCGCCTTATTGGGATTTTGGTAGTACTTCCATTCTTCGAGAGCCTTTTCTTTAGATTCCGAGATGTTGACGATATGCATGATCTGGCACGTGAGAGGAGAAGGGATTTTCGCCTCCGACAGCCCAAAATACTGTGTAATGCCGCTTCCGGTGCCAGAGCTCATAGGATAATATGGAAAGAGTGGCGGTTATATGGACCCAGATGGGTATTAGTGGTTTGACGCGGCCAATGTAGAGAGAAGAGAAGACCGCGACACGCGTCTCCATCAAAGTTGCAACAAGCAGTTCTTCTCTGTGATTTATAAGGATGCGTGTCAGTTGGCCATATCTGACGAAGAGCTGGATCTCTACAATTAAGTCACAACGATCGTGAACGATCATGTTTTTTTCATCGTGCTATTGTAGAACTGCTTCAAGCGCAGAAAGCGAGCTACATTAGGTGGTTCGGAATGAGGAGGATGTAAAGTCAAGAGCATTTAGTATTTGCGTAGCTTTTACGTCTCGATAGGTTCCAGTTCACGATGAAGCCTCTGAGATATTACTATATTTCGTCTATTCTAGACAAGACTTGTGGTGCTAAGAAAGAGCCTCACTTAGAGCCTCATTTGGTGCCTCATTTGGTGCCTCATTTAGTGCCTTGCGACATTGGCTAGTAGAGCACGAACAAAGTTACGTTTCCCCAAAAAATCGATCATCTCTTGAATCAAATTCTAGCAAGGACACACTATCTGAACAGAGTCTAAGCACGAGTCTTTTCGTCCTTCAGGCCCTTGAGTGGTAGGAGAAGATTCGCCTGCAATGGCCACTGGGCCCAGTGCGCCAGTGCGCAATTCTACCGCCTGTCGCCGCAACCAAGTAACAAATCTACAACAATACAGCTAGTGTTGCAAGAACACATGGCTCCCCTTTATCAAGAAAAACCACCCCATCCTTTGCTTCCTTTTCAATTATTGTCACACCCATGTCTTCGTTATTCGTCTCTGAGGATGACGAGTATGACGATAAACTCGTTCCTGGCAACGAGAACTTAGGTACTCTGGAATCTTCAAACAACCTACGCAACAACCATGCAACAACCGAGGAAATCAACGAGCAAGAAGAGGGGCTGGAACTTCCTCCTGTAGAAATTTCCGTCGAACGCACACAGCAGCACTACAACAGACAGAATGCGCAAGATGGCGAACCTACGCTACCGGTGGTCGTTTCCGAGAACCAGGATGCAATCCCGATTTACGACTCCAAGGAGATCTGCTGTAATTTGCCACTACGGTTCTACCAGGAAATCGCAGAAACGCTTCTTTCAAAAGACTGTCTACTAATTCTAGGCCGTGGGCTTGGCTGCGAAGTCGTAGCTGCCAATGTGCTATACGCCTTAAGTACCCCATCTGTTTCTCTACAGCATGGCAATATGGTGCGCAGAAAGAAAAGCTTGGTAATACTACTCAATGCAAGGCCCGAGGAACACGTAAAACTTAACGATATTCTTATGGAGTTGCGTTGGATGAATGAGGCCTGCAACCCGGAAAAGGCGTCTGATTTTGACGATGAGTGGGCTACCCCGTTGCGTATTGTAAGCGGGTCGGACTTGACCAACACCACCCGCAGAAGAGCCGTTTACGAGGAAGGTGGTGTTATATTCATCAGCTCCAGAATCCTAGTGGTCGACCTTCTATCGGGGATAATACGACCTGAAGATATTACGGGGATCTTCCTTATGCACACTGAACGTGTCAAGGAAACCTCCAATGAGTCCTTCATCATAAACTTGTATAGGGATGGCAACGACTGGGGCTTTTTAAAAGCAATTTCCGACGAGCCGGAGTCGTTCACGGGTTTTACCCCATTGAGCACCAAACTCAAAACCTTGCGTCTATCCAACGTGTTTTTGTGGCCGCGGTTCCACGTGGAAGTCTCGCTGCTGTTGCTCAAATCTTCGGGCAATAACCAGGGATTAGTGACGGAGATCAGCGTTGGTCTCTCGCCCAAAATGAAGAAGATCCAGTCCGCAATTCTTTCATGTCTTCAGGCCTGCTTGAGCGAGTTAAAGCGACACAATCCGGTTTTGGAGACGGATTACTGGGACATGGAGAATGTGCACGATAAGGATTTTGTTCTACGGGTGAGGTTATCTCTTGAGTCCCAATGGCATCGTATTTCCTGGACATCCAAGCAGTTGGTATCGGATCTTGGCACGCTCAAAGACCTTTTATCTGAACTTCTCTCTGTGGACTCCCTTTCTTATTACCAGCGAGTGCAGGGAATCCTTGATGCAAACATCCGAAGTTCCAGCACGGGAACCATGGCTACCACTACAATGAGTCCCTGGTTAATGATGGACGAAGCCACCACCATCATCGCATATTCCAAAGAGAGGGCATTGGGCAAGGTTTCGGTGCAGACCACACTGGTGGATGTGCAATCCAACGATGAACAAGTTGTGGCGTCAGAAATGGTATACAACCTAGAGGAACAGCCCAAATGGGAGCAGCTATCTCTAGTTATTGACGACATAATGCACGAGCGCTCGATTGACCCACTGCGTACCGAGGGCCCGGTGTTAGTGATGTGCTCCAATGCCAAAATCGCCAAGCAGTTGTCACTGGTATTTTCGTGTACGAAAAAGCGAGAAAACGCCATGACGGGTAAAAGAAAGTACAGTGCCCGAAGCTATATGGTGAACAAGTTGAGAGACTACCTCGACTGGAAAGCGCTCACTACCCTCACGAAAGAACTATCTTTGAAGCTCGATGCGAAGGAAGAGGGAGAAGACGCAGAGGAAGAGAAACTCAACACATCCAAATCGTTTACGCGAGGAAAAGATGGTCCACAGAGCAAAAGGAGAAGAACAAGAGGTGCGTCAGCTGTGGCCAATGTGGCGAGATTTTACTCGGGCACCACTTTCGATAGAACTTCCGGCGCAGTCGATTTGGACGAGAGCATTCTCGAAACGCTAGAGAGCGAGGTCAAAAGTGAATCAGAGGAGGAACACGAAACAGTTCTGGGAGAAGAGCATGTCTTGTTTTTAGACGATGATGATCCCAAGTTCGATTTGAAGCATATTGAAAAGTTTGACCAGGTTATCATCGAAACTTACGATAACGCCACGAACGAGTTTCTTCTTCAAGAACTCAGCCCTTCGTATGTCGTCATGTACGAGCCTGATCTTACGTTCATTCGTCGCGTGGAGGTGTTCCAGGCTATGAACTCTGCGACCCCCGCGAAAGTGTATTTCATGTATTATGGCACATCGGTTGAGGAACAGTACCATTTGTTGAAGATCAGAATGGAAAAGCAAGCCTTTACGAGGCTCATTAAGGAAAAGGCCACATTGGGTAAGTATTTTCAGACGGAGAAGGATAACTGGAAGTTCCAAATCCGCAAGCCGCAAGTGGTGAACACCAGAATTGCGGGCGGCGCCGATTTCAGAACCGAGGATGATGAAATGAGGATTGTTGTGGATACCAGAGAGTTCTCGTCGCCGTTGCCCAACTTACTATATCGTGTCGGCATAAAGGTGATACCTTGCATGTTGACTGTTGGAGACTATATTGTATCGCCTCGGGTGTGCGTGGAGAGAAAAGCAATTCCCGATTTGATTGCCAGTTTCAAAAGTGGCCGTTTGTTCCAGCAGTGCGAGCAGATGTTTCGCCACTACGAACTTCCCTGTCTTCTTATTGAGTTCGATGAATCGAAATCGTTTTCGTTCAAACCGTTCTCAGATATCCGGCCACCGGGCCAAAAGGGCAGCAGCGCCCAGAGTACAAAGGTACAAAATAAGGACATTCAGCTGAAGATTGCCGAGCTCCTTGTGTCCTTTCCTAAGTTAAAGGTGATCTGGTCGTCGTCGCCGTACGAAACCGCTCAAATCTTCCTAGAATTGAAAGCCACTCAACAGGAACCAGACGTCGAGGAGGCTCTTTCAAAAGGTGTCAATCCATCTATCGCTACCGAAGAAGGACCGCCTAATTTCAACGATGATGCCATCGATGTGTTGCAGACAATTCCGGGGATCAATAATGTGAACTACGTCTCGGTGATCAAGCAGGTGCGGAACATGGTAGAGTTTGTGAATCTCCTGAGAGATCAATTGATTGAGATGTTGGGGGCAGAAAACGGGAACAAGGCGTACAACTTTGTGAATCACGAGATTCGGTAGGTTTATTGCATTCTGAGCTGGATCGTAAAGTCATTTCGATGGAAATTCATTGGCTGCAAAATTAAGGGTCACTTCTCAGAACTGAGCCATAGCGGACGTTCGCTAGGAGCTGTTGGAAGTACAGATGTCTGACTTGAAATAGACCGAAACAGAAAGATGGAAGCATCGTAGGAAATTAGAGAATAAATCTAGCCATTTTTCGAAAATACCTCTTCAGTTTATTTGTAGCAACCGTTGACGACTCCCTTGCACTAGCCTGCATCGAGCACCGGAGCTGATCTGCGCGGGGAAGAATCGGTGATCTCACCATATTTACTTTTCACCCAATTGAGCCGATAAGACTGCTACAAACCTGGCTTGTTCCTAATACCGTATAGATTTTTGTCTGAAACCGTACCTGCTACATTGTACAACATGGACAAACGTCGGGGCTTCAGTATCCTGCAGATACCCGAGGAGCCCAGCAAACTACAGGGCTATCTGAAAGGCAAGCACCGGTATATAGAGTTCAAATACCTCTATTTTCAGATCCAGCAGCAAATCAACAAAGACGTCGTTTTGAGCTTCAGGTATGAACAGCTAAAGACCCCGGAGCTCAGGGTCTCTTTGATTAAACCTTTGGTATCAAAAATAGTTGACATCAGCAGAACCCAATCGCCCCGAAACGCATTTAGCAACCAAGGAGGAACGACCCCCGGGCAGGCTGTTTATGAGACTCCCCAGTTTGGGCCTATTGGGGGTGGGTCAGCTGGATATGGATCGATGTCAAGTGAACCTGATGCCAGTAATATCTCATCGTGTGTTATCTACGTGCTATTGCTCTTGCGTTACGAGTATATGATACAGCTGGAAAACCACTTGATTATGTATGATCTTCTCGTGACAAAGGCAACAATCTGCGAGTTTTTGGCCATACGCATGCTTCGTGAGTACAGCTCCTCAGAGCGAATCAATCTATTGTTCATCAACCCAATGGCGCATCATGACGAGCACGAGCAACTTAAGCATACCAAGCATCTCGACAGTTTCAACACTTTGGAGCTCTCGATTCTCTCCAAATCGAAGAAGTTCTTGGTGCAGCCCGTGATCATTGGAATCCTCGACCGCATTTATAATGGGGAACTTATCATGAAGGACAAGCAGGGCTCGGTTTTCGAGAACTGGTCAAACCAACCCTCCGCGTCTAACCACCCCATTGAAGATTCGTATCTCACAGCCAAGCGTGGTTTGGTACCAGATTTCGAGACTGGGAACCCTTCTGATCCAGGCACCGGGGAGAGTGACTACGAGAAAAGCATTGTGAACTACAGATTCAACAAGATCACCATGAAAAAGGTGTTCGTGCGCTCTCATGTGGTGCCAAAATACCAGTCGTTGGTGATCAACTTAAAGTATGGGTTTTTGACTCTATTGTTCTTGATTCTTGTGTTCAAACATAAGTACAACCACGCTACGCCCAACGCCAACACCAATCCTGCGTTTTCGATTCTATTTTGGATTGTTGCTCTCAGTTTTAACTTCGATGTCATTGTGAAATCGCTTCACATCGAATACCGATTCTTGAAGAAGATCATCTGGACGTACATCGATATTTTGATTGTGACGCTCATTGATATTTCATTTGTTTTGCGTCTTCTTTTGGGATTCGAGAAGATCGACAGCAAGACATACTACAACTGCTTCAGCTTAATATCTATTCTTTTGTTCCCCAGAATGCTATCCGTCTTCAACAACTACGAGTTCTTCAACATGATTGTTGTTTCGTTGAAGAAAATGACTTGGAACGTGATTGCGATGTTCTGTTTGTTCACGTCCTTGATTTTCGGATTTTTTCTCTGTTTCATAAGTTTGACCATCGACATGTCAACATACGATGTCGCTTTCGCCATGGTGAAGCTATTTTTTGGATTCACCCCTGCGGTTTGGGATAACTGGGAGAGTTATGATAACCTTGGGAGGGCACTACAGCTAGCGTACCTTTCGTTGATCCAGTTTGTGTTAGCCACAATTCTTGCCATTGTCTTGAGTAACATTTTTGCGAAGGTCAGCGAGACAAATAAGGAAGAGTTCGAGTACTTGAAAACAACAAACTTGATCATTTACTTGAAGTGGGCCAGTTTCCAGCGGCCGGACCGGAAAGAAAACAGACTCACAGTGGTATTCGACTATGTGGTGAAGGTGTCGAAACTTCCCATTATCCTCATTATCTACTTCTACGAGATTCTCATAAAGGAGAACAAGAAGCTTCTTCAAAAACAACGAAAAGACCTCAAACACTTCACGTTTCTCAATAGAGAAGACGATCTTTATGGAGACACTGACATGGTCATGCTAACGAATCTTGCGAGTGAAGAAGATGTAAGCTCGTTGCGCTTAACATCACGTAGGGGCTCACAAGTAGACCCGAGGATTTTATCTGGAACGGATGCTGCAAATTCGACTTCTACAAACCCGACATCTGCGAATCTCGAACCTATGCCACGGAGAAGACCGGTTTCACATAAACTCATTCCACAGCAGTCACAGAATACTATGGCAGGGTTTCGTAGTGGCCTGCTTGATTCGATGTTCATCGACGATTTTCTAGGAAAGCGATACGGAGGTGGTAGATTGAGAAATCCATCGGACATACGTGGCCGAAGAATACGCAGCGAGAACGAAACTGAGAAGAGGTACCAGAAACTGAACGAGGAGCTCATGCACAAGCTCAGAGAACTCGAACAGATGGTGGTTCAGCTAGTGCAAGGAAGAGCCGCAGCCGACGAGTACATCGTTCGTGAATATAATAAAGAGGAGCCACGATCGCTGGGCGAGAGTGACGACAACGAAGAGGCGGAGAGTACGGTGGAGGAGGAAGAGGAGGAAGAGGAGGAGGAGGAGGAAGAGGAGGAAGATGATGAAACGGTATTCTGATACTGCGAGATAGTTTCAATGTTGAAAATAAAGCGCGTTCAAACCAGGTGTAATATTACGGACAACTTCGTCTCTCTCGTACACCCTTAGACTCGATTGTAGAAATAGGCATCCATGATAGAACTTATCTGGCGACCAAACGGCTCAATACCCACATATTCATGCCTCTAATGGAAACGTGGAAATACGGCCCCAGGGTTAAATATTATCAGTCTCGTCTGACTATGACCTTCCACATCTGGCACGGCATCGCAGAATGTGGGGCAAGGGCAAGTGCACGTGAGTTGAAGTTGCGCGGAGGGTGGCCCGTGGAACTGTAAGGTTTTACCCAATGTGGGGCAAAAAAGCGCACCCGATGCGGCAATCAGATACGATGATAGATACCCCAGCATCCATGTGACGGAACGATGATTGTCAGATCGCAAGGCGGAATTACTTGAACACTGTCTAGTCAAGATACGGCTAAGCTCAATCAGCACAATTCGATGCGATGGCTGAGCATTTACCTTTTCCCGTTTCCTAGTCCCATCGAATGTGTCTACGCCTAAACGTAGACCGCACCCCAGGGCCAATCAGCAAGCTGGGCGAGCGTTAGTCAGAAGGCCGGTCGGGCCAGACCTGCATAGCTGATTAATAATCGGCACGCCATTCGAGGAGTCGCACGCCGGAAATCGCAACTGCCAACAGAGAATCTCGCCTGTTGTTACTGGGTGCCGGTCCGACCCGCGGTCGCTATATAAGTGGAGCAGAGATTCACATGAGAATCACACGCCATTTCCCCGGACGCATATATATACCGTTTGGCCAGTGCCGATTTTCCGCATAGTGACTTTTCGCTTTTCCCAACACCTTCTGACTGTCGGTTGATTCCCTTGGATTGTCGTTTTCCATCCGTTCCTTATCCCCCGGCTATCTTCCGAATCCGCATCCAGTACTTCCATTCCTGCCTCTCTTATAGGACGTCGAAAAAAAAAAGAAAGCGCACTCCAAACTTGCGCACTGCTTGTCATTTATTTGATTTTTCAATACTCCACTCCGGTTTTTTCCCTGGACTTTCGTCTGTCTCCAACACTTCCAAAACACAGTTTTCCAAATGCCCCACAACACTATGAGCCACATCGATGTCCCCGGCAATCACGTGCAAATCGGAGGCAGAAAGTCGAAACTTGCCGTGATCCAGCTGAAGCTTGTCAAACAACACATTGAACAAGCTTTCCCCGAGCTTTCGTGCTCGATTTTGGCACTCAGCACTTTGGGGGACATGGTGCAGCTGAAACCACTCTATTCGTTTGGCGGCAAGTCGCTCTGGACAAAAGAACTCGAGGCGCTTTTGATCGAGCCTATTGGCGACTTCCCCAAATTGGACCTAATTGTTCATTCCTTGAAAGATATGCCTACGCATTTGCCCGATGAGTTCGAGTTGGGGTGTATTTTGGAGCGAGAGGACCCGCGTGACGTGCTCGTCATGAAGAAGGGGTCGTCGTATAAGCTGCTTCAAGACTTGCCGGAAGGCGCTATTGTGGGCACCTCTTCTTTAAGAAGACAGGCGCAGCTCCTCAAATCGTGTCCACACCTTAATTTCCACGATGTCAGGGGCAATCTTGCGACCAGATTGGCCAAGTTGGACGCTCCTGACTCGCCATATGCATGTATAGTGTTGGCTGCTGCGGGGCTTATTAGAGAAGGCTTGGCTGAAAGAATTACGTGTGCTTTGGACGCCCCAGATATGTACTACGCCGTTGGCCAGGGCGCGCTCGGCATCGAAATCAGAAGAGAGTGTGCATTTATGAAGCCTCTTCTTTCGCAGTTGGAGCACCGTCCCACAGCTTACTGTTGTACGGCAGAAAGAGCCATGATGAAATTGCTAGAGGGTGGCTGCCTGGTTCCTTTGGGAGTGCAAACGATCTACGATGAGGCGACCGAGGAGCTTTATTTCAAGGGCATCATTGTGAGTCCGGACGGCACGGAGTCTGTGGAGGCGGAGGTTAGGTCACGTGTCACCTGTAAGGATGAAGCTGAAAAAGCCGGCGAGGAAATGGGCCGCAAACTCACGGCGCTCGGGGGCAAGGAGATCTTGAACGCGATCAATTTCGACAAGATTAACCAGGCACCAGGAAAGGAGAGCCAGCCGCAAAGTTCGGCCTCTGCCTAGACCGGGCACCTAAAACCACTGCATATTTCACTTTCTCACTCAGGCTCCCCGAGCCTTTCCCACCAGGTCTAAAGACTGGGCCTTGGGACATTGCATTCTACACAACGGTTATTTATACATGGCTAATATTCACGGTTCTGACTATGTTTCATTCGGCATGGTGTGCGAAGAAAAAAACTAGGAATTCCTTTGTATATATAAAATATTACGCTCCGGGTTATAAAGGCAGACTGAGGGAGATAACGATTAGTAGAGACAGTAGGGACAGTAGGCCCTAATAATGGGGCCCTCGCTGCGCACCGAGAAAAAATGCGACTGGGCCATCTACCTCAACGCCTCACCAAAATCTCACCAACTCTGAGCATTCTACACCAGCCGTCTTTTCGTTTGCACACCCAAAATGTTGAGTCTGCTGCGCCGTGTTCTCTCCGCCAGACCGGTTTCCCTTGCCCGCACTTTCCACAATGGGCCCTCCGTGCTCCGCAAGGAGGAAATGTCACCCCCACACCAGGTGGCCAAAGACTCGCATCTTCCGAGAGTGGAGCACGATTTGAAGATCAAACCACGGCCCGCCAAGGCCCGTATCCCCTTTTTGTCCGACCACAAAATCGAAAACGATTCGTCCTACAAAATGTCGGGCTTTGCGCAAAGTATTGGCCAGGCCGTGGTGCGCATGTTCAACATCGACATGGACAAAACACGTGCGGGCCCCGTGGCAGGGTCGTTTTACTTTGGCGAGTGTAAAAAACAGGGCATGTTCTATCCAAACGAGCCTCTTTCGGAAACCGCCAAGTTCTACTACGAAACGTTGCGCCTACCCATGAGTTTCTCGCAGTGGTTCCAGATCACCGCGTTGCACTACTGGATTTTGTCTGTGCGCATGAGGGCCATGCCGTTCAAGTACGGCCGCAACTACCAGCAGAAGTTGGTCGACAGAATCTTCAGAGATATGGAGCTCCGGATGTCTGGTGAGTTGGGCATTTCCTCCAACAGAATCATCGAAGGCTACTTGAGAGACTACCACACGCAGCTTTTGGGCTGTGTGGTGTCGTACGACGAAGGGCTTGTCTCTGACGACATCACCCTTGCCGCAGCCGTGTGGAGAAACATTTTCAACGGAAACCCCAACGCCGACTTGAGGCACGTGGAGGCCCTAGTGGGGTACATTAGACAGCAGTTGTATGTTTTGAACAAGATGAGTGACCGTGAGTTTGGCTTTGGGCTGTTCACGTTCGTTCCGCCAAACGAGGTCGTCAAGCCGTTGACCAAGGCACAGGAGCAGAAGATGAGAGAAGTGGCGAAGGAGCAGTTTGCGAAGAAGACGTTACCTTCCGAAAGAAGCCGTCTTTCTTTAGACGAGTAGGGTCGATTTATGTAAATAAGTAATCTAGAATAAGAACAAGTATGGCGGAGCAGTTGATTGGCTGCATCGTCTTGTCAGTAAAGGAGAAGATTGTACAAATGACTTGGGGCACCTGCAGCCAGCAACAAGGAATCCATACTGAATCGGTTTACAGGTGTGGAGAGGATCACAGAACACGGTTCCCTTCCTTTTTTAGACACTCCTTCATGTTATAGCCACTGAGCAACATACCCTCAGTGAACAATTACTAAATAATGTCAGTTAATGCGATTGTTACTACGTACTAATTCAGTCTCACGGTACTTTCCTTGGACTCACAACTTGGGCTCGCGAACGGTTTCCCAGGACTCGCCGTTGGTTCCCCGGATCATCACGTTCATCACCGCGAAGTCGTCGCCCTCCTTGGCGTCGGGCAGCTCCTTCGAGCCCAAGACAATGTCCTCGTAGAAGTAGAACCCAAACCGGTTGTAGATGGGGATGTTGCTCGCGGCAGAACTCTCCAAATAGGCAATGTTGTTGTTTCCTGGAACGTCGATGTAGTTCTGGAACATGTACTCGAACATGGTGCGCACGTTTCCCTTGCCACGGGCTCTTTCCTCGGATCCTAAGTACACCAAGGTGTACACACCTTTGTTTCTGAATCTGTCGTCAGAGGTGAGGATCCGCTCGCAGGTGTCGTGCAACAAAGGCAACATTCCCTTGAAGATTTTGTCCTGGCCTTCCTTACCAGACATCTCCCAGAGCGCGCTGTAGCCGGCCTCCATAAGATGGGGAAAACTGTCCAAGCCCTCCTCCAAAGAGGTGGGATGTGACCAGATGGCCACGGTTTCGAATCCTTCGTCCGATTCTCCGATCCCCAAGCAAATGCCCTTGTCGATGTGCTGTCTGAGGTAGCACTCGTAAAGGGTGCGGTCGACCAAGTCTCTCTTTTTGGGGTCGTCAATGTGCACAGTCAATAATTTGGCGAGGGCATCGGTGCCAAAGGAAGTATGCAATGTGCGAGCAGCCAGCGGAACATCGGCCATGGTCAACCTTCTGACGCGCGAAAAACGAGTGTTTTCTTTGGCGATGGAGTTGGCAGCTGGGACTGAATTCATGATTTGAGATGAAAGTTTATTTATCGATGGAGTTGAGGTGTTGAATTGGGGCGACTTTAATCAAAAAGATAAGACGTATTTATACTGGTAGCTGAGCTTAACGAACATAACCAGGCTTTTCAGCATAGATAGTGGAAGTTGTGTGGGAGGAAAAAATGGGTCGGTTGCTTGAGATGGATCAGAAAGTCCTTGAAGTGGTGCTTGAAATCCTGAAGTGTAGCGTGGAGCCCCAACCGAAGCGAGGGTTATCTTATACCTAAACCCAGAGCTCACGCATATGCCGAGATAGGAAGGCGCAGACGAATTGTATCACTGCACGGACTTATCTCCACTACCGCGTGCCGTGCCATGCGGTGGTGCCGCTTAGACTCCGCCGGTGCGGGAGTGCTCGAAACCCGCACTAGAACGAAGATTTACGATAATGGATAATGGGATGGCTACTAAAAAACACTCAAAATTATACTATTCGTCGATCACAGGAAATGCGCATACTTCACCCACCGTCAGGAGAGGGGAACAGAGTTGAGAGCAGACTTGGTTACCATGCCGGAGACTCGAAACCCATGGTGCGGTTTGCAGGCTGCCGCGTGTTCCGTTCCAGAAACGGCATGAGGATCCTTAGCGCACTCTTTCCTGCAACGTTCAATGTGGTGCACGGGTTTACTATAACTTCCAGCTTTCAACTACTCCGCAATAGTAATGGTAGAACTAATATATCTCGATGTAAGCCGTACGGTGGTATTCTATTTCTTCCCCTTCTTCTTTTGCTTTTTGTTCTTGCTCTTGTTCTTGTTCGAGCTGCTGCTCGCGGTTTGCTGCGGCGCAGGCGTAGGCGCAGGCGACAGCTCCACGGCACCCTGGTGTCCTCCAGACTTCTTCTTCAAGTCTTTCTTTGATGGCTTGTAGTAAGACCGAAGTTTCATAGGAAGCCATCTCTCCTTGTCGAGGTCCTTTTCGGCATTGAATTGGCCTTCTGGCTTAACCACCTTGGTCTTGGAAAACTTAGGCTTGTGCGTCTTCTTGGTGACCTTGTGTGGAGCAATATTACCTCTGGCCAGCAGCGACACGTCGCGAGCTGGCTGCGAACGAATAATGTCTTCCACATTGACAGCCAAAAGAGTCTCCACATCATCCGGTGACTCAAGCTCCTCTGCAGGAACAAGGCCAGAACGATTGCCTGTCAAAACACTCGACACCAAAGCGTCGCTAGGTTTGGCATCGCTCAAAAGCTTAAATATGGAAGAGGCCTCCTGTGTGAAGTTAGCCGCTGAAAGCTTGAAAGCAAAAGCACGCCCAAAGTCGTACAAGAAC
Source organism: Metschnikowia kunwiensis (assembly GCA_030583255.1). Lineage (NCBI taxonomy): Eukaryota > Fungi > Ascomycota > Pichiomycetes > Serinales > Metschnikowiaceae > Metschnikowia > Metschnikowia kunwiensis. Next base: position 401,541 of record JAJMHQ010000006.1, read on the forward strand.
CTGTTGTTTGCTAAAGCGGACACGGGCAAACCCAGGAATTTCTCGGTCAATGTTATGTATAATTCTTCGAGTTTCTTGGAGTTGCCCAGTATTTCGTACACGTTCATGAGTGTTCCAAAAACAGAAGCATGTAGAGTTTCAGGCTGGCCGCTGAGCTCTGTTGATACAAGTTTCTCCAAAATTAGAATGGATTGTTCGTACTTCAGCGATCTCGAGTTCAAGTGGACTAGAAGTAAGGTGGCAGCCACTGTTTTATCGTCAGACCTGCCAATTTGTAGCTTCTTGAGACAGTATCTGAACAATTTTCTGTTGATTTTTGGCGTTTCGCTCGGCGTCTCCAAGTCGCGCATAGAGATGTCCAACCTCACAAGAGTATCGAAGAGTACAGGTGTGATGTCACCGGGGAAATCTTCAGAGTATGGGTTGTAAAACTTGGATCTCAAGTAGCTAGATGTCTTGGACAACGTGCCACTTTGGTACGCCAACAACAAGTTGTTTTTAATTAATACCTGGAACTGAGGCCTGGTGAGCTTGTGTCTCAACTGGTGCAAGTTATCTTTGTAGTTCAATTCTCTGGAAGCAAAGTTCACGTTGGCAGGAGTACCAGACAAGGAGAGGTAGTTGTTTTTGAATGTCAATCTGGTCATGAGATCAGTGACACCGACCAAGTCCAAAGATTCCAACACACTGAGTGCTTTCGTCGAATTACCGGTGATTTGGTGAATGTAAGCCGTGGTTAAGTTAATTGGCGCAATTTCCAATGCCAAGTCTGCAGGGTTCGAGTCCATGTTCTGCTCAAGACACATAGCAGATGCCTCTTCCAACAAGTGCAAAGACGAAGTGATGTTTCCCCCGGCAAGTTCAGTTAAGGCTTCATTGAAAACAATATCGTACGTCTTTTGAGATGCGGAAACAGGGGTCACCGGTTTCTGGACCACGTTTTCCTTGGCGGCGAGCTGCGATAAGATCGCCCTTTCGTTACAGGCGATGTCAACTTCATTGTCCACAGAATTGGACGAAATGAGTTCACGATACAAGTGCAATGCCTCGGTGATGTGACCATTTTGGTAGAAGCTTTGTGCCATTACGTGTTTCAATGCTCTAGCGCTAATGCTGGTGTTATCGCCGGATACAGCGGCTGTTTTGTAAAGCTCCTTCAACTGGTCAAAGTGGCCGGTCTTGTAGTATACGTATGCCTTCTCCACGGCAAATTCGCCATGGATTTCCTCGGGAACTTCGTCCACAAGTTGCAACGCTCTATAATATTTGTCGGAGTTAATCAACGAAACAATGCAGTTGTGGAAGGAGTTGATGTCCTTGAAGTTCTTCACCTTGGACAAGTATTGGTAAGAGACCTCAAAAACGGCCTCGTGGTCGGACGAATCCTGCGCCGTCGACATATTGAGCCTTTTAAAGGCATCGATCACGGAGCTGGACATTTCTTGCGCTGTTCTGTGCCGAAAGTAGCTGAATTGGTGGACCTCGAATGACCTTGGTTTCTTATTCTGAGTAGACTATGAACAGTTTTTTTCGTCGCCAGTGCAATATGCACATCCAAACGAGGGGACCGGGTTGGGGACATGGATGAAAGTGGACACCGCTCGTGTGAGCCGCGATGGTTTCGGTCTTATTAAAAATCAAAGAGTATGTGGCTGTTTGATCAGTGTTATATTTCTTTCCGTTTTCTTTCTCTTTTTTCCTCCATCTTGAGGAAGTCTGTGTTATTCATGTGCGCACTGGATGAGTAACTCCAGCTGTGTCGCAGCCATTTCGCAGCACTGGAGGCTACAATGGTGTGGCTCATTGCCAGACATTCAAATCCTTCCTTTTTGCAATCTGAAATGACTTCTTCTATCCTTCTACGCTTGGGATATCCCCGAATAAGCCCGCAAACCTACTTTTAATACAAACCAATCCTATGCGTAATCGTTTATTGGGTATCCTTGGTATGCAAATTAGCGGAGTGTTTCCGCGAGAGAAGTGAATAGTAAAGTGGACAGATCTCCTCAACTCGTGTAGATCTCGAAGCGGCTTTTCTGCACCAAATGTTTCTTGCCGTTGTTGACTCCTACAGACATGGCCCTCTTGCGTTTTGCCACCTCCTCCAGCTTGGCGATCAATCGAAGCTCCAAATCATCCTCCTCTGTGATGGTATCCTGAGATCTGTGCAAGATCTGTTTCATGGCGTTTCTGGGTGGGGTCACGAAACTAGGCAACCCCGAGAATTTGTGAGCGGTGTTTGACTCATTGTTGTAGTTTTTGGGTTGGTATAATTGATTGAGGGTTCTTGGGAGGCGCAGCACCTGTCCCATTGTAATGACAGAGCCAGAGAATTTTCTGATGTCCAAATTGGCCAATGGTCTTCTGTGTGCGTAGTTCTTCTGTTCCAACGCCATGCCCTTTGGTTGCAAAATGTTCTCCTTGTTGTCGTTCAAGGTATCGTCATTATTAGCTGTGGCACGTGACTTGTGGTAAAGTGCATGCTCCTCTGGCTTATCCTCATAAATCTGGAAGCCAAGGGCGCCTTGCTTTTTTGCGGGCGTCAAGTTCACACCTAGTTTGGGGAGCTTCCTCATGGTCTGTGCCTGGGCCTTGGCTGGCGTGGACGGTTTCGACTTCAAAGGGGACGACGACCTAGAGTTGAAGATGCTGTCTCTCTTAGGAGACAAGGGTCTGCTGGGGGACGACATCTGTGTTGTATTGTTTGTGCCAAAAAGAGGACTTTGACTGTGAGAGAGAGAAGAAAATGGGTATAAGAAGATAAAGCGTGGAGCCAATTAATAAATTTTGGAAGGACTGTTGTTTGCAAGGCATATGGGGCGCTTTATGGCAGTGGAGCAAAGTTCCTTCATGTTGGCACGCGTGCGCGAGGTCGCGGTTTTGGCGCGAAGCTCCCTAGAAAACACGGTCGTTCGTGTGGCCGCTCGCGCCTGGACACAACGGCGAGCAATACGACTCGAGTGGTTGACCAATTTGTAGGCGAAGCGGTAAAAAAAAATGTGTTGGGTAGAGTGGTGCATTTACATCAATGCATTAGTAGAATTTCTTCGAAATCTGGTCAAATTAACTGGCCTTTATACGTATCTTTGTAGTGCTCGCATGGAAGATGTGCCCTTCGCAGGGCCGGCTGCGGTCGCGTAGATTGGCCCATTCTGGCATTCTGCGCTTTTCGTGCCGTGCCGAGTGGCTTCCACAGGGCCACTATTGTTTTCTATTTGTGGCAGACAAACTGTCTTTCTTGGAAAAAAACTATTGTTTTAGAATTGGCTCTTGCTTTGTTAGTGCGTGGATGTGGAAATGATAAGCTGTTTCTCGGCCCTAATACGGGGGCCACCTCCGCAGACTTTCATGGAAGGTAGTAGATTTTAAAAATTCAGCCACATACTGTCGAAAATTTTTGTAACTTCTACGCTCATACACACTCGGTCCAATAAGTAGTCGTTATTTCTTTTTTATTTATTGTTTAGCAAACTCTTTCTATTTTTTTTCGCCTATAGTTCTCTGCGTAATTGAACTGTTGATCGCATCAGATTATGTGGATGCGAATTTCGCACCCATTTTGCAGCACCGAATACCAGAGGGAGAAAGAACATAAACATGATGATTTGCGCACAAAATCACGAGAAAAAGATATTTCCTATTTTCTTTGCATATTCCACAATGGTTTAATATATCCCTTTCTAACAATTGTACGTTTATTCCCTTACACAGAGCATACGTGCTCCGTCTATCCTCTATAAAACTTGTTCTCCACGAAAGGCAACTTGACAACTTTACCCGGTCTCAACTTCCCACGCACCTCGATTTTCACGTCTTCTCCGATCTTCACGGCCTTCGAGATGTAGCATTGTGCAATGTTTTTCCCAAGGGTTGGCGAAGGAGAACCCGACGAGGCCTCCCCTACCAAGACATCTCCACTGCTGTTGAAAATCTTGCCTCCATTTCTGACAGCAGGGCCTTCCGAGATCACACCAATCCGGCGTGTTTTCACGGTTTTGTCTTGAATCTGTTTCAAAATCTTGGAGCTGCCGTTGAACGCAGCGTCGTTACCTCTTCTCGTCTTAGGAATCAACCACAGCAAGGTTGCATCGACAGGTGTGATGTCTTCACTGAGCTCGTTTCCGTAGAGACACATACCGGCCTCGAGTCTCAAAGAGTCTCTGGCAGCAAGCCCAATAGGCTTCACCAAGGAAGGGTATTCGTCGATCAAATGCTCGAAAAATCCGCGTGCTTGTGCTGCCTCAGCCTCGTTCGACGAAGGAATCGATAATTCGAAACCGTCTTCTCCAGTGTAGCCCGTTCTTGAAAGATGGATTTCCGAATCCACGAGCCCGTTGAGCGTCAAAAAGCGGGTGGCACCGAAAGTCACTTTGGACAAGTCTTCGGTGGTGAACTTCTGCATCAAATCGCCAGCTAGAGGGCCCTGCACGGCCAACAAGGTGCTTTCGAAATTCTCGTGCTTTACATCCAGAAAGCCGGCCAACTCTTTCTTCAAGAATTCGGTATCTTTTTCCCTGCATCCTGCGTTTGTGACCATGTAGTACTGGTCGTCTGCGTGTTTGGTGATAATCGTGTCGTCGATGATGCCTCCATTCTCATTGAGCAAGACAGACAAACTGCACGTGTTTGGCTGGAGAAGATCCAAGTCGATGGGGGTCACTTTCTGCAAAAAGGACTTGGCATTGGCTCCCAGAATGCGGTGCTGCAACATGTGGCTGACATCGAAAAGCCCCACCTTATTTCTGACCCAGTGGTGGGACTCGATGTGGCTTTGGTCTTTGTAGAGGAGAGGCATATGGAAGCCAGCATAGGCCGCGAACTTGGCACCGTATTTTACGTGGCTCTCGAAAAGAGGTGTTTTGGTCAAGGCCAGCATGATGTGTGAATGTTTGTATTAACGTTTCTCCTCGGGCTACATTGCTGGAGATGCTATACTATATGTACTGTGGGACCAGTGGAACGAGTCAGCGCGGAGTCAGATTCTGGGGCCGCAAGCTGACTGCGAATCCCCCCAGACCTCGGAGTGCACACGAGTCAGCGCCGAGGCACCCAATAGCACGTCCCTAGAAGTCTATTGAGATTCATAAAATCCAGTTTGGTAATAAAGCCGTACCTAGTGAACGACCCTCCAAACTAGAGCCCCAGCTCCTAAAGTGAGGATGACCAAAATCCCTAGCACGTTGTAGCCCAAACGCGTGAGGAGAGTTTGGCGCACATGCCGGTGGGTGAGATTCGAGCACGGTTCCGCGTGGGTCCTGAACAATACGGCACACGCAACTAGAAAGCAATTTAGGAGCAACAAGTTTGGCGACATAATACCAACAACCATATTGTAGTCCACGATTTTGCCCCACTTGCGGTAAAACTCGCAGAGCTGGCAATGGTATCTCGAAGTGGTTTCTGCGTCAAAGAACGAAATAGGCAACTCGAGCGACTTCTCAGGCATCTTGGCTGCTGGCGACTGAAGAGCACTATAAACTAACGGATCCATATATACCGCTGCGCAGACAAAAAGAATGCTATCAAAAACCTTACCTTATCTTGTGCAGAATGGTTTTTCTTATAGCCCGTGGGGTGTTTCACTTGGGCTTCCGTGCTGTGCCAGTGTGAGTCGGGCTTCAGGAAGATACCTGATTGGGTGCTCGCAATGGTGCGCCACATGAAGCCAACGGACTTGTATTGCACCAAGGGGAAATCGAAGAAGTGGGTGGCGCCCCTGTTTCATGAATAAGGCGAAAGTCCAAACTGCTGGTTTGTATCCTTTTAGTTTTCAAGTTGAGACGTGCTCTGTGGGGAACCAGGTGAGTGCTTCTAGGTTATACTGATGTCGCGCAATCGAGAATATTTGCACCCAGAGCCCGCGAATTAGTGTGTGGGGCACACAAGATTGCTATCGACGAAATATCTCGAGAGGGGCCGGGACACACAGTGGAAGAATCCGGAGTTCTCGCCTGATTTCCGCTCGTAAAACTCGGACGAGCTCGAATACGAACCTCGTATAATGCTGAAGTGTCTGTCGCTCGCGCATCGCCGAGTAACAGTGGAGCAGTATCACATACCACATCAGGCAAAGAAAAGAAATCAGAGAAGAACGATTCAAAGAAAATATCACATGGACCTTTGAAAAAACGATCCCGTTGGCGCTTGAAAACGCCTTTTTCCCATAGTAGGTGCACAACTCTCACCAAGCTACCCCATACTTCTGTTCTGTATGGTGTAGATCAGTAGCGCGAGTAGCCATCTGGTTGACTAGATCTAGGCACAAGATACAACCTTGTCCCACTGGTACTGGATGTCGTCGTTCGATCTCACGAGAATCGTCGACGCTCTTCAATCGTCCAAAACCAAAAGTCGCAACGATGCGCTCGCTCTTCTTGACGGATTCTCTGTACCCAAACTACGGCTTTCGTCTCTGCAGTTAGCTGCGCTCATGGCCGCATTACTTAAAACCACGGAAACTGAACGAGACGCGTATGCCAAAAACGCCACCAACGTGACTATCTCACGAGCAACAATTGCGTCTGGCTTCTTGAGAGACCTAGTCCAGGAATCTCTAAAAAAAACCCTGAAAGAGAGGCCCCGGTTGAAGACCTGTGTGGGTTTGATCGACAGCATTATATCGCTCTACCATGTACCATCATCACTGCAACCATTCGTGCCGTGTACTGGAAATTTCGCCAGGATTCTTCTCTCCTTGTTCGAAGCTCCCTTCGTTTTCACCCATCTCACCACGGAGGCTTGGCTGAAAAGCTACCACTTTCTTTTACGGACAACGTCCAACGAGTTGGAGATCACAGATGCTAGGAGTATCAACGAAAATCTCCTCAGCGATTTACTTTCTGGACTTTATAGACTAATAGGAGGACCGCTGACGTACGGCGTGCATCCGCTCCTCCGAGAAAAGACCTACTTCTCTATCCTTGGTCTACTCACGAAAACGCTCGCAAGGTTTCAAAAAAGAGAATCTCCAGTGTTGGTCACCGCATTCAGAATCATCAACAATTTGCTAATTACCCTCTCAACAGAAGATGTGGGCTTTCTGCACCAGCTTATACACATAGGCATTGATTCCGTGCTTCAGTTCTCTTCCACATCTGTGTCAAACCTACTGGAGCAAATCTTCATATTCCTAAACCTCGATCCTTTCCATCGCTACTTGAGTTTAGAGGGCCTTCCAAAACTAGTCTCTGTGGCCGCAGCTGTATCCGAGGACAATGCAGCAGGAATCACAATCTATACCTTGGAACAGCTAATTTACGCTTTGCTCCAGCGCCTAACGTCCCTGTCTTATGGTTTGAACGCTGAAGATATCGGACTTTGCGATAAATCGAAAGATCTTGACTGGTACCACTTACACAGCATCTTCCTCAAATCGAAGAACTCCATGCCTTGGCTACTTACCTTTGCCGTAGCAAAATTAATCTCATCATACTACAGAGTGCGTGGACTACTGCCACTCTCAACATCAGAGAGTAATCTAGAGCTTACAGTGGCCCAGAGGTCATTTTCGGGCTCCTTCAAACGACAGAAGCTACAGGAAAGACGCATGACGTTGAACAACACGAATTCCGCGATCCAGTTCTACAATTCATGGATCACCGAAGAGGACTCAAAACTCCAGGCTTGTGGCTTGCAGATTCTTCTTTTTCACTGTGAGCTCAGTGAGTATGGGGCGATGTCAAAGAACCAGGATCATGATTACCAGAGACTTGCTTCTTTCGATGAACCTACAGTTTTGGATGTGGATGCGAACCCCGACTTCATCCTGCCTGAAGTCCTCGCCATACTTTCCAACACTATAAAGTTGGCACCAGATAGGAATCATTCGTTTTGGGCGCTCATGGTTTGCCGTTCTCTATTAGCCCAGTCGTCCTTTGATGTTGGCCCAGAAAGACCCAGGGTCTCTCTGCAAATGCACCAATTGGTGAAGTTACTGATGGACCTCGCCAAGGACAAATCGGTGGGTCTGCTAGCGTGTTCTGTTTTCGTCAATGTGATAAACACTCAGACCCCATCAAGTTTGAGACTCCTAATCGACAGCACTGTGATGAATCAGGTCGAAAACGTGGCCGGGCTTTCTGAAATATTAGGACCATGTACAATTGACTCACATGCGGTTAAGTTTTGGCAAACACTAGCTCAAATCGTTGTTGGCCTAAGTTCGCGTAAACGGTCCAGTTTGTCCCAAGATATCGCCAGATGGCTCGAGGAGAAATGGGTGAATATTTCTGACAAGATGACGGTGCATCAAATGAAAGAAACGTCGGTGGCCATCACACAAATCATATCTTGGCTTGGTGGACTTGACACATATCCAAGGTTTATTCAAATCCTACAAGATCCGTTGTATAAAGCCACGAAAGAGTGCGAGGAACTTCAGACCTTCATAGGGTTGAGAGACGTGTTTTTCAAAGAAAACCATCCCAATGAAATAGGACCCTTGAAGTTGGAGCAATCAATCCAAGCAGTGCACGGTATATGTGATACAATATGCAACGACACGTTCAACGTGACTGAGGAGAATTCCGAGCATGCCGTGGCATTACTGATGGCACTTGCTAGTATATCAGAGGGGATTCGTGGAGATCTTCCTCAATTATCGTATGCTATTGTGGAAAGGGCCAGGAACCTTTTGCCGATGATTCGGCTGAAGGATCAAGCGTCGATTGTGCTTTCCGCGGTGTTGCAACTCGACGTTGAAGAAGAGACTTTGCATTTAGTGGGTATACCCATTGAAGTACTCGATTATCACTTTCGGTACTTACCTAGTGCGCCTGACTTGACGGTTGATCTGGAAACCGATCTTGACTCCGAATTTACGAAAGTACACAAGAAAGAGCGAAATCATTACGTCTCACAATCTCACAACGGCATCTCCATTGACCAGAATGCTTATTTCCAGTATCTTGCCAAGTACGACAGACCAGAGATTTGGCTCAGTTATTTGAACACCCTTTCCCCGCCATCCATATTAGAATGCTCATTGTTCTATTTGGACTCTGGGTTATTGGAGAAACACAAGTCTAATCCCGTCGTTGCTACAAGCCTTGTGCGTATGATAGGCGAGAAACTTCTATCGGTTCCGGATTTCGATAGATTGGACTCGACGGTTGAAATATCTTGTCGATTACTTGAAGCTGTTGCCATGAACAAAACCGTGGGTGATGAACTTCGCAAGGATTGTCTCGATTTAATCTTGTACTTTTTCCAGTGCATAGAGAAAGACCTCTTGGTGAGTGAACTGGCAAGAACCCTTGTGTGGAACGTCTTGTTGCATTTCACGGAATACAACGACCAAACAACCCTTTCAAATGCAAATATCATCTCAGTGCTCTGGGGACAGTTCCCTCGATTTTCAAACAGATTGAAGATCACCGTCTCGAAAAGTGTCAACGGCTATTTGTCTAGGGTAGATGCTGCTGCTCAGACGCTTTTCTCACAAAAAATGATGGAGGCATTTGGCTCTCCGCAAGCTTCGGTGGAGAGTTCTGCAACCTTTTGCTTGTTCCTCACTAAATTGACCAAGGGAATCCTTTTGGACGTTCCTATGCTCATTCATATGATGAAATACTCTCGGTTTGCCTTTTTTACGCCGTACTTGAAGAAGTCCATCTATTCAATGGCCAAAGAGCAAGGGTTTGAAGATTCCACATTCCTTTTCGAAAGTTTGAAATTGGACCTATTGAAAGCTTGGTGGCTGGATGGGCAGACCTTTGCCGATTTCCCTCACGATATTTTCGGATATTCTCACAGCCATGATTTCGTTTGTGACAACTCAAAAGAACTTACTGCTGTTCTTTTTGCTACGACGTGCAAGACTGATGGAAGAACAGTGAGCCTGTCCTTCATGGACACAGTCGTTGAGGCAAAGAGTACCAACACCCAAGCTTTGGTACATGACAGTTTGGCGACCATAATTGCCACAGCGTACACCCGTCACGGACTTCGAGGTGAAGTTTTTGCGTCCTTGAAAGGTATTCTTGAAAGCAACTACAAAGAATATATTCGGGGAATGCTTCCTTTGATAATAGGAGAGGTGATCCGGTTGACCGACGTGAAGAGCGAAGTGGTATTGAAAGCTGCCCTTGGAGATGGGTCAAAGCAGTTTTTGCAGTCCACTGACGTACTCAGAATTCACTGCCATGAAACAATTGATCCCACATCGAGCGTCGAACTTATATCGGCGCTCATCAAGACGTTTTGGGTCGGCGAAGTCCAAGAGTTCTGGTCGTTACAGATTGTCTACTTCCTTGTGAGACAGATTGGAGTCGACGCTTTCCTGGAAACCCCTGGAATAACAAGGGGTGTTTTGAGAAAGATCCAGTATATTTTGTGTTTGAGCAGGCTCGATATTCTGGACTTTTCTCTCACTAGGTTGATCGCTTCAACTTGTCTTCCATTGATCAAACGAGGATGCATTGCAGAAGCGTGGACCCTTCTAGCCCTGATAGATTTCGAAACTTGTCTTGAAGTCTCGCTCGACCAGTCATTGCCATTGATCCTCGAGATTCTAGCCTCATTGGTTTCAAAGGTTGACGACAGTAGTGAGATGCTGGATGCGGTTTGCCAACATATGCACCGTGTTATTGCTGCTGACAGTGCCTATTTCGGATCTTCTGAAATCTTGATCGACTCAGCTCTCAACTTGGCGAAAGGCAAACCTTTCGAGATCCACTTGGCTGATGTGGAGACGTTTCTAGACGACAAGAGAAATGCTAGTGTTATTTCGCGATCCACCAAAGAGATATTCGCAATCGTATCCAGGTTGGTGAGGAGTGCCAAAGGAATGGGAGGCGGCACAGCAACAGTCAAATTGGCTGCAATGTGTCTCAAGAATCTCCCAGGCGCTGAAGTTGACGATAGCTTTCGCCTTTGGCTATCGGAGTATTTGGCGGAGTATCACTTGACTGGTTTTGCTTATACGACTCTTGAGGATGTCATACAGATTGAAGAGTCCGCGGGACTAGACAAAGAGGACTTTTCCAGTGCGTGCAAATCCCTCACCTTTTTCACACGCTACTTGCTTAGAAGACTTGACAACAGCAAGTACAACGAAGGGGCATTTTTGGAGAGCGCATTTGGTGCATTGATACACGAATTTAGGATCGAGAAGCGGGCTGTCACCAAACTCCTCGACCTCGACAATGTCAATCAACACCTTGGAGAATATCTACTACCCATAGAGCCCCACTCGTTTGCACTTCTTAACCCCAACAAAGGCAATTCCTTTTGCACGAGTGTGTCGGTGGACGCTTTTGCGAATGACTTCGACCATCTTATGATCAAGCTACCGTTCCAAGATTGGACTTGCCAGCTTCTATTGTCTATTATCCAGGAGATCTCACGATCCACCAGTATAGCGTCTATTCTTGCAAGTTGTGTGACGAGAATGCCGACCATAGCAAAGGACGTGCTTCCCAATTTCGTGTGCTTCTATGTGTGTCTTGCAGGCGACAGAGCCGTTCCCAATATTGCTAAAATATTCGGGGGTTTTTGGAAAAACTTCCGTAAACCTTTCAACCCGGAAAGTATCGAGTTGATCAAAAACATCTCAATTTCCTTGCGGGTCGGTGCAATGCAAAATATAGAGCCGTTGAAGAAGGCGTACAGTGTGTTGGACCACAAGAAGTTGTTCATGATGGTGAAGGAAAGTTCTCTGCCGAAAACGGCTCTCATGTTCTTCGAGGACTCTATCATGGGACAACACGAGAATACAGATTGGGCCCAGTATCGCGAGTCATTGTCCAATCTATATGGCTCGCTCAATGACGAGGATCTGCTTTTGGGAATCCCTGGAGACGTCACACTTGAAAGTCCCTTGACGTTGAGACACGACTTCATGCCTTCGTCGGAGACGTTGAGATATAACAGTGGTTTTCTTGATGCTGCTTTTGTACTAAACGATTCACCCCTGGCAAGCAAAATGATCACATCCCTCCTGAAGGAAGGATATCTCGGGACATCAATTCTACTCAGTGAGCACTCTGAGACTAACTCACTGGCGGAATGGTGCTGGAAATTGAACCAATGGGACATACCCGATGACACCGTATCGAGCGATGTGCATGATGTCACATATTCGTATTTTAAACAGATTCGCGAGAGCCCGGTGGGGCACAATGAAATTTACCAGGCATCAATGTTGAGACTTGTGACCGGTGCGCCAGGCAGTCTGAGGTCTAGAATGTGTCCCCGAGAATCCCTTTTAGCAACCGAAGAATGGCTCAGAGGTCTTGCATTGATCAAAAGTGTGCATTCAGTATTCAACTCAACGCCAGCAGATTTCGTCGAGGAGATGAGCAAGTTTGACCAGAAAACCAAGTGGTTCGAGTCTGCCGAAAGCCGGTACTATGAAGACATTTTGGTGGCACGAAGACTCGCCTTCACGCACTTCACTGACCTGGCGATTGCAAGAAGTACATCACTTCTTGGCATGCTTTCAGGAACCGAAAACTTCTGTCGCCAAGGCGAGGTGCATGAGATTGTTCGTTACAACAATCTACTCCGAAACGGGGAGATGCTACAAAAAACAATCAGCTCCTCTATTCTTCTCGAGAAATTGGTGAACAAGATGGAGCCAGAGGATCTTGAATTGCAGCAAGAGTTGCAGAGGATATCATCCTACCAAACGGCGCAAACACTATGGGCTGAGGGGAAACTGGATGTTTCCGTGGCCTTGCTCAAAAAGTTAGTCACCAAGGGCGATATATCATTCCCAGTTTCGACCTTGAACGTGAGCAAAATGTCCATTACTGCCCAGCTAGCTGTGTGGTTAGCTGAGTCGCGACTGGATCTTGGATCCAATATCTTAGAGAGGGTCGTGGATCCGATGAAAGTCCAAATCGACATGGTGAAGGATCTTCGCCAACGCTCACAAATTTATCACCTATTAGCTAATTTTTGCGAGCTGCAATTCAAGTCAAAGCTCCTCAAGGAGCAGCTCATACAGCTCGAAACGAGAGTCAAGTCAAGAAAGGACGAGGTCCAAGAATTGAAAAACCACTACGGGAAAAGCGAGGTACTGATCTCAGAAAGAAACGCTGCTCGTACCTACTACAATGAGCTCAAAAAGCTGATTGAGTCTGAGACCAATGAACTATTGGCATTGAAAGACTCGAAGGCAAATTTTGCCCACAATGCGGTGACGTTCTACTTGAATGGTCTTCTCGTCGGAGAAGCCAGTGACGAGGATTTGGATAAGTTTTTTTCCCTTTTCCTAGAACTCTCTGGCGATGAGGAGTTACAATTTGCCATCAAGGACAAGCTTTTGCAACTTCCCTCGCACAAACCTCTTGCTTGGTGCACGCAAATCTTGTCCCGGGTGACCAAAGATGCGTCCGATTTTCAAGAGTCTATCCAACGATTGATTTACCGGATCTGCCACGACCACCCTTTCCACTCGCTATATTACCTTACTTCCCTACTTTACCACGAAAGATTGGCAAAGGAAACCAGCAATGCATCGATGATATCTCGTGTCGTTGCTGCGACGCACATCAGAAATAAATTGCATGGATCTAGTCCCATTTATGCCGAAAAGTACCTTTTGCCTATCGAAAGGATGTGCATGGAATGCGTTTCTCTCGCAGAAGTCAAGTGTTCCAAAGGACGGACCTTGCTGCTAGACAAGTTGAAAATCGGTAGTTTCTGGCTCACGGAACTTCCCTCCATTCCTCCTCCTACGTTTGTGCCTCCAGTCAGCATTGCTGGATATGGAAGCATCCCCACAATGATCCAGACAGATCCAAAAGTTTCCATTGCCTCAAGTGGGATTAGCTTGCCAAAAATAGTCACATTCATGCTTTCGAATGGAACAAAACATAAAATGCTTTTGAAGCACGGTGCGGATGACTTGAGGCAGGACGCCATTATGGAGCAAGTTTTCAGCAAGGTTAATAAGATTTTCCAGGCAGACAAGGAAACACGGAAGAGGAAGTTACGCGTCAGGACTTACAGCGCTGTGCCGTTGGGGCCCAAAGCAGGGGCCATAGAATTTGTACCTGACTCGAAGGCATTATTCGAGGTCATCCAGCCATATCACGTGGCCATGGACACCATGAAATTTGACAAAGCCAGGGAAATGATGAAGGATTGTCAAGCGAAAGACCTAAAAGAACGACTCAGGGTCTACCAAACCATCGAGGAGAAGATTCGGCCCGTTCTCAGGCACTACTTCTTGAACAATTTTGTCACACCCGACTCGTGGTTTGCCAGTAGGCTGATTTACATCCGAGGCGTGGCAACATCATCGATAGTGGGTCATATTCTTGGGCTTGGCGACCGGCACTGTAACAATATATTGTTAGATGAGTTTACTGGGGAGCCCATCCACATTGACCTCGGAGTCGCGTTCGACCAGGGCAAACGGTTGAAGATCCCAGAGACGGTACCGTTTCGCTTGACGCGAGATATTGTCGATGGTTTTGGATACATGGGAACTGCAGGCTCCTTCACTAAAGTGAGCGAACACACGTTCCGGGTGCTTCGTGCTAGCAGAGACCATATATTAGCCATCTTAGACGTGTTGAGATGGGACCCGTTGTACTCGTGGTCCATTTCACCGATAAGAAAAAAGAAGCTACAAGAAGAAAATACCGACGTGCTCAACCCAGAGTCCAAACAAGATGGGTCTGCAGCAGCCAAGGCGATCCTCGGGGTTTCTGAAAAACTCAACGCTGGTGGCCTTAGTGTGGAGGCAGCAGTGCGTGAGTTAATTAGGGAAGCCACCAGCGAGCCGAATTTGGCCGCAATCTACTGTGGCTGGTGCCCATTTTACTGAGAGGGAAAGGAGTATTGGAAATAGACAGTAAGTGCGAATGGGAAAGCTTAGTCAAATAGTTAAGGATTTAGGGAACTTTTGCTTATGGGGTGCACCCACCAAATATCGCATTCGCAATCACTCTACATGGATGTGATACCGTATTTTGACGAAAAGCGATGAAATGGAAAACGGACAAGTGGTCTCGATTTCTTTAGACGTGACAAGTAGGGAAACTGGCCGCAAAGTCAAAACCACGCAGGCACAGCTAAAGTATAGTTGGGAAAATGATGTGCTTTCTGTGCTAACTGCGTGCGAAGAAGGCATGTTTGAGGCCCGCTTCACTCAGTCAAAGTTGAGAAAAGCAAAAGTGAAAGACGATCTCAGCACAGAGGATTGGGAGAAGATCACGCACAAGTTGTTCCATGCCAGCCTAACAGAGGAGAAGGCAGCTCCGGCTGGATACGAAAACGTCATTTTGGCAGGACGACTCACCTCGCTGGAGGAGTACGATCCGTCTACTGGCGAGTTGGTTGGTGAGGAATTGTCAAGCAATCCGCCAGAATTTGAGTTGTCGGTCCGGACAGACGGCTTGCTCTCTGTAGAATACGCGTCCATGACTTTGCAAAACAAGGACATGGAGGACATACCCCAATCGGAACGCGAGAATGTGAACTTGCTCTCCTGGATTCTGGACATGGCGAAGCAGATTCTGTTCGTGCAAGCGGAATTGTTTAAAAGCAAGCACCGACTCCAAGAATCAGAGGCGGTGTCTGCGGAAAGAGAACAGAGCATTCAAGAAATGAAAAGCGACTACGAGACCATCTTCCACGACGCAGAGGACCGGTTTTTCCAGGTATTGCAAAGCAAACGGCGCAAGATCGCAGAGCTCGAGGGCGAAAACCCAGAAACGCTTGCGCTATTGAACGACATCTACAAAACGAGGCAGAAGTCCAACCTCAAGATTTTGCATTTGGAGGATATAGTTGTGGGGGAGGAGCACCAGCGATATGGCGAGCGCAGGGCCAAAAAGACGCGCAGGGCCCAGACGCCGCGGGCGAAAACGGCGCCATCCGCACTGCCATCGGCACGATCGGATGAAGCAGGTAAAAGCGAGCACGATAAAGAGGAAGAGGAAGAAGAAGACGATTTTATAGCGGAAGACTCTGACATGGAGGTGGACGACGTGTCCCCAGCAGAAACAGAAACAGAATCAAAGTCTCCAGCACCCAACTCGAACGCCGATAGAGAGCTGGATCTGACAGACTACAGCGAGCCCGAAAATGACGCGGGTCACGTGCGCGAGCGCAGCGAGAACAATGCGTCTGGGGCAGACAATGACGAGGACAACGAGACGGAATATTCCGACTAAGGGCGCTTTCTCGATCTCATTCCGTGACGGGCCACTGCCCGAGACGAAGCACCTGCTTTGTTTTGCCCCCTCCTAAATTGAAATGGGGCGCAGAAAACAGAAGGTGATATCCACAGAATGCCCCGGCGAGTTGTGTGGAGTTCAAAACTGGCACTGGCCGAATCGCGCAGAGATCTGAAAAAAAAGACCGGTATGGCTGGAACACAAACTCTTCTCTTTTGTCCACCGCAAAAATATTTCGCCTGGAGTGAAGTCAACTCACAACCAAGTGTGCCGAAACCCTGCTTGTCTGGCTCTTTCCACGCGTTCAGCCATAAGTCTCGCTTGCTTTTTGTGAATACTTCTCCAACAGGACAAATACCTACCATATCCGCATCTTGCATTCAGTTCATTTCCTACTGCACTTTCGTTTTTCGGACACCGCTATCAGACAATCTTACGTGACAACTGAATAGGTTACTTCGTCGGCATTTCATTTATTTCTTGTTGCTTTGTTACCAAAATACCATAATACTTCAGTTGGCATTCCTCTTGCAGAGAGCTTCATTTCTCAGTCATAATCGTTAATTAATAGTCCACGGTTCAACATGTCGTACTACGACCCATACCAAAACATTCCGCAGCAGTCGATGGATAACTCTTTCCGTCAATACTACGCCCCCGAGCCCACGCAGGAGTTCTTAGAGCCCCAGTTCCAGCAAGATTCCAGGCCGAGCTTTGATTACTATAACCAGATGGGCGGCGAGCTCAACAACGAGATCAGCAACCCTGGGTTCTTGCTCTCCAACGATGCGCCAGGCCCTTACTTTGATGAAAGAGGCTATCAAGAGGGCAGAATCTCACCACCAGGCCAGGCGTTGTATTCGTCTAATCAGCAAATTGAGCCTCAGCAACAGTGGAACAATTTCCACGAGCCTCAGTCTGCGTTTTCCCAAAACACCTTTAGTGCTCCCCAAAATAAGCAAGGCGCAGACTTCATGTACGGGAACGCTAATCAGTCTATGATGACTCAGCAGAATCCAGGACCTGTTCAAGATCCGGCTGCACCTTCGCGGACGGTTTATTTGGGCAATATTCCCAATGATGTCGAGCCAAACGAGTTGTTGGACTACGTCAGAAGTGGGATCTTGGAAAATGTCAAGATCTTGCCCTCCAAAAACTGTGCCTTCATCTCGTTCGTGGACCTGCAGTCCGCGTTATTATTCCACTCCGATTGCATTTTGAAGAAGTTGAGCATCAAGGGCAATGACATCCGCGTAGGCTGGGGAAAAAACACCCCTATTCTTCCTGCGATCAAGGAGGCCATCCAAAAGGACGGCGCCACTCGTAACGTATACTTGGGGAACTTGCATAACCCGGCCACGGGAGAGATGATCACTGAGGACGAGTTGAGAGCAGACTTGTCCACCTACGGCGTAATCGACTGCATTAAAATCATCCACGAAAAAGGCATCGCATTCATCCATTTCTTGTCCATCTTGAGTGCCATCAGGTGTGTGTCGAACTTGCCTTTGGAGGGCAAATACTTGGACAAGAAGTGCTTCTACGGAAAGGACAGATGCGCATTCATCACGAAAACGCAGCAACACAACGCGGCACAATATTTGGGTCTTGCTCCTGGTATGGAGCACGTTGTGACGGCTGCTGATAGAGAGTTCATTTCCTCTGCGTTGGTGCAACAGTCAGCTGCTGCTGCGCAAATTGCCACTCAAGCCGGGGGTGCCAACAATTTGGGAAACAGAACCGTGTATCTTGGAAACTTGCACCAGGACTCCTCCGTGGAAGAAATCTGCAATGTTGTCAGAGGAGGTCTCTTGCAAAGCATCCGATTCTTGAAGGAAAGACACGTGTGCTTCATCACCTTCATTGACCCCATTGCGGCCGCCCAGTTTTTCGCCATGTGTCAGTTGCATGGGTTGACCATTCACAACAGAAGAATCAAGGTTGGCTGGGGAAAACACTCGGGGCCATTGTCCAACGCGTTGTCCCTAGCAGTGTCGAATGGTGCTTCGCGGAACATCTACATCGGTAACATCAATGACTTCGAGTACTTCAATGCACAGAAGTTGAGAGAAGACTTCTCGACGTTTGGCGAGATCGAGCAGATCAACTACCTCGAAGCCAAGAACTGTGCCTTCATCAATTTTGTCAATATTGCAAATGCAATCAAGGCTATAGACGGGATTAAGTCGTTCAGAGACTACAAGACCTTGAAAATCAACTTTGGAAAGGACAGGTGCGGCAACCTTCCCAGACAGTTCCAGAACCAGCCACAGAACTTGTCGGTGGATTCCTCTGATTCACGCCAGTTCAACCACTCGGGTCAGCAACACTTCAACAGGGATGCACAGGCGTCCTTGGACCAGGATTATAGAGAAGAGTTGCATGGTTAAGAGGAACTCCAAGACCAGTTTTGTTGTAGATTTGCTAGTTTTCCTGTTGCAGAAAAAACTCTAGAAACAGTCATTATAATTTGTACATAGACCCCGAAAGGAACTTCATGCATTTCACAGTCTGTAGCTCACATTTTGGGGAGGATCTTCGTCAAGACCACCATGAAGAAAAACAACACGAAGACGAACACCATGGTCTTTATCATGAAGAAGATGGTGATCTTCCCGCCTGTTTTTTCGCTTAAGTACGCATTTAGATTGGTCCCCACACTCTGCATCAACGTCAGGCTCCTCATCATATTCTCACTAGTTTCGGAAACCAAGTGAGCATCGTCCACGATTTTAGACGAAAGCGTTTGGGCGGAGGTTTTGAGAGATGATGCCAAGTTGGTCAAATCGTTCAAGAGGTCTTCCTGGAACGTTTCGTGGTAGTTGTTCATCTGTTCACTGGAGGCATTCTTGTCATTGTCCAAAGACGTGGACGCTCCGTCCGCAAGCAAGCGCTTTCTCAACGACGCATAGTTATCTTCAGTGTCAGTTTCCAACTGGTTTTCGGGCGCCAGAGTATCCTTTTCCAGGGATACCACAGGGGTGTGTTCTGCGTACCTATCTAAAAACACCTTTGAGGCTTGTTCGTTCTCGTAGAGGTTCTCGTCCAAAGAGTCCGAAAGTTCCTGTATTCGGGCAAGGAGCAGCCGATACGTCTTGTTGTTCTTGTGGTCATTCACTATTCTTAGTAGACGGGGAAGGTCTCCCTGTATTTTCTGCAATGCGAGCTTCTCAAGAAACGGGTTTGAATTGGCTGAACGGGTCTGGGCACAGGAGTCTACCTCATGCTCATACTGCGTGACTATAGTGGCGACATTTCCGAGCGTCAATGCCATATCGAATTATGGGTCGTCTAGATAATCCTGATGCTGAGATTCTTTCAGGACCTTGTTGAAGCAACTAACAGGTGGTGCGCGTGAGGGTGGGGTGGCCCAGTGCTGAGAACATAGACAGAAAAGAACCACTTTTTTACAACAATGAGATACTTAAACTAGGGGATAGACCACTGTGACAGAATGCTGTTTTCCTTTATGAACAATTGTCTACTATCAATGTAAAGAAATTGCTCAGGTAGAGTCTGGCCGTCCTTGAGGTACAGAGGATAACAGAATCATTGAAGATTTCGAGCCCGGACAAAAACAAAAGATCCGTGGGACAACAGACAAAACTCGCAGCCACTACGGTCGTCAAAGATTCTACAAATGGTATCTAAAGATGTAAGCCCCACTACTATCAAACTACGATCGGTAGGTCAAGATCGTTGTTAGCGAAAAAGGGCAGGTGATTGTTCTCAGCAACCCGCACAAGTTCTCGAGAATAGCCAATGTTGGAGAAACCCCAATGAGCTAGACCGGAAGAGAAGGAGCCGCTAGTAGTAAGAGAACTTTTCGCAAGAGGCATCGAGCAGCGCCTTTATATATATGGTGCACGGGTGTTTCCGGGTCCGTCGTTCCGCGAGGCAACAAATCGCGACTGGCGGCCAGAGCGGTCTCATGCCGATTCAAGTCGCGTACCGAGTGAAATAACCGGGAGGGCAGCGTGGTGCTTTTTTGCTGAGAAATACTCGGCTTTCGTTAAAAAATAAAAAGAAAATGAAAAGACAATAAAAAGAAATGAAAAAGAAAGAAGAAAGAATGGAGAGAAAGAAGAAATTCCAAGCAGTCGACTTCAGGGCATTCACTGTCAGATCGTAAACGAGGATTTTCTAAAACACTATTGTCTCATGTAAGTATCGGACTACCTGAACTAAGTCATGCCCCTGGCGTTTGTAGGGCTGCGTCGCACAGCACATAAAGCGGGCCACGGAACTAGTTTCAACACTACCTCTAGCGCATCCAAGCTTGACTAGGAAAGTCACGTGATGCTGTCCACTGGTGCGTTGGTGTTGAATTACACGTGCTGCCACGGTCCCCGAACGAAAATACCCTTCTCAGTAAGATAATATACCGACCCCTGCTTGAAATTTGGCGACTGAAAATCGTGTTTCGGCTCGAGAATTTCTGCTCGACGACGCCCATAAGTGTCCGAAACAGCGGACTGTTCTGCATACGTCACAGGGCTGAGCAGCAGGAGGTGAGCGTGAATTTCCAAGAATAGACTTTGCAAGCGGAGGACAAGCCAAGGAAAGAAGATGCAAAGGACGATAAAGATACGACGATCGGAAAAAGTTGCAGGCATTTGAAAAAATCCCCAATATATAGAAGAATGGCTGTGCTTCGGTGGGGCACGTCTGACGTGTCTGGCTGGGTCTAAGCCAGGCTTGATTTGTAGCAGGCTTGACCAGAATGTGAGCCTGATTTCTGTCCTACGCACCGTAACGCATAGAAGGACCTGCACAGGAGTGCGTTTTATTATTATTATTATCATTTTCCGCTGCGACTGTTGTTGTTTTCCGCCGAGCGAATGCGATCGTGCAGGCCCATGTCACCGTAGAAAGCCAGAGCCCATGACTCCGATCTAGAAATAGCACCCCGTTGATTCGGGCGAATCTGGGCGATTTTGGCAGAAAAAACGTACGGATAATATAAAACACCGCCAAATCTACTCCCCTTTCTTCTCGCATACAATTCTCTAGAACGCCTCTCGAAAACTGGCCCTCCAGGCGCTTTCTGGTATCCGCAACCTCGTGCCCAAATCTGCTCTGTGTGCGTTACGCAGCCCCGCACCTCACTAACTTCTACCATTTGTGCCTGCTTTTTTCCCTCCGCCTTGCTTCCCGTTTTTTTCTCGTCGCCTCAAACAAAGCCCGTTCTTTCACCACCACGTCCGATCCACTACTGGCAAAGCACCGTCGACAGTTCCGCCCCTCACGAAACGTCATACCCCCTTCACTTCACTCATTTTGCTCATTGATTTCCCACTTTTTCACTCGCTCACTTCCTACCATGCATTCTTACCACTGTCTACTACTACTATTATTGGCCAGTGTCCGCGCCGACTCTTTCTCCGACTATGGCTGCTACGCCCAGAGCGATATCCAGTCTGTGCTCAACCTGCAAGGATCATACACCTTCCAGACACCCTCCTACTGTGAGGATCTCTGTAAGGGCGACAAGGTTGCTGCGGTCATGGACGGCAAATACTGCTACTGTGGCCTGACCGTGCCTGCGCAGTCGTTGCAGGTGGACAGCTCAAACTGCAACGTGGCGTGCCAGGGTTACGGCTCGATCACGTGTGGCGGCAGTGGCTATCTTGAGGTGTTCGTGAACGGCGACGCACTGGGCTCCACCATGGCCGTGTCGTCGTCGCTGTCGTCCAGTTCTTCGTCGAGTACGTCGTCGAGTTCTTCGTCCCCGTCGTCCAGCAAAACCACAGCCACGCCGTCGTCGTCGTCATTTTCGTCGTCATCGTCGTCATCGTCGTCATCGTCGTCACTGACTTCCTCTCTGACACAGACGTCTACCAGTTCCAGCAGCTCTAGCAGCTCTAGCAGCCCCTCCAGTTCCAGCAGCTCCTCTGCTTCCTCGTCTGGGTCCTCCATAACAAGCACCTCCCAAACGCTGTCTGGCTCGTCCTCGGGGAGTGGCGGCCTTACAACTATTGTGTCCACGGTGACATCGTCACCCGGGGGTTCCAGCCATTCTGTGCTCGAGATCACCACCACTGTTGGCTCCTCGCTGACGAGCTCCAACACCAGCTCAAACGAAAACACCAACGCCAAAGATTCCAAGAAATCTGCGGGCGTTTCTGGCGGGAAAATCGCAGGTGCCGTGGTGGGCTCAGTCGCTGGAGTGGCGCTCATATCTGCGCTTATTTTCTTCTTCATCCGTTGGAGAAACAGGGGCGACAGAGAGGACGACGACGACGAGTTTTTCGAGGTGGGAAACAAGCGGGCGCAGGCAGGTGACTTCGACTCCGTGCCGCCCAGCACGTTCATTGGAGGTGCCGCAGGTGCGTCCAGAAACACCGCTGGCTCCCACACACACAACAACTCCAACACTGACCGCTCGTACTCCTCAAACAACGAGGATGCGTTCTACTATAATAACGAGGGCGACAACTTCTACCCTGCGACGGGTGAGGAGTACGGCCGCCGCCGGTTGTCCAACGGATCGCTACCCGACATGCTCACGCGAAACCCTGGGTCCTTACAAGTGGTGAATAACTGAGCATGCGCTGGAGATACGTGCGCTAATGACTTACGTCTTGCAGTTAAAAACTAGGGGAGCGAGGTGCTCTCACACATTCAGTTCCGATAGAAATAATTCATTCGAGGGCGAGCTATGACTAGTAATATACAAATGCTTCGCTAAGGCGATTACGTAGAGGTAGAGATTCAAGTTATGTGGGCAGTAAGATGAAGGAAGGATTCATATGATTCATTTGTTAGGGTTTCCTCTGAATAGGTCCGTCTATTCGAAAAACGGGTGATACGCTCATAAGAGTTTACGTTCATATACTTAACGAGTAATATTTCGAGGTGTGATGGTATAGAGGACATATGCCAAGATGTGCTTCGTGTCGTTTTTGAACGACCTGAGTAACATTTTGCAGCCATTGTGATATCAGTCTATTGTTGGCGTAGCTTCCACGAATGTCTGACCAGTCCA
Source organism: Metschnikowia kunwiensis (assembly GCA_030583255.1). NCBI lineage: Eukaryota > Fungi > Ascomycota > Pichiomycetes > Serinales > Metschnikowiaceae > Metschnikowia > Metschnikowia kunwiensis. The sequence continues at coordinate 424,662 of JAJMHQ010000006.1, forward strand.
GTGGACCCTGAAATGGTAGCGCTCACAGAAGTGGGATAGACTTAAGGATCGAGCAAGAGTGGCTTGGAATATACAGTTTATATTCTCTCATTCCTATCTCATTCAGGCCATACCACAACTTCTAGAATCTCTCAGCAAACACGAAACCCACCCTCACCGATCACGTGCGTGCAGAAAATCTAGGTCTCGTACCCTAAGCGCGCCTATGTGCACGCCCCAGCCACTGAGGAAAAATTTTCTGTCACGCCTACGCTCTGCGCACTCAGTGAAAAAAAGACCAGCCATTTACTACTTCTCCAACTACAAACTAAGAATATCAAAATGTCTGGTTCTGGTGCTTCCGGTAACAAGTTCCGTATGTCTGTATGTAACCCTCAAATCACACATTCGATCCGTTCCATATGACCAGCTATGATACCCCCGATCCCAAGTTAGAGACGACCCTAAGATACCATCTGGTTATACTTCCATCCATGCGCTTTCAATTGTAATGGGCAAATCAGAAACCATATCAGAAAGTACAGCAAATTTCCAAACGAACGAACCCATTGTTTTCATGATTACAAGAAAAGCTCCACCTCATCGATCCGAAGAGCCCGAAACTCCGAAGTTTCCCACATTTACAGCTGTATCAAATTTTGCACTATATTGAAATCATACCACCTGGTCACCTGGATACCTCCGTAATATCGTACTAACATTCACAGTTGGGTTTGCCAGTCGGCGCCGTCGTCAACTGTTGCGACAACTCTGGTGCTAGAAACCTTTACATCTTGGCCGTCAAGGGTATTGGTGCTAGATTGAATAGATTGCCAGCTGCCTCTGCTGGTGACATGGTCATGGCCACCGTCAAGAAGGGTAAGCCTGAATTGAGAAAGAAGGTCATGCCAGCCATTGTTGTCAGACAATCCAAGCCTTGGAGAAGAAAGGATGGTACTTTCTTGTACTTCGAGGACAACGCCGGTGTCATTGTCAACCCTAAGGGTGAAATGAAGGGTTCTGCCATCACTGGTCCAGTCGCCAAGGAGTGTGCTGACTTGTGGCCAAGAATTGCTTCCAACTCTGGTGTTGTTGTCTAAACTCACGATCTTTGTATATGATACATTAATTCACATAACTTCTGAGCATAGGTTACTGGTCGTCGACTTTCACTAATGTAGTACTCTTACTGGTGTAGTATTGTTCGTGGGCTATATAGCTTTCAATTTTCGTCATTGACGGTAATCTTGGACATTCGCTCATCGATGCTTGTCTTCCGCTCGACGACTTGCGGCACCACTGGGCCTTGAATACTGGGGTCGAAGTTCTCTCCAAACTGAACAGGGTATGGCGCATTTGCGGACGTGCCCTCGTTGAAGTAGCTGGGGAAGTGCGGGATGTGCTGGCTCAAACGCTGTCCATTCTCTCCCACGGCCACGAATTGGCCTTGCTGGAACACCGGGGAAGGCTGGCTTGGGTACAAGTTGGGCGACCCGGGCGCCAACTGTTGGTTTGAATTGGGTAAGGGCGACGAGGGAAAGTACTGTGGCATCGGCTGAGCAGTACCTTGTTGAGGCGCGTTCCCACTTTGGCTAGCACTCGTGCTGGGAGGAACACTTTGCTGTGTCAGTTGATCCAAATGCGTAACTTGCAGAGCTGGAATAGCATTGATCATGAAGAACTGCTGCAGCACGGGGTCGTAGAACTGTTGCGGTCTCTGATTGACCTGGTTGATATAGTATTGGTAGTTTTGCGGTATCGTTTGCTGTGGCGAGACCTGGCCCTCTCCACTTGTTTGGACCCCGTGTGCTGAAACATTTGACGTTGGAAGATCAATTTTATCTGGGTGCTTTTGTTCAGCCGTGTTATTCTGAGCTGCGTCTCTCTCCGCTGAGAGCAGCGTTCTCACTGTGATGTTGCCGTTGTGATCAACGGAGTCAATGTCCTTGCTATGGTCTTCCAAAGAGGCCACAGCAGTGCCGTCGCTGTTGATCAAGTTGGAGAGTTTCGGTGAGCGGTGCTTGGTTTGCGACAAGCTTCTTCGGTTTGTATTGCCAGTGGCCACAGACCGGTGTGACATGGCCGCAGAGGCAACAGAGGCATTGGTCACTTCGGGACTCAACCGGTTGCGAAATTTAGACCCCCCGGATCTCAAAGATCTCACGCCAGTGTTCCCGGAAGCGGCACTGGACACCCTGGATAACTTATCACCAGCGGTGCTGTTAGCCATTAACTTCTTGCTCATGGCCTTAGCGCGCGACGAAGGAGACGGCAACGAAGTCAATGTTTTGATGTCGTTGTACCAGTCAATCATGGTCAGATAGGTGTCGCATCTGAACGACCAGTTGTGGCCCCTGTGAATCAAGCCGTTCTGCAGCTTCGAGTACAAGACAAATTTGTAGGCTCCAGACAGCTTTCCGTCGTTCTTGGAGTGCTCACTCACCAGGCAGTGGTCCAAGGACAACGACATAACGGGGTTCTGGTCCTTCTTTCTATCCGCAGTCTTGAACTCATGAAGAAAGCTGCATGTCAAGACATACCAGCCGCCCGAGTACGACTTCAAGAACTTCGATCTCCGCTCCAACGTACCCTCGCGCACCGCCACATTGAGCAATGAGTCGAAGTGCGGGATGGCAAGGTCGCTGATTTTACGCGTGGGGAATGTGAGGTCAATGAACGTGCCAGATGTCAAGTTGTTGGAGAGAGAAGATGAGCGCGGTAAGTTACGCAGCACAAACGCGTCCCACTCCAAGCTGGGTTCCTTCGCCAAGAACCCGTTGGTGAAGTTGGGTACCAAAAAGTTGGGCACGGACGAGCTCTCACTTTCGACCAAATTCAAGAACATTCCCATGTGGTTCTGGATCTCCAACACGACAATGGACTCAAGTTTTTCGCTGGATTCCTGGAGGTTCTTGTACGCCTCGTAGAGGTATGCCTCCTCGTACAACTGGCGCTTCAACTGGCGCTCCAACTTGAGCTTCACCAAAAAGGGGTCTTTTTTCGACGTGTCCGTATCGCTGCTCAGCTCGTGGTGGAGCGACGCCGCAGATCCCAACATCTCGAGGTGGTTGGCCACGTCGATCGACAGGTTGAAGTTGGCAATCAACGCCTTGGTCTCGTTCATCTCACGTGACAAGGTGTTCTTGAAGTCGTTCTGTAGGTTCTTGATTTCCTTCACTTTGACCAACAAGTCCTTGCGCAAGTCCTCGAGTTTCGGGATGATCACCTGCGTGATGTCCTTCAAGGTCTTCGTGCCGTTCTGGATGTTCTGCTGGTGGAACTTGGTCAATATGGTGGGGATGTCCTGGATGGAGCCGTTTCCAATGGGCAAGAAAAACTGGTTGATCGCGCTGAGCTCGTCGTCGTTGATGGTGTGCTTGTCACGCAGTTTGGAGTGCGAGTGGCCGTGCTTATCACTGGTGGAAACGGCCCCAGATATACCCTGGCTGGGTGCACCCACGGCCTGCTGGAGCCGTACTTGCTGGCGCACGATTTCCTCTTGCACGGAGGCGTACTGCCGAAGGTACGAAATGAGGTCCTTTATTATGTCGCGGTAGGCCTGGAACCGCTGGGCCACCACCTCGGTGGGGTAGTCCTGGTGATTTTGGAACTCGTGCGGTATGATCACCGAAAGCGGGTTGTGGTAGTCTGACATGCTGGTTGTCACGCTGTCGTGTTAGAACGGGGATGAGTTAAATAACGCGCCGACGTGGGTGTATGTGTGTGTGGGTACTGGAGTACTATAGTTCCTTCGGTAAGGGTTCTGGGCCGGTAATAGATAATCGAACAAGAACGCAGGTTGAAATGCGAGCTGGGACCGCCGATGTGTGCACGCAAAAAAGAGGTTTCTGTGTGTGTTGTCGAGGTGTGATCTCGATGTGTTTTTTGGTATGGCGTGAGCGTGCAATCGAAAGCTTAAAAAAAAGCCAGTCTCATGACTGCTGCTGGTTGGAGTGCTAGCGCTCGTTGGCTGGCATACAAGCCGGTTCGATGTGGCCAATGCCCAAGAAATTGCGAGCTGCGCCAGCGGAATGGAATTCATGACCAGCCACAAAGAAATGAAGAGTAGGGCGGAAAGCCCCGGGTAATGTGGGTATTGCAACCCACAGCTCAGTATTTGACTAAGAAAATTTCAAGGATATTACACTCGCTCTAATGGCCTATTTTCGTGGCCTCTACAGAATATTCCTTGTGGGCAGCAAAGCCTCGCGGGAAATATAGGCTTCTATACCTGGCGCAGCACTGTGTGGAGAACATTAGGACGCACTGTATGGGGCCAGGGGTGACGATAACAACTCGCTAGGGTGTCACAGATAATGACTCGGGCGGAGGCATCATCAATATTTTTAAAGATAGATCGGCCGGTGTGTTTTCCTCGCTCCCCCAGGAAGTCTTTTTTTTTTCTGCGCAGCTGCCTGCTCTGGTGGGCCCGTGCACGAGCTCGCCCCAAGGATGCATTGCGCGGAGATTAAAAGCCACCTTGTGAAGAAGCATTGCCAGCTGGAGCTGGGAGTAAGAGAATTTCAAGCAGTGCATCTAATTAAGCTTTTTCAGTCTTGTGCTCGGGTGGCTTTTTCAGAACTGAACGCGTGGCTCTTACCTCTTGGTGAGACCGCTGAAGGTTGATCGGGGCTTCTCTGCGGCCTGCACGATTGAACAGCACCCCGTGAAAATGTACGCCCCGTAAAAGAATGTCACGATTTCACTCGTCAGGCTTGCGCTTGACTGAGCCAGCACGAGACGAGTGTCTTCGCGTTTTCACACCCAAGTGGCTGGTTTAAGGCAACAGTCTCGTCATCGACGTACAGCGTTTCCGACCATCCCGCAAGCCTTGATCCTGTTGTGGATTTTCTTACTCTGGGATGTCTTCCGTCTGGCTTGGATGCAATCGCTAAATCCCTCAATTTTTCCAGTCCTGTAAAATGCTTCATCTCCCTCAGCTGTGTGAACTCCAGCCTCAGTAGACCAGAAGGAAGACATTTCGAGTACGATATAAACACTACCTGAATCCGAAATGGTCATTAGTATTTTCATTCAGGCCGAGTAATCTTCTTAGGTCTGTACTTACTTTTCTTGTTTTATCTTACCGCAAACACTTATACTTCCTCGGCTATTTATAGTTCACAGCAATAAATCTCAGTGGCTATTTCCGCTTCCATCTGCACGAGTAGCCTTGAAATCTTGTCGATCAACGTTTGAGACAAACAATTTGTGTAGGTTAGCTTCCGAAAGGTTCATGAAATATGTTTCTACTTTGTTCCCTGTCAGTTTGAACAATAGAGCTAATCCTAGAAATTTCTTTCCAACTGGAAGGTCAAATTTCTTAGCTTTGAATCCAAGAACCAAATCTCAACAAGACCCACATCGTTGAGCTTGAAACCAGACCCGATGGCCAAAATTACCGATGCTTTAGGAGTCTCTCAGATAAAATTTGTCCTCTTTAAGAAAATTGGCTTCAGTAGTCGCTGCGTATACTGTGTGATGTGAGTTAGTCGATTTTGATAATTAGTCCGGGGACACACCGTGAAAGGTGACTTAATCGACGTTGGTGATATTAGAAGAAAACCTACAGCCTCTGGTTCGCCTGTGGAAAGACAACTTGTCTTAAAGATGCCATTTCCTCGGACCTTTCGAATAAGACGTGGGGAAGATTTAGATGTAATATTTCTATAATTGTCCCCGGGTGATGATCTCCACTGAATGAATTCCACTTAGTTTGTTTCATTCAATTCTGTGGCCTGAGAACATTCTAGCCCTTGAAATTAGCCAACTCACTAAACTTTCCTATAGTATTTGTCCTTTCAGGCTATCCAATGCGACCGTACGATGCGCTCATGTTGCATTCGCAGAAACATAGTTCCCCGTAACCAACCACAGCACCCATATATGCAGAACAACTCATACAACCAGATCATCCACTTACTACACGTAACCACTGTTCCTCGTCATGTCTTGTCCATATGTGATTAACGTCTCCTCCGATGAGGAAGACGAGGACGACGTTCAAGTTCTCGCTTTTCACCAAGCCACGCAAAAACTCATTGACCAGGCCCCGCCTAAAGTAGTCAAGAAGCTCTGTGAGGCAGAATGTCCGATTTGCTTCGACTCCATCACAAGCGCCACCACAACAGTGTGTGGACATGTTTATTGTCTTGAGTGTCTACAAATGAGCATATCGTCGTCTTCGGCCCGGGGCCAGACTAGAGGGAAGAAAGGCGTGGGACTATGTCCCATGTGTAGAAAGTCGGTGGCGTTCAAGGATACCATCGTGCTACGATTGAAGAAGGGGGGAAAAGTGGCTCCGCCAAATCCGCCGAAAATGGAATCGAGTGAAGCAGGACTGAACGTTGGGAATCTGGAAGACGATCATGAAGGATTGTCGGGGTCATCTCCGCGTGCATCTAATACTTCACACACTGAGGACGAACTAATAGATCTTTTTTGAATGGCAAGGATATATAATAAAAGGAAAAGAAGGGTTTCGGTCTTAGCTATAAATCTATGAGGAAGGTGTTCTAGTATGAGGAGTAGGCACTGATTGCACTGATGAAGCCAGAGTAACTTCAGGGCCACGTAGTGGGTCAGGATTGAAAGCCTGGAAGAGGAATTATTCAATTTGAGGACGTATAGAAATACTTTATGATTAACGAATTAATAAAAAGACTTGCCGACGGTCAAGAAGGACCTGAAGCAATGTCAGTATGTAACATATAGGAATCCAGGGATACAACTATTTATATTAAACCTTACAGTATTCGTTCTTTAGTTTTAATTGTAATGTACGGTCTTTCAGATAATTTTAAAAAGTATTTTTGACTTTTTCATAATTCATGTTTTAGCAGTCGGTATTCCCTCGCAGATTTAGAACAGATGCAAACTGAATTGGGATTGTTTGATCGTGAAAAATTAGTTCGTGCATGAAAAGCAACCAGAGAAATAAATTCGCTAATTAGCAGCCCTAAGAAAGGACAGACAAACTTTATTGATGAATTTGCCCAAAAGTGCACATGCTTGAGAGGTATTAAACCAAGCAAGACCTACCAGGCTGCGGTATCACCACTGTGAACCAGAGACAATGAATATACTGAGCAGAGAAGTCATACAACGAAACACACTCCCCGAAATTACCGCCAGTAAATCAAAAACCAAAGCAAGTTTACCTCATCCTCTTTTCGTTTTCAGTGTTTTGCCCTAATTTTCTCTAGTAGTTAATCAAGCTCGCCCTCGCCACCAGTGCTACTATTCGCGGCCGGGCCTCGTGACCTGGGTCTGCCCCCACTTCGCAACATATATTAAGCCACATTGCCCCACTATATCCTACACTAGCTTAGACATCTACACACTAAAAATGTCGTACCAGCAAGTACCCACCCAGCCCCCTGCTTATGGCGAAGACCCCGCTACACGCACGGCGGGCGATAACATACCTGACGACTTCAAGTACTCAGTCAACGTGGCCTCTTGCGAGTTGCCTGTCAGGCAGATGTTCATACGCAAAGTGTATGCGCTTCTTTCCGTCCAGATTTTCGGCACATTGCTCGTGGGCTACATTATTCGGCTGAACGAGCCGCTCCGGGCCTGGTGCATGAACAATATGTGGTTGTATTTTGTTTCCATAGTGGGCACGTTGGGATTTGCCATTGGGGCCAACATCAAGGCGCGGTCGTACCCCACAAATCTCATTCTTTTGGCCGGATTCACCGTGTGCGAAGCGTACGGAATCGGGCTTGCGTGCTCGTTTGTGCAAACGGATGCTGTAGTTCAGGCTCTTTTGATCACGTTTGTTGTGTTCATTGGCCTCACCATTTTTGCGTTCCAGTCTCGGTACGACTTTAGAAGCTGGCAGGGCGTGTTGGGCATTTCTGTGTGGGCGCTTATTGCCATTGGCTTTGTCAACATGTTTTTCCCTGGAAACTCCAAGGGATTCGAGGTGTTGTACTCTGCAGCTGGTGCCCTTATTTTCGCTGCCTACATTCTTGTGGACACACAGCACCTCATGAAGACGTACTCGTTGGACGACGAGGTGTCCGCGGCGATCGCGTTGTATTTGGACATCTTGAACCTTTTCCTCTTTATTCTCCGTCTCGTGCAGAACTCCAGAGACGACTGAGCCTAATATATATAGCAATATACTCGTCATTATGATACACTCCTACAAGTAGAGCCCCTCGAGGTTCTCCTCCACCTTGTTCTTGAGCACGCGCTCCTTGGCGGTCTTGAAGTCCTCGGCCTTGACTTGCATTCTACGCTCTCTCAATGCCAACAATCCGGCTTCCGTGCACATAGCCTTGATGTCTGCGCCAGACAAATCGTCCTTCGAGGTCACGAGCTCGTCTAGTTTCACGTCGCTGGATAAGTTCATCTTCGACGTGTGGATGGTCAAGATCTTTTTCTTGGTGTTGGAGTCTGGGTTTTCAAACAAGATCTTACGGTCGATTCTGCCCGGTCTGATCAAAGCGGGGTCCAACGACTCCATTTTGTTGGTGGCCATGATCACTTTAATGTCGCCACGGTCGTCGAACCCATCTAGCTGGTTCAACAACTCCAACATGGTTCTCTGGATCTCCCTCTCGCCGCCCGACGACGACTCGTATCTTTTGCTTCCAATGGCGTCGATCTCATCTATGAAAACAATGGAGGGCGCCAAGTCACCGGCAATCTGGAAAATCTGTCTACACAAGCGGGGCCCGTCGCCTAGGTACTTTTGGATCAACTCTGAACCAACGATTCTCAAGAACGTGGCGCTTGTCTGGTTGGCCACGGCCTTAGCCAAAAGCGTCTTTCCAGTACCCGGAGCACCATACAAAATGACACCCTTGGGCGGCTTGATCCCCATTTCCTCATATAGTTCCGGGTGCGTCAAGGGCAACTCGACGGCCTCCTTGATTTCCTGGATCTGCGACTCCAAACCTCCAATATCGGCGTAGGACTCTTTGGGAGATTTGTCCAACTTCATCACCGAGACCATCGGGTCCGCCTCGTCCTGCAAAACTCCCACCACAGACACGGTTTTGTGGTGCAAAAGCACGGAGCAGCCGGGCTCCAAAAGACCCTTGTCCACGAACGACATAATCGTTACATAGTATTCAGATCCAGCAGTGCTGGACACAATGGCGTGGTCGTCATCGATGATTTCCTCCAACGTGCCAATGGACATCGGGTACCCACGCAACTCGTCGATCTTTTCTCTTTCCTCGGCCTGTCTGGCCTCCGTAGGCTGAAGTGCTTCCTGGTTGGCTATAAACTCCTCCTCCAACAACAAGTGGTCCTTGATTCGCTCCAACTTTAAGAGCTTCAATTTACACCGGGTGCTGGGGTGCACGTTGGGCAATTTGATCGCGGTGTCGGGCCCCTTTCTTCTCTTTTTACCGAACTTGGCCTCCACTGGAGGTTCGTACTTGGGCTTTTCCTTCTTCTTGTCGTCTTTTTTCTTGCCGAGGTTGCCGCCTCCGGGCATGCCTGAAGCTCCTTGTCCCTGTGGGTGTCAGTAGGCAGTTTCGGGTGATTCACGGGATGTTTTTTGTGATACGTACCATTTTAGCGTAGTATGAATAGTGGTGGGGAGGGTTGGACTTGAGGCTCGCCACTTAGGTGGTGGACGCTGTGCAGGCTGCAGCCTGTGAGGGTGACTACTCTAGGTGATAGGAACTAAGGGTGCACGGTGGGTATTTTTCTTTAAAACAGAAGGAATATTGGCTTTCAGATCTAGAAGATAGGTTCCTGATATCGATTCTTCTATTTTTTGTGAGTTGGTGGACTTTGCTGGTTCCTCGTTGCTTAGTGAGCACTGTGCTGCGTCTGCTACAGTATAATCCAGAAGGGAAAGAATGTTCTTACACACGATTAATTTGAAAAACAAGAGGGAGTGCAGAATTCCAGACGGCAACAAAATACGCTTTTCTCAAAAACTGGAATCTTAACTAGCTACTTAATTTTCGTTGCCAACTGATCGCAACCAACGGCGCGGCCCTAACTATAGTCCACGTCTACACCAGTCCATGCGATAAAACCCATATCTATTTCTATGTACTTGTAGGTTATCTCAGTTTGACGTCAACGCCAGAATACTGCTGGATGAACTTGACCAACTGCGGCATGTTGGCGCCAACAATGGTCTCCACCTTTTGGCCCTCTTGGAAAAAGAGAATCGTGGGCATGGCCGTGATTCCGTATTCTCTGGCAACGTCCTCGGCACGGTCCACATCCACACGGGCAAACTCCGCCTCAGGGATTTTCAGAGCCAACGCATCGAAAATCGGTGCTATGGCTTTGCACGGGCCGCACCACGTGGCGTAGAAGTCGACAATCGACACTTTCTTCTTGTTACCGATCACCTGGTTGAAATGGGCCAAGTCTTTGATTTCCGCTACCGCAGACGGCACAGTGGAGTTGAAGCGGATGTTGCGAGCGGCCACGCCAAGACCTATAAAGGAGTTTTTGGGCGCGAAGTGCGCCGTTCTGAGTGCTGGACGGAACATGGTATTTGGAGTAGTGGATCTTACATTGCATGGGAACGGCGACGATCTCCAGGTTCGCGAGGGTACTGCACTAGGGTATGATTCATAGTGCTATCCGGCCCGGAGGACCAGGATGGGACCAGATGTTAGGAGGGAAGTGTAAATATATATGTTTATATATAGTAAGTAAGTTCTAACTAGGCTACTTAGATAACGTGGGAATAGGAGAGGAAGACATATGTCACGTGCATGATGTACACTGTTCTTCGCTTCCTCCACTGTAGGTCGGTGGCCTAATTTGCCAGGATAAGCTGCCGTACACACCCATGCCATCTCTCCCACGAGACTATCAAGAAAGAGAGAAATATGATTGATGATAGGAATGCAGAAACATTTACTTATTTCCCATTCCTTGGCGTGTAGTGTTTGTCTCTTCAAGCCCGCAGGTAGTGCACGTGACCTCATCGCACAGTATATTTTCACCTCACTAATTTGAGATGCCCTCTCCATAACTAGCTTCTTAAACACAACATGGGTAAAGGAGTCAAGCGTTCCGCCGCTAAGGCAAGCACCGGTGGCGAGGCTAAGAAAGCCAAGTTCAAGCCACAGCCCGTTCCAGAGCCCGAGACCTCCTCGGAAAACGAGGCCACGTTCTACCAGTCCGCAGAGGACGACTCCAACGGCTCCGGTTCTGAATCTGAATCCGAGGCCGCATCCGAATCTTCTGGCGACGAGTTGGACGAAAGCGAAGATGAGGACGAGTTGGATGAGTTGGACGAGTTGGACAACACGAGCGAGTCTCCCGAAGATGAAAGTGAGGAAAACACCGAAAAAAAGGCAGCAGACCCCAACAAGAAATCCTCCGCAGAGCAGCACGCGGAGAAGAAGAAGTTGTTGGCGGAGAGAAAGTTGAGCAGAAAGTCCGGGGCCGAGGTGGAGCGCATCAAGTCGCTCTGGGAGAAGTTGCGGGTCACCAAGCCCGCTCCACCCAAAGAAGTCAAGGAGAAGTTGTGCAATGAGATCTGGGAACTCTCGAAGGACATCGTGCACGACTTGGTGTTGAAGCACGACGCGTCGCGCGTGGTGCAGACGTTGTTCAAGCACACGACCAAGGCGAGAAGAGACCTTATTGTGGAGTCACTCAAAGGCAACTACTACAACTTGGCCACGTCGTCGTACGGCAAGTACTTGTTGGTGAAGATCTTGCTCTACGGATCCAAGGAGTCACGTGCGCTCATCGTGGACGAGCTCCACGGAAAATTGCGCAAGCTCATGAGGCACAAGGAGGGTGCCTATGTGGTGGAGGACTTGTACGTGTTGTACTCCAGCGCACAGCAGAAACAGCAGATGATCCGCGAGTTCTGGGGCGCAGAGTACGCCGTGTTCAAGGACTCGGGCAAGAACAAAAACATCCTCGACATTGTGCACGAGTCGGCCGAGAAAAAGCAGCTCATCATGGGCAACTTGAGTGGCACCATCATCGCGTCCATCAACAAGGGATCTACGGGCTTCCAGATCTTGCACGCGGCCATGAAGGAGTACACCACGATTTTGGTGGACGATGTGGAGAAGCACGACACCCAGATCAGGGAGTTCATTGAGGCTGTGGCGGACCAGTTTGCCGAGTTGGTGCACACGCAAGAGGGTGCGGAGGTGGCCTGCTCGCTCATTGCGGTGGCCAACGCCAAGGAGAGGAAAACCATTATTAGGTCGTTGAAGGCCCACGGCAAGGAGTTGATCAAGAACGAGCACGGTAACAGTGTTTTGATCACGTTGTACATGACCGTGGACGACACGGTGTTGGTGCACAAGTCGTTCAGTGCGGAGTTGTTCACACCAGAGCTTTTGCCCGAGCTCGTGCAAGACAAGTTTGCGCGTCGTCCCTTGTTGTACTTGCTCAAGGGCTTGGCCGGCAAGTACTTTGCGCCTAAGAACAAGCAGGAGCTTCTCAGGTACGAGCAGTTGGCGTACGCGAAAACCACCAAGAAACCACAGGAACAGAGATGGACCGAGTTACAGAGCAAGGCGTTGCCGTTGGTATACAAGGCCCTTTTGGCCACCACCTCGCCCGACAGCGAGCCCACGCTTGCGAAGCTCTTGTCGGTGAACATTGCTGCGCAATTTGTCACCGAGCTTTTGCTCACTGCTACGGAGGACGAGGACGTCAACTCCACGTTGAGACCGCAGTTGGTGGATGCCATTTTCGACATCACGTTCGCGTCGGATATTTTAGAGGACTTCCACTTGCTCAACAAAACACCGTTTTTCTCCAGGACGTTGAAGGCGTTGATCCAGGGAAACGAGTTCAAGTGGGACAACGAGGCCCGCAAATTGGTGGCAGTGGAAAACGCAGGAATCCCCGCTGTGGGCTCCGCATTTGCCGTCAGAATCGCAGACGCTCTTTTACAGGATAAGGCGCTTCTGAAGTGGGTCACCGGGCAGGGGTCGTTTGTGGTGCTCGCAGTATACGAGGTGTTGGCACTCCAAAACAAGACCAAGGCACAGGAGCTCGCGAAGGCGTTGAAGAAATTGCGCAAGACCTTGGAGAGCGACGCTGACAACAAGGGCGCGCAGTTGTTGTTGAAGGTGTTGTAGCCAGAGCATAGAAGATAGTAATACATGGATAAGTAGCACGTGGCAGGGGTCTATATACAGTTGCCGTATCACTTCCTGGGCTTCAAGGAGGCCGATTCTATGGGGTCTTCCCCGGCGCGGGCATCGGCCTCGGCCCACGGATCCGCTTTCGTATCATTTGCACGGTTTTCGGGGCTTTTTTCTGGGGTTACACTGTTCTCTTCCTGTCGAAGCTCGAACGCCGTTTTCTCCTGCTCGGCCCTGTCCAACTCGGCCTGGAGCTTTAGCGCCTGTTCGTGCTCCAACCGCTCCTTTTCGCGTGTCCATTTTTGGTCCGCTTGCATCGCCAATATCTTGATCCGCTGCTGTCTGACCTGGTCTTGCATAAGTTCCTGTAACGTGGGCGGATCTCTTTTTGTGCGCCGGAGCCACTGGAGCCACTGCGGGGGCACGGTCTCGAAGTAGTCTGCTTTGAAGAGCGACTCCTGGAAAGGCTCCAACTTCCGGCGGAGCCTGTGCATGTTTCCGTCGATGGTGAACTCCCAGTAGGTGTTTCCATGGAGGTCGTAGCCAACAAAGAACTTCTTGCGAAAAGGGATGTCCCTTCTGGCCTGGAATTTGTGGAGAATGCGCTTCCACAAGGGATACTTCGAGGCCATGGGGTCCATGGTGGGTTTGGTGGATATAGTAGTAGTAGGTGTCGGAGATGACTGTGCGCGCAGCTCTTTCGCAGAAGGTGATGGGCAAGAGACGTGATTAGGAGGGTAGACAAACAAAGGTTGCAGAGGAGGAGGTGGACCAGGATTGCAGCATCGTACTCATATCAAGGCAAGAAATATAATTAAAGTATAAAAAAGCATTTTTGACGACTGGTGCCTTGTTTCGGTGAATGTAGTTTATGGCTTGCCCAGTACTACCCAGCACCACCATGCATTGATTCCTTTATGCTGACCTTATAAAAACGTTCAAATCCACTTCGCAACATCCGCTACTTCTTCTTGCGCTGTTTCTCTTTCTTCTCCTCCTCGAGCATTCTCGACATGCGTCGGATGTCCCACCAGGTCCAGCCAAGCGCACCGATAACAAGCCCAATGTAGAGGAAGAACCCCGGCCTACGGAGCCGGTTCAAAAACCGGTCAATGGGAGTCACAAACATCGAAGAGAGACGGGGCGCCAAGAAAGATTCTTGATAGTCTGGAAATCCTCGTTGGACTAACAGCGAAGACAGGTGTTTACCTAAAACCGCATTCATGAACCAGATTCCCACTGGCCTGTATCTGTCTCGCGTGGACCTGAGGCCACGCCACCGTGCTCCCCACTGTTGCTGTCCTGCATACCACGCCACATCTGCGAGCCACGGCCTTATCTGAGGCTCACTGATTTAAGCGCACCCCAGATTACCTGTCCACACCGTCTTTTTCTTTTCTTCTATCCAAAGATGTCCGCCACCAAAAACTACATTGTCACCTTGAAAGATTCTGCGTCCACCGAGGACGTGCACGGCTTGAAGCTGAAGATCTCCGAGCAAGGAGGCAAGGTGCTCGATGAGTTTTCCTTGATCAAAGGGTTTTCTGTCACGTTGCCCCCACCTGTGGCTGACTTCCTCAAGACACACCATGTTGTGAACACAATTGAGGAGGACAAGGAGGTGAAGATCCAATAAGTGGCACAGAGCCAGCGAGTCAAAACACGTCGTTCATATTCATCTCATAGATAATACATTCTGTCTAGTTGTTTCGTGTAGTGCTGTAGTATCGATTGATAAGAGCCATTGGATCAGAGCCATTGGGGTAGAGAAGAGGGACACTAAAGGAAGGGGAACCTGGTATTTGGCTGTAGCGTTGGAACTCAGAAAACTCAATTTTTGTATATGTTTGCCACCAGATCATATGGCCACTACAGTGCACCTTTGCTGATCACCTTGCGCCACGAGGGAGTGGAGAGTTGAATCAAAACCTTTCTTTAATGTTGTTTTTATTTGCCGTTCCACTGACACGTCTCTTTCTGGATCTTACCGAAATGTGGCCTTGTCCTGGTAGCTTCTTCTTTTGCCTGCTCTATCTATCGTTTCTGCAGGGCAGTGCCGCACATGTGAGTATAATAATACTTTCATCGGCTAATTGTCCTTGCTACTACCAACCAAAGGTCTAAAAAAGCAACCTCTAGGGTGAAACAAATTATCAACATTCATTTCTTTGATAATCAAATAAAACAACGTTTACCCGCACATGTCCTTTTATTGTTCTTTAGCCTACTCTCCTCCCCATCTAGTGGAGTGTACTGTTGCGCGCTAATTCCAGTCCGCATAGCCTGGTGACCCCGGATTTTCCCCTCATAAAGAGCACTTATTCGGGCCGGATACTCTCCGTCTCTTTTCCCCTTTACCACAAATCGTACACGAAACATACAATACACACAAAACTCTCAACAACTAAGCTCTCACTCTATCGTGAAACCGACTCTCCGAAAATGGGTTACGACGCAATCAATTTGCAGCCCACCTTCAAACCCATTGATAATCTATTCCTCAATAGGTTGCGCCACTTTCTCGATGAAGGAGCATACCGCCAATTGAACTTACCCAAATTTTATGACTATGAGCGAGTGGACTCCAATTCGGACGCCATCGACTTGAAAGTCTGGAGGGTTCCAGACAAAAACGGTAAAACGGCCCGGCCTCTTTTTAAGGATATCAATTTCGATGAAATTGAGTGGCTGGATGCACGGAAGGGCGATAATTACGGACCTTCATGGAAAACTTTTTGGTTCAAAATCGAATGGACGATTCCAGAATCGTGGTTAGACACGGCCAAAGATATCCACTTTGACTGGGACTGTAGTAACGAGGGCCTCATTTATGATGATAAGGGCACTCCTTTGCAGGCGTTTACTGGCGGCGAACGCACGCTTTTTATTTTGCCTGATGAGTTCAAAAAGAAGGGCAAGCAGCTCTTCTACTTAGAAATTGCCTGCAATGGCATGTTTGGCAATGGAGACGGTGGAAATCCTGACCCAAATAGGTATTTCCGTCTCAACAGGTGCGACTTGGTGTACCCTGACATGGAGGCCAGGAGATTGTCTTGGGACTTTTTGATTATCGGCGATGCCGCCCGGGAATTAGGAGGTGGCGCACAGAAGTACCAGGCGGCACTGGTGGCCACAGAAATCATGGACGCTTTTGACCCAAACGACCGAAAGTCGATTGCCACTGGTAGAAAAATCGCCACAAAGTTTTTGGGCAAAGACGTCGACTCAGACGAGGTATATCACGTGAATCCTTTGAACACTGTGGATGTGTATGGGGTGGGAAATTGCCACATTGATACTGCGTGGCTCTGGCCATTTGCTGAAACCAGAAGAAAGATTGTGCGTTCCTGGACCACCCAGCTTAAGATTGCGGACGAGTATCCAGAATACGTGTTTGTTGCTTCGCAAATGCAGCAGTTCAAATGGTTGAAACAGGACCACCCCGAAATCTTGAAGAAAATCAAGGAGAAATTCACCACCAACCAGTTCTTACCGATCGGTGGTTCGTGGGTGGAGAATGACACAAATATGCCTGGCGGGGAATCTCTTATCAGACAGTTTCTTTTGGGGCAACGTTGGTTGATTGACGAGTTTGGTGCGCCCTCTACCGTATTCTGGCTCCCAGACACTTTCGGGTACTCTTCTCAAATTCCCCAGATTTGTCAAATTTCTGGCATCGAGAAGTTTCTCACCCAGAAGCTTTCCTGGAACAACATCAACTCTTTCCCATTGTCCACGTTCAACTGGAAGGCGATAGATGGGTCCCAGGTTTTGGTACACATGCCTCCTGATAACACCTACACTGCTGGTGCCAATTTTGGCGATGTGATTAGATCCCAACATCAACACAAGAACTTGAGGGACGTCCCTACAGGCCTTCTTCTTTATGGCCATGGTGATGGTGGCGGTGGTCCCACTGAAGAAATGTTGGAGAAGTTGAGACGCTGCAGAGGAATGTCCAACACTAATGCAGCCATTCCTACGGTACACGTGGGCAACACGGTCGAGGAATTTTACGAAGAAGTGTTAGAGAAGTCCGACAGTGGAAGAACTCTTCCCACCTGGACTGGCGAAATCTATTTGGAATTCCATAGGGGAACGTACACCACGCAGGCAGACGTCAAAAAATGGATGAGATTCTCTGAAATCAAGATGCATGACTTGGAACTCCTCGCTACGCTCCTCTCTGTTACCACCGACTACAAATACCCCACCAAAGCTATCCACGATCTCTGGGAGGATATTGCATTGTGCCAGTTCCACGATGTTTTACCCGGCTCGTGCATTGGTATGGTATACTACGAGGAGGTCAAGCCAATGCTCACCAATGTGATGAAAAAGCTAGACGAGTTAATTGCGGAGGCCGTAGACCACGTCAAGAAGGACAAAAAAGACAAGAACAATGATCTCATTGCTGTCAACACTTTGCCCTGGAACAGAATAGAGTTGATCTCTGTGCCGCAAACTGAAGTCAAATCGTTTGCTCGCGATGACCATTTACTTCAAGTCGAGGAAGGCGATACTGTTACGTTCGGGTTTAACACTTTGTCCAACAGTTTCTTGAAACAGGGTGACCTCAAATACGCTGCATCTATTAAGGAGATCGATAACAAGGTGTTCGTGCTCACTAACGGGCTCCTCAAAGCCGAGATTTCTGAGAGTGGTGAAGTGACATCCTTGTATGACTTGAAGAACGATAGGGAGATCATCGATCAAACAGTCAACAAGCAATCCACTGGCGGTGGCAACCAGTTTGTGCTTTTCGACGATGAACCTTTGAGCTTTCCTGCCTGGGACACAGAGATCTACTCCCTTAACAAATTCACCTTTTTGGGCAAAGGCGAAATTGTGTCTGTTTTGAGTAATCCACTTGAGTCGAAATTGGTTGTTAAGCATAAGATCTCCAACGAGTCTCACATTGAAACTACCATTTCGCTCCAGGGTCTTTCGGACGACGCGAGCATTCCTCAAAACAACTTCTTGAAATTTAGCTGTCATGTAGAGTGGCACGAGTTTTACAGGTTCTTGAAAGTACAGTTTCCAGTGACGATCCACACGCCCCAGTTTGCTCTGTTTGAGACCCAATTTGGTATCACCCAAAGACCCACCCATTACAACACAACATGGGATGTGGCCAAGTTTGAAGTATGCCACCACAAGTTCATGGACTTGTCTGAGTACAACTACGGAGTTTCCGTCTTGAACAACTCAAAGTATGGCGCATCTGTCCATGGTAACTTGATGAGACTCTCGCTTCTTCGTTCTCCTAAAGCTCCGGATGACAGGGCAGATATGGGATCACATGATTTCGAGTATGCGTTATACCCCCACAGCGGTGGCTTAGGCCCCGACGTGGTGAAATTGGCACACAACTTCAACTACAAATTGTTGCATGGAAACGGGTCACCAAAAGAGGCGAAATCCTTAGTTGAGTCGATCTCGCTCTCGGGCGATGAGTCGTTAGTATTGTCTGCCGTAAAGAGAGCAGAGAATGACGAGGACGTGAATGTCCACGAAAACATCGAGAGCGAGAATAAGGGCCAGAAGTCCGCCATTATCCGTGTGTACGAGAGTTTGGGTGGCTCGTCCACAGGTAAGCTCGTGTTTAACAACTTGACTGTGGACAAGGTCTACAAGACCAACGCCATGGAGGAGAAGGAGAAAGAGTTGGAGTTGCTGGGCAATTCCGCCAAAATTTCCTTGCGTGGGTTTGAGATTGCCACCTTCCAAGTTGTGTTCAAGTAGCTTTTTGCAAGGTCAAAAAGCATCGTTTGCCTTTATTGATAAGTAGAAAAAATATATGTTCAGTTCTCAGTTTTCGCAGTCAGCAACAGCATGCGGACGCATCTGGTAGTGTACAGTAGGGTGGGTACTTATCGTCTGGTACTTCGGAATCCATCCATTCATCACTAATGGGTGTCATCAACCAGCCCTCGGGCCAGATCAAATTGACAAATGTGTCGCTTGTGAAAATGAAAAAAGGCAAAAAGCGGTTCGAGATCGCATGCTACCAAAATAAGGTCCAGGACTGGAGGCTGAGAGTGGAAAAAGACCTAGATGAGGTTCTCCAGATTCCGCTGGTTTTCACCAATGTGTCCAAGGGCCAGGTTGCCAACAACGAGGATCTCTTGAACTCCTTTGGCACCACCAACCACGACGAGATTATTCTCGAGATCTTGGACAAGGGCGAAATCCAGCTCAACGAGAAGGAGAGAAGTGCCAATTTGCAGCAGAAGCAGAACGAGTTTTTGAACCTCATCTCCACCAAATGCATCAATCCACGCTCGAAAAAGCGGTATCCCCCCAGCATGATCCAGAAGGCTCTAGGCCAGTTGAAGTACCACCTCAATCCGACCAAAGCCACCAAATTGCAAGCTCTCGATGCGATCAAACTCTTGATTTCGACGCAGGTCATCCCGATTGCACGGGCGCAGATGAAGGTGAAAATCACGGTGCTTTTGCGGGTGAAGGAGGCGTTCAAGGAGCATATCCAGCCCATGGTGCACCAGGTGGAGAGCGAAAACGAGAGTGCCAAGTTGTTCGAGGCCGTGGCGATCATAGACCCCTCGCACTATAAGGAAATCGTCGACTTGCTCCTGGGCGAGGACCCCACTAAGATGAAAAAGGGAGAGGGCTCCGTGGAGGTGCTAGATATGGTGGCCCTCCAGGACGAGTAACTAGCCAGTTTATGTGCACTGCACACCCCGCAGCTTAGAAAAAAGTAGCGAGTAATAGTACGCATTTCCAGTGTCTTCCCACACCCAGAATGCCACCGAAAAACAGAAAACAGAAGGAAATCGTGCAAGACGAGCGGTTCCAGGCCATCGTTCTCACGGACTCCTTTGAGACCCGGTTCATGCCGCTCACGCTGGTCAAACCACGGTGTCTTCTACCACTCGCAAACGTGCCATTGATCGATTATACGTTGGAGTTTTTGGCCAAAGCAGGCGTCAACGAGGTGTATTTGATGTGTTCGTCGCACGCGGACCAGATCCAGAAATACATCGAGCTGCTGCGCTGGGCCAACAACACGCTTTTCACCGTCACCACGGTGATGAGTTTGGAGCTGAGATCTGTGGGTGATTCCATGAGAGATTTGGACAACAGGGGTCTTATTACTGGTGATTTTCTCCTAGTATCCGGCGACGTGGTCACAAACATCGACTTCCTGAAGGTGATGGCGTTCCACAAAAGCAAAAAAGCCGCCGACAAGGACCACATAGTAACGATGGTGCTCACCGAAGCCAGCCCCTTACACAGGGCACGGTCAACACTCGACCCCTCGGCGTTTGTGCTCGACAATGTGTCGCA
Organism: Metschnikowia kunwiensis; assembly: GCA_030583255.1. NCBI lineage: Eukaryota > Fungi > Ascomycota > Pichiomycetes > Serinales > Metschnikowiaceae > Metschnikowia > Metschnikowia kunwiensis. Next base: position 445,010 of record JAJMHQ010000006.1, read on the forward strand.
GCGGTGCCACTTTTACCAAGCAATCCCCCCTGTTGAGGGCAAAAAGTCCCACATCAACATCGACCCCGAACTTTTGGATGACATCCAGAACGACTTCGTCATACGCAACGATCTCATCGACTGCTGCGTGGACATCTGCTCGCCACACGTGCCACAGATCTTCCAGGAAAACTTCGACTACCAGACGCTCAGAAGCGACTTCGTGCGCGGGGTTTTGACGTCGGATTTGCTCAAAAAAACCATCTACGCGTACATCACGGACGAGTCTGAGTACGCAGCCCGCGTGGAAAGCTGGTCCACATACACGGCCATTTCACAGGATGTGCTTGCACGCTGGTGCTATCCATTGACGCCAGATGCCAACATGGTGGAAAACACCTCGTACAAGTACGAGTTCAACCACATCTACAAGGAGGAAAAAGTCATCTTGGCACAGTCGTGCAAGATCGGCAACTCCACGTGCATAGGCGCAAACACCACAGTGGGTAACAGCACGGCCATCAGCAAGTCTGTGATCGGCAGGAACTGCCGGATTGGCGCGAACGTGGTGATCAAAAACGCGTACATCTGGGACAACGCCGTGATCGAGGACAACGTGGTGGTGGACAAGGCCATCGTTTCGAGCCATGCGGTGGTCAGAAAAAACGCCACGCTTAGTCCTGGCTCGGTCATCGGGTTCAACGTCGTTATCGGCGAAGGACAGACTATTCCACTGTCGACCAGAATCATAGAAAAGCACTTGGAAAAGGACCTGCTCGAGGACTCTTTTGACAGCGAGGACAGCGAGGACGACGCCGAAGAAAACACACCTGTAAACGATGCCGAGTTGGTGGGCGACGACGGTACCGGCGTTTTGTATGTTTCTGAGCGAGAGTTTGACGACGAGTCAGAACTGGAGAACAACTCCGTAACCAACCTTTCTGGAGTGCTTTACCAGCTCAGCTCGCTCAACGTGTCGGACGAATCCATCGCGTCGTTGACCAAGCGAAAGGCACGCAGAACGATGCGCCGCAACTCCCGCAATAGTAGAAGGATGTCTGCCACCTCAGTGATGTCCACAGACTACGAGGGAGGAGCATTTACCGAGGAGGAGGAGGACGAGGAGGACTTCCAAAAGGAGGCCATAGCCACGGTGGAGCGCGCGATGGAAAACAACCACGATATTGACACCGCATTGTTGGAGCTCAACACGTTAAGAATGTCCATCAACGTCACCTACCACGAGGTGAGAAAGGCCACAGTGCAGGCCATGTTGCGCAGGGTGGTGCACTTTATTTCCACCGACACGCTCAACGCCAAAGACGCCACCGCCAAAGTGTTTGGCGACTGGGGTGCGTTGTTCGAAAGACAGGTGTTCAACCAGACCGAGCAGGTGGACTTGGCGCAGATTCTACAGGACACGTGTGTCACGCTAGACGGCGAATATGCGCCGGTGTTGTTATTTGTGGCGCTTCGGCAACTCTACGAATTGGACATTATCGATGAAGACAACCTTTTGCGGTGGTGGGAGTCCGAGCAGTCGAGTGCCACGGACGCGTTGGTGCGGGTCCGCGTGTTGACCAGCCAGTTCATCGAATGGCTCCGTGACGCCGAAGAGGAGGAGAGCGAGGACGAGTAGGGAAACGGAGGAACGCGAGGGAGAACGCGAGGGAGAACGCGAGAGATGGAGACAGAGAACAGTGGGGTTGACCGCAGTAGGTGGGTCCTTATCTATTATAGAGGAGAGGAATCCGCAGTCTATAGTGCCTCACCACACGAGGAAGTGGTACCACAAGTGGCTAATTTACTTTCAAAAACCATTCCATATAGAAGCCTAGCATACAAGGGTCAATTGAAAGCTTCAAAAAAGTTTGGGCCAAAGCTTTTCTTGCATGTGTACTAGTTTCAGGGCAAGATTGGTGCGCAATTTGCACTGCCATGGCCGCAAACCATAGCCATTTCATTGCCCCGTACACGTGTAGCTCTGGAAGATTGTTTACCGAAAGAGAAGAAAACACTTTCAAACACAGTCTCGTCTCGGGGACAACGAAATTTATTGCGCACTTTGGGCACGCGAGATTATGGCTTCGTAATCGTTGTGGAGACTCGGAATCGTAATGGGGACTGATTGTTTTGCTTAATCCAGCGTTGCGTTCCAGTGTGTGGCTTTTGGCCCTGGAGCTTGTTTCACAAACACTCGAGTTGCTAATGGACCGTTATCTTGCCGTTTCCAGCTGTAGCAGGTCGGTGGAGCAGCTCGTCGAGAGTGGCAGTGAATAGAGGTGGTAAGTACGGTTAGATTAATAAAATGAACGAACCACCGAATTAGGAAGTACCACGGGAATCCCGGGAGCCGAAGTCAATATCTCGATTACACAACTTTTACACAATTGCATTGCACACTGGCTTAACCTTTCAGATCGGTGGCAGAATAGTGGCAGGCTAGTGACAGGGACTCGTTAATCGCCCATATTCCAAAATAGACCCAAGACTGAAACAGATAGTTCCGACTGCGAGAAAACCACACTTAAATGATTCATTTACAATGAACCTGATGCTTCTCAGCTACGTACTAACACTGCTGGCAGTAGTGCAACCCTATACTTAGTATGATTCTCAATAGTTTTCTGCAGCAGCATTGGAACAACTGGAGCCTGGTACGCAACCTTCTATTCTGCCATGTCCTTTCTGTCACCATTCATTATCGTTATTGAATACATCTTCTACAATAATACCTCGAAATAGTATTGTATAACATAATTGACGTGTGCGGCTTGCTTGTTTCGCCTGCTTTTTATTTTTCGAATTAGAAGTTTCAAATATTCGGGCAGTTTTCAATCTTGGATACGATACAGGCTTCTACGTAGACCATCTCTCCAGTGACTACGCCTATTTGGAAATGGATTAATCTACTTTATTACCTGCGAATACTGACACTCTCTCACAGTATCGTGTCTGAAAAGGGTGGCCAATTCCGTGAATGACAACATTCTTTTAAACCATAATGCTGGTGTAAAAATAATACCAAGGAGATTTACAAGAATAATTGGAAACACCGCAGCCTATATTCTCTTACTCGTCCCACCCTTATGTCTCCTCCGGCATACACTGCCCGAGCCAATATCACATGCATGAGAGATGCCAGACACCAAGCTTAAACGCATCAGTTTGGGACCGTAACTTTAAGAGAATCGCCGTAAATCAAGGTAAACATACACCAAATCGTAAAAAGCCAGCCCCTTCGCATGCACACCAGTAAACATCAGCTGATCGTAATCAAACGATTACCACACGAGCAACAGGCCGCGTTTTGGATGCGCTATACGAAGGCAAGCGGCTTTAGTGGGCCTATTTTCTGGGCCAAGCGCGTATACATAACCAGGCTCGTACCCAGATCCACCGTGAAATTCTAGATAGATCTATTCAAAATCACTTTCCACAAGACAGTCACTTTGGTTTGAGAAACTGCTACAAAAAGGCCCGAAACAACAGGCCAGAAACAATCAGTCCAGACTACAGGCAAAAATCATTGGCCAAAATAAAAACCTGCTGGTATAACCGAGTCTTCCATATAGACACGGCATCGCACCAGACCAGCCAAAACCTCACCCGATATTTCACAGTGGCAACCATCGACACCACCAGAACTCCAAACACTACCAAAATTCCAGTACGAAAATAGACATAATGTCCAACCTAGACGCGATCGTTATTGGTGCTGGCGTCGTGGGCCCGGCTTTGGCCACCGCTCTTGCTAGACAGGGCAACAAAGTGTTGATTATCGAGCGAGACTGGTCGGAACCAGACAGAATAGTTGGCGAGTTGATGCAGCCCGCAGGCGTCAAGGCGCTCCGTGAACTAGGAATGATCCAGGCATTGAACGGAATAAACGCCAGGCACGTCAAGGGCTACTATATAAAGTACCACGACACTTCCATAGAGATCAACTACGCCAGTAAGGAGACGTGCCAGAAAACGGCACCCGTGACTCCTGTGCCGGACTGCGTTTTCAACGGCAACGACAAGTTGAGCAGCAGCGATCCCGCGCTCAGCTTGAAGGAGTGGGACGCAGATGAGAATGTCCGTGGTGTATCTTTGTCCCACGGCAAGTTTCTCCAGAACCTCCGGCAAATCGTGCGTGCGGAGCCCAATGTCTCCTGGGTGGAAGGCGCTGCCACTGCGTTGATCCGGGATAAGGAGGACCTGCGCAAAGTGTTGGGGGTCAAGGTGAAAACGAGCGACGGAAAGGTCACGGAATACCTCGCCAAGATGACGTTTGCCTGCGACGGCATCTACTCGAAATTCCGCAAGGAGCACGCGAAAACGAACGTGCCCCATACTGGGTCTTACTTTGTGGGTCTCGCCTTGAAGCACGCCGACCTTCCTGCCAAGAACAGGGGTCACGTGATCTTGGGCGACCACGCTCCGGTCTTGGTGTACCAGGTCTCCGACGAGGAAACGAGAATGCTCTGTGCGTACCGATCGACCAAGCCGCCGTCGCTGGCCAACAGCGAGTTCTTCGATTACTTGAAAACACAGGTTTTGCCCAACTTGCCGCAGGAACTCCACGCCAGTTTCGAGGCTACCATTGCTACCAAACAGTTCCGTGCCATGCCCAACCAGTACCTCAGTGCGGTCAAGCAGGGCGGGAACAACGAGGGCTTTATCATGTTGGGCGATTCTTTGAACATGAGACACCCTCTCACAGGAGGAGGCATGACTGTAGGTTTGAACGACACTGCTCTTCTTGCACGGCTTCTCCACGGCGTGGATCTTGGAAACCACCAGGTAGTGGCTCAAAAGCTCCACTTGTTCCACAGAAAAAGAAAGAACCTTGACGCGGTCATCAACGTGTTGTCCATTGCTCTATACTCATTGTTTGCGGCCGACACCAGGGGCCTCCAGATCCTCCAGCGTGGATGTTTTGAGTACTTTTTGCTTGGGGGCGACTGCGTGGATGGGCCCATGGGGTTGTTGTCCGGTATGTTGCCCTTTCCCATGTTGCTCTTCAACCACTTTTTCTCCGTAGCCTTCTACGCGATCTACGTGAATTTCGCTGCACGGGGCTTGGTGGGCTTTCCCGTGGCGGTGTACGAGGCGGTGGACGCGTTTTACACTGCGGTGGTGGTGTTCACGCCGTACTTGTGGAAGGAGTTGGTGCGGTGAGTAGAATAGAGGGGGAGAGATTGTATGAGTACGTTCACTGGTGTTACTAAGTGACGGTAATGCCAAACTGAGAACAGCAATGCAAGACAAGCTGATTCGCTTCGCTGGCTTTATATGGGGCAGCCACGAAGGCGAGTGTATGATAGATATGCCTCAAAGATTTCGTCACCGTCTGACATAAATGTAGTAGTCTCGCAAGCGACAAGCATGTTCAAGTGCAGTGTTAACAATCAGAGGTTATGCCCGGGTTGGTACCTGTGGGCTCAAGGGTTATCAGCGAGGGCATGTAGTAAACATTATCATGAATATACGCAAGGATTCGTGATTAGTCTGCTGAGCTTCGGAAGCGGCAAGATGTTGATACAAACTCACTGATAATTGTGGATTATTGTGCTAGACGTTTCTACTTAATCAGCATCTATCGGCTCGACCGTTTCTCTACGGACATGACCACCGTAGTGATGAGCCAAGTTCTGAGCCAAGTTCTGTTAGAAGACTCACCATCTTGCCGTGCTTATCCAGTTCGCTCGTTCTCATGGTGTACTTGAATCATTCCGTTTATTCGTGTCCGCACTAAAGCAGGACCAATGCCTTATCGTATTTTTAGCGATGGTCAGGCTTATTCCACGGTCTGGGCTCATCTGGATTCCTATGCTAATTCTACTCCATACAGTTCTCCATGAAAGGCGATGAAAGCCATCAAATGAAACAACAAATGAAGTTTGTAAAATGACAGATTCTTTCCTTAAATTTACCGATTACAGCTGCATTCACGAACGAAGCACTCACCTGTATTATTTTCCACCGTGCCACAGTAATCTATATAACGATACAATATACAACAGTCGCATGGATTGCCTTAGGCTGGAAATGATGTCCCCCATAGCTAAGAAACTACCATCGCTCGTTTACGCAGTTCATTGTCATGTCCACCTTCTCTTTGTAGAAAAAGATCCGTTTATCTCTTGCTACAGACTCCACAGAGCGCAAGACAATTGAGGTTGTTGTGTCCTCGTGATAGGGCCGCATACGTCCTTTCGTAATCTAAACTTGCGTTGGCTGCAAGGAAAAGGCCATCTGAGCTTTTGGCACCGCTGGTTTGGGCAGAAAATATATCTTACAATCTCCTCCAGTTCATAGACGAACGAGACGTTGGTTGTATTCCATCTTGAGCTCAATTGGGCGTTTTTTATATGCGAATATCACCATCCCGATTCCTAATACGACGAGGACAGTCATTTTTTCCGGACGGTTCAATATCTCCACACTACTGTTCATCTTGCAAAGTCTCATACAGCTACGGTCTCAAGTAGACAAGATCGGCCCTGAGCATCTCACATCACACCCAGACGAAAACCACCCCCACTCTCTTCCCACATTCCTCCAAACGCTACTCCGCATCCTCCGCACGCACCGTCAGCCATACTGTATAATCTCTATCGCTCTAGCCAACTAGCGCGAGGCGTATTCGCATTGCGCAGGCTATTGCGCCCCAGCCTCGTGCAGGCGCGCAGCCCTCATAATCCCCAGCCATCCAAAAAACAACCTCCCATACTCCAATACTCAAGTTCTTCATGTCCGACCGCTTACCCCTTATAGGCCGCAAGCCCTCGCCGTCCTGGTTGGCGTCGTTTGTCTCGGGCACCAAGATGACCTTGAAGTCGTCGCCCGTCAACTACCTCCTTGTGTTCGTGCCCTTGGGCCTCTTGGCAGGCATTCTCGACTGGGGTTCCAACGCCATTTTCTGGATCAATTTCTGTGCGATTGTGCCCTTGGCGCTGATTTTGGCATTTGCCACCGAGGAGCTCGCGGAGCACACGGGCCAGACCGTGGGCGGCTTGTTGAACGCCACGTTTGGCAATGCCGTGGAGCTCATTGTGTCCATCATTGCTTTGAAGGACAACCAGGTGAGAATTGTCCAGGCGCTGATGCTCGGGTCGATCTTGTCCAACTTGTTGCTTGTGTTGGGCTGCTGCTTTGTGGCCGGCGGCATTACGCGCGTGCAGCAGACCTTTAACCAGACCGTGGCGCAGACCATGTCGTCGCTTATGGCGTTGGCCACCGCGGGGCTTTTGGTGCCTGCGGCGTTCCACGCAGCCATGCCCAAGTCCAAGGGCGGTGTTGAGTTCCCAGATCCCGATTTGGAGTCGGACTACCGGATCCTCAGCTTGTCACGCGGCGTGGCCATCATCTTGCTTGCGCTTTACATATTGTATCTTGTGTTCCAGTTGAAGACCCACAAGGCGCTTTTCGAGGAGCAGTCCAGCGAGGAGGAGGCCATCATCACCACCTCCGTGCCTGTGGGCGAGGAGCACGTGGCTGAAACCGAGCACCTTTCCGTGACCGGTTCCATGACTGTTTTGGTGGTTGCCACCGTGTTGGTGTCCTTCTGTGCAGACTACTTGGTCGGGTCCATCGACGACATTGTTGAGCTGTCCGGGTTGTCCAAGACTTTTATCGGGTTGGTGGTGATCCCCATTGTGGGAAACGCGGCCGAGCACGCCACCGCTATAATCGTGGCCATGAAGGACAAAATGGACTTGGCCATTGGCGTGGCTGTGGGCTCGTCGCTCCAGATTGCGCTTTTCGTCACGCCGTTCATGGTGATCATCGGCTGGGCCATCGACGTGCCCATGTCGTTGTACTTTTCCACGTTTGAGACTGCGATCATGTTTGTGTCTGTGTTCATCACCAACTTGGTGATTCTCGACGGCGAGTCGAACTGGTTGGAGGGCGCCATGCTTTTGAGCACGTACTTGATCGTGGCGTTGGCGTTTTTCTACTACCCCGACTCGGTTGCGAATTAGAGAGCAGACATGAGGTGGGGTGTAGTTGGTCTACCAGCTGGAGGAGGAGCTACTCCACAGCGACGTTATAGTAATCACAGAAAAGAAGATAGGACGGGCTGCGTAGGGCTTTTTAAAAGAGCGAGATAGAGAGTTGAAGAGACTGTAGAAACGGCGAAGTGGTAACAATACGTATAGCTGGGCCGAGGATTGGCAATCTCGGCCGGTTGAATATTCTCAAAGGAAACCAAAACTTTGCGTGACGAGAGGGAGTGAAACACGTGAATCATTCTTGCGTATCCATTGTGGTTTATGCGCTAATTAGACAATGGTGGCCCAGTGTTACACTTGGCAATCTGCGTAATTGCCTCATACCTTATCCACACGAGTCGTAAGGAACGCCACTGGCCTAAAAAGGCACTTTGCCCGAAGGGGCCGAGACTTAATCCCGCGTACATGGCAATTAGCAACAAAGAGTAAGACGAACTCGCAGACTCGCGACCCGTGACAGGCCACCGTTGCCGGGGTAAATAATGGCGCAGAAAAAGGCGCAGATCTCGCACGCGGTAGTCGAGCCGCACGCGTTTCAGAGTTGCGGGCCCAAATTAGACTATGTGAAGAAGGCAGGAACAGTACGATGGGGAATGGCGAAACTGAAAATGCACGGAAGGAAAATGACGGAAGAATGGGGAACGGAAGCACGGTGGAGGCCAGAGGAGGTTTTTCAAAAGATTCCCCCGAAAAAGAGCTCCCCCTGGCTTCCCGAACACGACGCGTGGCTGCTATTGTGGCCTTCGCCGTTTCGGTATTCGCTTTTTGCTTTTCACTTTCCCTTTTTTTAGGGCGATCGCTGGTGGCAGGTCGTCCTGGCAAAATTTCCTGACTAGGGCAAGGCGTGGAAAAAACGAGCGCACACCGCGTCGTGGACGCGACTGGATTCTATTTTGCTGCAGCCGACGCGAATCACCTCCTGCGAAGAAGCAAAACGAGAAAAAAAAAAGAGTACCTGCCGCAGCCGGCCCACGCGTTATCTAGCATGGAGAATGGTCCCATTTATATATCGCAGTGGTCCTCTGCCATTGCTAGCACCGGGGAATATCTGGGAGCACTTGCCATTTCTTTTGTTTTCACCTTAGCCGTTTGACGTCACCACTGGAGGACATTTCTGTGGACTGACATCACCCTTTCAGCCACTGCTCAGACACTTTTTCAAGCACTTTTCAGACACTTTTTCAAGCACTTTCAGACAAGTTTTCAGACAATTTTTGGACAAATTCAACCACTTTCTACACGAGTCCCGTCACCTTGAGTCAGTTTTGCTCAGTTTTCCCTCACATACCACCCTTCCCCCATACCCTTTTTCTTTCAATGTCTGACTACGAGGCCTTGCGTATTTTCGCCAGACAACCCGTGTCGCATGCCATGGTGGAGATTTTGGCCTCCACCACCTCGTCCGTGATCCAGGTGAAACCCGCCAAGAAGAGCTACGACAAAGTGGGCCACCTTCTCGTGGCGCCAGCCAGCGAAAACGTCTCCCTCCAGAAGTTCATAGGCCGCTTGATCAACTACTCCAACGTGCAAACCCCCACTCTCATGACCTCGCTCGTGTACCTCAACAGGCTCAGAAACATCCTCCCAGGAAACGCCGTGGGAATGGAAACCACCCGCCACCGTATTTTTTTGGCGTCGCTCATCATCAGCGCCAAGACCTTGAACGACTCGAGCCCCTTGAACAAGCACTGGACAAAATACACGGATGGGCTCTTGACCAACCAGGAGGTGAACCTGGCGGAGCGCGAGTTGATTTCTCTTTTAAAATGGGATCTCACCGTGTCGCAGGCAGAGTTGGTGGTGGTGTTGCAGCCATTTTTGGCCGACATTAAGAGCAAGCTTCGCTGCAAGCAGGAGGCGGAGAATGTCGCAAAATCAGAGTACTACCGTTTGTCGAGCGCGTACTCGAACTCGACCAACTCGATTTCCTCGTACGACTCGTCCAAATCGTCGATCTACACGTCGAACTCGATGCTTTCGTTGCGCAAATCTGCGAACTCGCTGTACAGTTTGGCGGAGTCCACGCCGCGCACGCCACTCCGAGAGAAGTCGTCCATGTCGCTCAATGCGCGTGGGGTGACTGAGGGCAAGTATGGGCAGACGCTAGCGGTGCCAAAAACACCATACAAGCGGTACGTGTAGATACCCAGGGTGCTTTTGCTCGCGGGCTGCTGGACAATCCGGGAAACCACTAATTTTTCACTTCATCGGTATCATTGATACTTTCTATATACCCTTTGGCCACGATTATAGACGGCCATTAATACATTGGATACGAGATTGTATGCGTAGCTAGAGAATGATCTATAACGGAAAAGTAAGGAAGGCCAACGTGGGCAGAAGTTGAAACCGCCCTGAGCTAGTATCACTATGTCGTGATGGATCGTGACGGTGTACTTGTTAAAAGTCCTTGCACCCAACGAGCTTAAAAACTCAGAGTTCTATCAAGCATTGGGACAATGCACTTGTTGAGTACCGATTGACTATCTTGAGGTCAGAGCATCCAGCATCTTCGACAATCCGTTAGAATATAGGAACGGAGTGTTTGATAGGTGAGGTTTGCCTATCTGTTGGTGCTCAAGCCGAAATTTCTTGGCCAGAGTACGCTGAGACAGAACACCAAATGCCCTGTGATCACTTTTGAAATCAGATGATACGTCTCAACGCAGAACTATGAACCATCAAAGCTGTCTGACTCGAATATCTCCGATTGGTGTGGGTAGAACGGATACGTTTTCCCCATAGGCTTCAAATCTAGCATGGTTCTGCAAAGCTCGAACCCAAATGCCTTGCTGACCTCCTCAAAGGTTTTCCGCTAATTATTTCTTGCTCATGTTCATGTTCCACAACACTATCAAGATTGCGGGCCAAGGCAATGCCATGCTGTATGTTGGGGATGAACGTGCCATTTTTACACTCAATGGGATGATAGAGAGCAGCCCTTGCTCAGAAGCATCAGAGACTAGAAAGGTGTTGGTACACCAAAGAGTTCTTGGAAAGAAAATTCCGTGAATGAGAAATCAATTGAGATTAGCAGAGGACTGTATTGGCAACATTGTGTTTCACGAAAAGGATCCAAAGCAGGAGATTCAATAGCTGATATTCGTGTCAAAATGAAAGATGGCGTGCATGAGAACAGGAAGAAGAGAGGCAGGAGAATCCCAAGTCAAAATGGGGCTTCGCTTATGCGACGATGACAAGACAACGCATACGCTACTCTGCATTTGGCAAGGTTGACGATTGTACCTACAGAGAAACCCTGAGTAGGGGCGGCCATGGTTCTTGTATACTTGGAGGACGGATAATCTATCGGTGACGCAACTGGAGCAACGTTTCTTACAGTCGGGCACGTCACAGAAGATGGCCTTCCTTCTGATAAACTGAGTAGACTCCTTGTTCGCATGAAGTCCGGATGTAATACGACTGGGCCTAGAACCTACTTTCAGGTCATTCTCAGACTACGCAATAACTTGATAATGCACAGCAGAATTCGAATAAACCAACCTTGCCTGGTAAACCTGATTAATGTTGGCACTGTCGGAGTCTATAGGCAATGCTATACCCATAGGAGCCTAGCCGGTTCTCAAATACTAAGTGGCCATGTTAAACTTCAACTAAATTTATTATCCTGACATAGTTGGACTGCCCTTCCAAGTAGACTTAAGGCGCATCACTACTAAGTGAGTTCCACGCCTTCCTTCTTTATTCCTTGGTCAATTCTTCTTTTCATGTCTCCCTTCCTCATTCTCCCTTCCTCATTTATCGTCTACTTCTTTTGTTTCTCTTCCTTATTGCCCAGTCTTCCTTTCTCCACCACCTCTTCCACTTCTTTCCTGACCAATACTACACATCATCAACCCGTGTCTTTATACCCGTATACAGTTCTATAAACAAATTAGTGCCCGTGCGGATCCTCCTTCTCGGGCTCGGGAGCCACGGTGATCATGGTGTCAATTCTCAAGATGGAGATGCACGCCTCCAACGCAGACTTCAACGACTTGACCTTGGACAACGTGGGCTCCAAGACGCCGGCCGTGGCCTCGTTGACGATTTTCCCGTTGATCAAATCCAAACCGTAGTTCTTGTATTTCTTCCGCTTGGCGTCGTCCTTCAAGGCCACTTGCGACGCTGCGTGGTACGTTCTCAACTTGGCAATCAACTCCAGCGAGTCCTTGGCCGCGTTGACTGCCAATGTTTTAGGAATAACAAGCAAAGCGTTGGCAAACTCGGCGATTGCCATTTGCTCCCTGGACCCAACGGTTGTGGCGAACTTCTCCAAGTAGATATTGAGTGCAGTTTCCACGGCACCGCCGCCGGGAACAACATTTCCGGATTCCAACGTTCTCTTCACCACACTCAACGAGTCGTGTATGGACCGTTCCATCTCGTCCAACGAGTACTCGTTGGCACCACGCAAGATGATCGACGAAGAGGAGTGCTGTTTCGTGCCCTTGACTAGGATGCACTCGTCGTCGCTGATTTTCGTTTGCACAACTTCTTCAGCTTGGCCCAAGTACAGTGGCTCGAATGTTTCTTCGCCCTCCAAATTGGCCAACGTTCCCACTAAGGTGGCACCGGTGGCACGTGCAATTCTGCGCAAATCTTCCTTTTTGCATCTTCTCACGGCCATGGCTCCACACTCCACAAACTCTTTCAAACACAAGTCATCAATGCCTTTGGTGGTCAAGATCACGTTGGCGCCCGCGTTGATGATTTTGCGGATACGCTCGATGACTATGCCGTACTCGCGCTTGCGGATCTCCTCCAACTGGTCGGGATCGTCGATATTGATCTGGACACCCATGGCCATACGAGCCTTTTGCAAGTTGAGGTCTAAACAGGCAATTCGTGCGTTTTTCACGCTTTTGACCATGGCCTGCGACGCCACCGTGCAGTTGAGCGCGTAGCCGTTGACCAAGATGGATTCAAGTGCCGATTTTCCGTGGGCCTTAAGAATGTTCACGGCTTTTACGGGGTACTTTGTTTCGCCCTTAGGGTTGGTCGTTTTCACCGCCAACATGGCATCCACCACCATCTTGGCAAAGAAGTCCGAGTCCGCGCCGATGATCTTTGACAGCATCGATGTTTTGGCGATATTGACCATGGTCTCCTTGCCCAACTCTGCTACGTTCTGGGAAAGCACCTCGTTGATGTAGCGCACGGCCTCCTTCAACGCCAAGCGGTAGCCCGTGATGATCGTGGTGGGGTGGATCTTGTTGCGCACCAACTCGCTGGCCTTCTTCAACAATTCTGCTGCTATGATAACCACCGAGGTCGTGCCGTCGCCAACTTCCCGGTCCTGCTGCTGTGCCAACTCCACCAAGATTTTGCCCGCCGGGTGCTGCACGTCCAAGAGCGAGAGGATCGTGGCGCCGTCGTTTGTGACGGTCACGTCGCCAATGTCGTCCACGAGCATTTTGTCCAAACCCACGGGACCAAGAGACGACTTGACCACGTTGGCCACGGAGAGTGCGGCCATCACATTTTGGTTTCTGATGTCGTCGCCGGAAACCTTCTCGCCGCCGAGGAAAAGCGTGTCTGAGCGTGCTGCCGAGTACATGCTGTGGTATGAAGAGGTTTGAGGGTATTAGTTAGAAGTTCGGTTGTAGATGGAGGAGCGAAAAGTGCGCCTACGCGATTGAGCGCGACACGCATGGAGGAAGAGGGAGAGTTTCGAGCAGGGTGGAGAAGGAGGAAGGAAAGTACGAATTTAAGGAAAATGGAATGGGTAGGTTTGGCTGGAGATTTCGAGATACGAGTTGGTATTGGGAAAACACGTGGAAAAGGGTGGAAAGGGTGTGCAGCGAGCATTGGTCAGCAGTGGCGGCGATATAAGTTTAGCCACGGCGAAATTTATCACAGGATCAGCAGAATAAGAGGAAGTATCCGCAATACAAGAAGAACTCCTGCACCAGTCCTTTGAAGCGTTGGGCAAAATATTGGATACCCGTAGGACTGGAGTTTTCGTCTATATGCAGGTCGTTTATATCAGGCCTTCATGCCTCTACGAATTTGGGTGTAATCAGCCATTATTCTTTTTTCCACCGGCTCAGAGTACCACCGAGTGAGACACTACTTGGTATAACAGGTTTTTATGCCCCACAATTCAATAAATCACGTCCCTCTGTTGTTGCTGTCACACCGACCGGTTTGTTTATATGCAGGTCGCTAATATCGGGTGTTCAAGCCTCTGTCATTTTCCGTGAAATCAGCAATTTTTCTCCTTTTGATAGACTCAGACCATTATTACGGCCTGTATGAATGCTCAGCTTATTTCTGTGCCAAAATCCGATCCCTCTGTACCTTTCTGGTGCTTGTTGTTGGCAGGCTGGCCGCACAGCTTCCACAGAGTGTAAATACATCAAATTCAATATAATCCATACTATTGGAGCTGGAACAGTGAAATGGGAAGAAACCAAAGCTAACAGTCCCCCTTTCCTTCTCTCTGAACCGGGTCACGGCCGAATCGTCATCGCATTTTTCACTTCCCTCTGCAAGTCTGATGCCTCATAGTGCGGGGTCTGGATGAGATTTACCATCTCAGAAAGTCGCTTACACCGTTCAAATTCACACAAAATAGACAACGTCAAACCACCTTTGTCGCCACCATTCCTAATACTCCTAACACTCTATGACTCGTGTCGTGGTTACCGGAATTGGCCTCATCACTCCTCTCGGAGTAGGTCTCAAACGCACGTGGACCAACCTTATAGCCAATAAATCGGGGCTAGTATCCACGAAAACCTTTGCAGATTACGAGACCGCAGGCTGGAGCAAAGTTCCCTCGAAAGTCGTGGGGCAGGTTCCACAGGGCAGTATAGAAGACGGGGCCTGGAATGTGCTAGATCACTTGGAATCGGGAGAGGCCAGAAGATTGGCTCTCTTTTCACAGTACGCTCTAGCCGCCACACAAGAGGCGTTGGGCGATGCGAAGCTCAATCTCGAAAACGGAGTGGATAGGACGACCATTGGTGTAGCGGTCGGCTCCGGGATCGGCTCGTTCCCGGACGTCTACGAGAATTCTGTCGCGTTTGGGAACTCGGGCTATAAACGGGTGCAGCCGCTATTCATCCCCAAGCTCCTCACCAACATGGCTGCGGGCAACATCTCGATCAAGTACGGGCTCAAGGGACCGCTCCACTCTGTGTCCACAGCATGTGCCACGGGTCTAAATTCTGTGGGAGATGCCTACAATTTCATCAAAAACGACTACGCTGACGTGATGATCTGTGGTGGCACGGAGGCGTCTTTGCACCCGCTCGCACTAGCCGGTTTCGCCCGGGCCCGCTCCGTGGTGACCGATTTCGAAGACGATCCCCTGACTGCATCCAGACCGTTTGATGGAGGCCGAAGTGGCTTCGTGTTGAGTGAAGGATGTGGCATATTGGTGTTGGAAAAGCTTGAGCACGCATTGGCCCGGGGCGCCCCGGAGATTTACGGCGAGGTTCTGGGCTACGGTTTGTGTGGCGATGCCCACCATATCACTGCACCCGAAGAGTCTGGCGAAGGTGCATTCAGAGCGATGGAAATGGCGGTGAAACGGGCCAGGCTAGACCCCTCGGAGATCGGATATGTCAATGCACACGCCACTTCGACCGTTATTGGAGACCGTGCTGAAAACAACGCCATCAACAGATTATTTGGGGGAAACGAGGATTTGTGTGTTTCTTCCACGAAATCTTCAGTGGGGCATCTTTTGGGGGCTGCTGGCGCCGTCGAGGCAGCGTTCACGTTGAAGGCTTTACACAGTGGAGAGATTCCTGCTACGTTGAATTTGACTAATTTGGGAGGACACAGGGACGACGATGCTGGCCAGTTTTCCAAGATCGATTACGTGCCAAACCACAGCAAGCAGAAAACGGTCGCGCACGCGTTGTGCAACTCGTTTGGCTTTGGCGGCGTGAACACCTCCGTCGTGTTCTCCAAGTATTCGTAGGGGTCTAATGTTCATGTATGTACGTTTTTCTAAGTCCAGGCATCTCCACGCCAGAGCCCGTGCCATGGTTGGAAGTATATTGCGAGGGTGAGTATGACAGCGCGCTAGCACCCGTTCACTAGCTTGTTGGTGGGAAACTCGTAGCCGGCCATCTCCCACGACGTCAGATTCACGTTGTAGTATGCGACCGGGTGGGCCGCGATATAGTCCACCGTGGGGTAGCCCTCGGGGTCGCAGGTCATCAGGATTTGGTCCGACGGCTGGTATATTCTCACATAGTCCACACTCATCTGAAGCGGGAACCTGAGAGAAGGCCAGTCAATGTATGCCCAACTGTTGGAGATACCCAAGTTCATGATGATGGACATTGGCTCCTTCGAGATTCTGCGGAAGCCAATATTTCCATTCGGCCCCAATGCGTACGCGTTCACAGTGACGCCGGGGTTCTGGCCCACGTACCACGTTATATATCCGCTGTCATTGTCATTTAGATACTCAAACCCGTACTCCTGGAAGTTTCCACTATTCGGGCCCTGTGCATACCACGTGGTGTTGAGGGTTGTCACCGCTGACACGGCTTGTTGAAACGGACCGCCCGCGTATGTGTTCATGGTGGTGAACTCGCTGTTGTAGATTTCCACAAAGTTGTAATCTGGCATGTACCATATATCCATGGGGGCGACTTGATACGACTGCGACACCACGCCAACCTTGAGATTTGTATCAGTGGCGCCTTCAACGATATCGATTTCCGGGGCACCCCTGCCCACTCCTCTGTTTGGATGGGCCTGGTTAGGACAAGTGCACGAATTGAGCTTTTGACCAGGCAAGTATGATATTCCGTCCGGCGAAGACTGATTGGCGGTGATACCGGAATCACAGCTTTCGTATGTGTAGGGCCACACGCCTTCTGTGGAGCCCAAATAGCCCGGCCTGCCCAAGTTACCCATGGTCCAGAGACCAGGCCACAAGCCCGATACATTACCATATCCGGGTAACATTGCAGATACGACAATCATACCCTGGGAGAAGCAAAGCCTGTTCCAGGACTGCACCATTCCCGATCTGTAGAATAAGTCATGGTTCTTTATGGCATCCATTCTCAAGACGAGCGTACCATTGGCTGTGGTGGCCGCGTCAGGGTCGTACCACTCCAAATCTTTTGTCGCCGCGTAATTAAGGTCTGTCGCCTGGAAAAACTGGTCATCGCCGTCGTAAAACGTTCTGCCTTCCGCGTTAAACTCGTCGGAAAAAGTCAAAACCCACTCCTCGCCTGTTCTGGTCTTTTTCGTGTAGAAATCGCTCGGGGTGTCTGGGTCGATGAGGCTCGTTCTGATGGAAGACGAGATCGGGTACTGGTACTGCGTCAAGATCTCAAAACTCTGAGGTCTATAGTGGGACGTGGCTCCAGAGTAGGTCAAGACAGGAAGGATGACAAACACAGCAGCGGCCGCCAAGAAAAATATCACCAAGCCCATCAAGCCCCAGAACGACCGGCGGTCCATGTTCTTCATGTCGTACAAGAACCGGTTTTTGTCGTACTCCGCGTCGGCAATCGGGTCGGGGTTGTGCAAGACGTCGTCGTCTTCTTTCTCGTCGATATGGAGCGGGAACTGCGACGCAGGATACCCGCCGAAAGGCGAGAGCTCGACTTTTTGCGCAAACGGGTCTATGAGATTCTGCGTGCTGGACCCAAGCGACTCCGTCTGCGAGCGTCTTGGGTACTCATTTTGGGCAAAATGCGTCGCAAGAGACGTCGACGAGTGCTCTCTTGAAGTGGCCATTTGCGGGTATCTGTCGAACAGTGTAGGGGGCACGAGTCCACCCAGCGAAGGAGAAGAACTGCCCGAATACTGCCGCTGCATTCGGCCACTGCTGGACCTCTGGGGAGCATTTCCGTCTTGGGTATCACGGTATATCGAATTCGGGCGTTCGATTCCACGCGGGCCGATGTTGCTCTGGTAGTTTGCAGTCACTAGATTGGTCAAACTGTCGTCACGCCCGCTGTAGTCGTCGGACAGTTCCTCGAAGGGGTTGTGAAACCCAGCTGCGGGGTCGTTTTGCGTCAAGTTGCGGCGGGCCATGTTTTGTTGTTTTGTCGTTTTTATTAGCCGCCGGGGTGTCTAATCTGTATTTGTACTTGTATTTGTACTTGTACTTGTACGTGTTGTCACCTCTGTTTCGGTCAGTGCTAAGTCAAGCTCAGGAGGTGAGATGGAGAAGGGACTCTAAGGAGATGATGTCTTTTTTTGTAAACAAATATTTAAACGCCAGGGTGCAGACCGGACTCCAGAGAACGAGGGTGTGCAAAAGGCTTTCGAGGTTGGAGCTGAGCGTGTTGCACCAAGAAACTATTGTAGGTCCAGGGTGGCTTGTGTTGTTGCTGTGCCGATCAGCCGTATGGGGAAGTTCGTGTCGCGGAACAGAAGCGGGGGTCGAATTACCTCTAACGAAATAATGCCAGAGCCAGGAACTGAGGGAGAAAAAACAGCCAAGCAGGAAGAAAAAGTAGCCAGGGGAAAAGTTGCTCGCCTGGTGTGCTCGATTTTTTGTCTTCTTCTCGTGGGCAGGAATTCCCTTCTGAAATCTTGGCTGCTGTATAGCCTCGCTTGGGCACAGTGCACACAGCGCACTGGGCCTGGAGCCATCGTGTGGGGTCATGTGCAGGACAAATGCCTACGGTTAGTGCCCGATATAGCTCAGGGGGCCCAGAATGCTAACCATTGCGGCATTCAGCCTCGTGGTACCGTGAAAAACCAAGGCCCAGCTTTGAGAAGAAAACAACCCACGCCGAATCCGGGCGAATGGCTCCTCTTGCATGAAGGAGTTTTCTTGCCAGATACACTTCGCACGAAGCGCGAGCAAATATTCCATTGCTTGGCACGAATCGCACCCTCACCCACCCACATTCTCAGCCGTGAACCCTCCTGCACAAACGGTGCGGCGGCCAACACTCCACTGTTCCTTTTTCAGCAGTGCCCCGCTGCTGGGCTCTTGGCAAGGCCAAATCAATAAATACGTCGTGCTCTCGCGTCGCTTTGTACGCGGCTGTTTTTGGAAAATGGGCATACGTTCGCTGGGGCAGCGCTGGACTGAAATGTGCCACGCTGCACCGGTCGCGCACCGCACTTGGCACTCTTTTCCCCACAACATTTAGCACCCATTCACAAGCTTGTTTTTGGGGAACGAGTACCCCGCGTCCGTCCACGAGGTCAAGTTGGCGTTATAGTATGCGTTGGCGTGCTTTTCGATATAGTCGGCGGTGGGGAAGTCCTCGGGGTCGCACGTCATGTTGATCTGGTCCTCCGGCTGGTAGATGCGCACATAGTCGATGTGCATCATGTTAGGGAAATGGATCGACGGCCAGTCTATGTACGCCCAGTTGTTGGAAATGCCCAAGTTCATGACGATTGACATGGGTTCCTTGGAGAGCCTGCGGAACCCTATGTTTCCGTTCGGGCCCAACGCATAAGAGTACATGGTGAAGGTTGGATTGTCTCCCACGTACCAGGTCAAGTGGCCCGTGTCGTCGTCATTCAAGTACTCGAAGCCAAAGTTCTGGAAGTTGTGCTCCACGTCACCGAACTGGTACCACGTGACGTTCAATGTGGACGTGCCGGACACGGCCTGCTGGAAGGGCCCGCCTGCATACGTGTTCATGGAGGTGATCTCGTTGTTGTAGATCTCCACAAAGTTATAGTCCGGCATGTACCAAATGTCCATGGGCGCCACCTGGAGCGACTGCGAGGCAACTCCCACCTTGATATTGGTGTCGACCTCACCCTCGATAATATCGATTTCAGGGGCGCCACGACCCGTACCAGTGTTAGGGTGGTCGCCCCCGGGGCACGTGCACGAGTTCAACTTCTGGCCGGGTAAGTACGAGATTCCGTCGGGCGACGACTGGTTGGCGGTGATTCCCGCGTCGCACGAGTCGTACGAATACGGCCAGACTCCTTCGGTTGCAGCCAAATATCCGGGCCGGCCCAAATTGCCCATAGTCCAGAGACCAGGCCACAAACCGGTGACGTTACCGTAGTTGGGCAACATAGCGGAAACCACGATCATACCCTGGGTGAAGCAAAGCCTGTTCCAGGACTGCACCATGCCGGAGCGGTAGTACAAATCGTGGTTCTTCAAGGCGTCCATTCTCAAGACCAACGTGCCGTTGGCGGTGGTGACTGCGTCCGGGTCGTACCACTCCAAGTCGTGCGTGGCGTCGTAGTGGATGTCCATGCCCTGGAAGAACTGGTCGTCGCCGTCGTAAAAAGTCCTGCCCTCCGCGTTGAATTCATCGGAAAACGTCAACACCCACTCGTCGCCGGTCACACTAGTTTTCGTGAACGCGTCCGAGGGCGTGTCTGGATCAATGAGGCTGGTTCTGATGGCTGCCGCCAAGGGGTACTCGTACTGCGTCAAGATCTCGTACGATACTGGCTTATAGTGGGTGCCGGCTCCGGTGTAAGTAAGTGCCGGCAACACCACGAAAATCATGGCTGCAAAAATGAAAAACGCCACAAACCCGAACAATCCGAACAACGAGCGCCGGTCCATGGCCCGCAAGTCGTGAATGAACCGGTTCTTATCGTACTCGGCATCGGCAACCGGGTCCGGGTTGTGCAAGTAGTCGTCCGCCTCCTTCTCGTCGATGTGCAAGGGGAAGCTCAGGGCAGGATAGCCGCCGAAGGGCGAGAAGTCCACGTTGGACACAAACGGGTCCAGCGACTTGGCAGACGAGTCGTCCTGGCTGAGCAGGCTACCGTTGCGGTGGAAGTGCGACGCCAACGACGTGGACGACACCACACGTGAGCCGGCCATCGACGGGTAGCGGTCGAATTCCGGGGGCACGCGCACGTCGGCTTGCGGTGCCTCGTCGAGCGAGTTGTTGTGCAGCAACAAGTTGGACTGGGTGCCGTTGTGCAGATCGTAGCCCAGATACGCCGGGTAGTTCTGGCCATACCGGTTGCCCGTGTTTTGCAAGCGGTCGCCCGAGTTTACAGACAGGTCCGAGGGGCTGCGGGAGCCGTCCAAGTCGGACGCAAACGGGTTGGTGTGCTCGTCTGCGGTGGAGTCCGGGTTGGTGTTGAAGGTCAAGTCGCGTTGCATGATGGGATGGTGCACAAAAGAGGTCAGCGGTTAAGGGACACGACGCGTCTAAGGCTCGAGATTTGGTGTTTTTGTGATTGGTGGTGTGATCGGTGGGTTCGTCCTGTAATCGGAGCTATGGGTGTCCCAGTGAGGCCTGATAAGTCCTATGGATGTCCTAATAGGTGAGAGCCTGGGCCTGGGAGCAGATGCAAAAAACTAACGAAAGTGGGCTACGCCGGGCAGATTCAGAAAGCGAAACGAAACGTATTAGCAGCGATGGCTGAGGACAAGAAAACGGACCAAAAGCAGATCTGTGAATGAGCCTCTGGTGAAACCACGGGAATGCAGATCTGCGTGCCGGATACGGGAGCGAAGAAAAAAGCTGTGGTCCGGTGTGCAGCGCGGGTATATGCAGACTGGGCTGTGACGAGGGTTGCTTTTCCCTGTGTTCCCGGTCGCTGGTCCGGGGCCCTTGCAATGGTAAATTGGGGAAGATACCGGGCTGACGAAAAGTGGGGCACAGACTCGAACCAGATATCCTTTTTGTTTTACCGTACCCCTTTTCTGGCCCACGATCTGCTACTCCTTGCTCCACCGCCTGGCTCCCCGTGCACTACCGCGGTTCTGGTTTAAGTCGCACTGCCTCACCATCGCTCGGCAATTTTCACATTCTTCCCTACGATCAGGCCATAGACGAGGCAGTGCGAGCCCACCATCCACCGCGCGTTTGTTCATGAGAACGGGACGAAAAAACGGCGTTTTTTCTGTGCATTCTTCAAAAACATACCCTGCCTCGTTATCTTGTTTGGGTCGCCCAACCTACTATGGGCGGTGCGAGGCGTCCCTAGCAGTGTAACGGAATCGTGCCCACCGCGACTTCCCTGTACCTGAAAAAGTCGCGCCGGCGTGCGCCTGCAGGCAGGCCGACATTTGCACTCGTGGCGAGCAACAGCTGTACATACAGCACGCAGGTCTATTTATACTTGACGTAAGTCACGTGAGCCGGTTATTGATGGCCGGCTTATAGTTGACATGATTCGGGTTGATGGTGGTTCCTCGGTGGTGCCTGGTGCGACCTGGTAGACGAGGTTGTCGAAGAGTGTTCCATTTTCTTCAAACTTTTGACTACGGGTGACCCAGAGTAGACTTTGCGCCTTGCTGAGTGGAGAATGATCGGCACGGACCGACACTCCGGTCCATTTCGGTAACATTACGTAGTCCCTTCTGCTACAACCCCAAAATTTCTTCCTTCTCGTTTCTGCTTCAAACCATCATCGGAGTGGATGTCCCCTCATTCTCTGTTCCTGCGCGTTACCATGTTTACTTACTAACTCTACTGGTGCCACTATTCCAATCCTCCAATCATCCACCCATTCCTTCACTCATCATTCATTCTTCATCTCGGTAGCTTACTCCCACGCGAGTCTTACCGATCGCAAATGTCCTATTCATGTTGATGCAACCTTCCGGTTGGCATGCGGAAGTGTGGCACTAGCTCACAACCATGCACTGCCCCGGTTCTTGCATGCGAGAGTCTAGAACAGCATAGAATGGGCGGATAAACAACAAGCCGTGCTTGTTTACTTTTCTCTAGCAAAAGCAGATCTTGTTGACTCGTTTGAGTTCTATTACGCGTTCTGTGAAATACGACATGACTCTATGGATTCCATCTCCGTGCCATGCCGATCACGTGATTCCACCTCCTCCTCTGCCGGCGTTGTCAACGTGTCAGACTAGCATGTCATATCTAGCGTAGTCCAGACGCTTCTCACGGACAACTAAGTGTCAGCACCTCCACCTTTTTTTCAAGCGATGGGTCCTTCCCATGTTGCAACCACGCCCAAACGTGAAGATAGGCTGTCCTGCACCTTTAGCGATTGATCACTCTGTTATCGTGGTATATGAATAGGAGGTCACACCTGCTGGCTACTCATCATATATCAGTTCTCCGGGTCGCCCTTTAGTCAACCTGCCACTCTTCTATAGACGTTCCGATGATCCCCAGTTTCGCCACCGGCTTCCGGTTACTGTGTGGTCACGTGACTACTGTGGCTGCCAGGACCCATCAACCTCGTGCCCACACCTTCTTCCCGATTACCCCCCCAATTTGTTTCTATAGCAGAATTCCTTCTCGCCATCTCCCAGTTTTCCCTTTTTTCACTTTTTTTTTCTTTTTCCCTTTTTCCCTTTTCCCTTTTCTCCACGCTTTTCCTCTTTGCTTATCGGTGGTGCGCACGCACGGTCACTGTATCTGCCCTTATCACCTGTACAGTAATACTGTTGCCCCACCATATTCCATAAACCGTCCACTCAAGCCGCTACCATCGCTGCTATGTCTGCACCGCATACCCAGGGAGACACCAGTGAAGATTTGGCCAATAGCGACACGTTTCTCTCGCGTGTCTTTGGGCTCCATTCGGTGTATAATCGGCTCCCTGAGAACTACCGATACTACGACCCGGAGTCTGAGCTATATGATATCCAGGCTGGGGAAATGCTGGGGGATCGAGCCGTGCCGGCCCCGGCGGACGAATCTACTGGCTTTGGCGAAACCAGCGAGCCCAGTAATGACCACTCCAATTGGCAAACGGATTTCCTACGGGCTCCAGATAAAAACCTCCTAGACTCGGAATCGGACCTGGACCTCTCATCCACAGAGTCGCTTCTGCCCCCTTCGCCACTATTAAACGCAGCTGGGCCTTCGGCTGAACAGCAGGCGCCTGCACAGGGTGTGAACTGGACGGCTGAACATAATCGAGTGGGACATAGTATTTCGCCTACTTCTCGCCACAAATCGCCGCTGGACCACGGCCTACTAAATAGCGGCAAGCAGCCAAATACGCGCAGTCTCATGTTCCAGCTCCCGAGCCCGAGACGCGGAAACCCGCAGAAAGAAGCGGGCCTTCCTATGCATAATCCAGTGTCATACAAAAGACCGGCACGTGAGATGGGGAATTCCGCTGGCACTCCGTACCGGTCTGGTTCTGGAAGGATCTCCATTCCTCCCAGGGAACGAGCGCTCTATCTCTGGGCAAATATCGTCAATATGGACGAGTTCCTCATAGATGTCTACTACTACTATAGAGGAAAAGGGTTCAGCAGTATAGTGCTCGCACGCGTGGTGGATATCGCCATCTTGGTGTTTATCATGTCGTTCACCACGTTTCTCCGCTGGGGCATCGACTACGACTTCTTCTTCAACGGCTGGACGCTGAACTCCGACGTCAATTTGACCCTTTCAGAACTTGTGATTCCGAACTTTCTCACGCAAAGAGTTCCTTTCTCGATCAAGATCTTGCTTTTGGGCTTCTGTGGCTACACTGCTCTCCGACTCCTCCAGCTCTATTTCGACTACAAGTACAAGCTCTCGCAGCTCCTGAACTTCTATAAACACCTTCTAGGGATTTCCGATGATGTGGAGCTAATGACCATTTCGTGGGCCACCATAGTGGAACGGCTCATGCAGTTGAAGGACCAGAACTCGTTGACATCGACGAATCCAAACCTCCCGCCACAGTTCCTCAACGACTTGAACTCTAAGGTGCGGTTGAATGCGCACGACATTGCCAACCGGATCATGAGGAAGGAAAACTACATGATAGCGTTGATCAACAAGGACGTTCTCGACCTTTCCCTCCCGTGTCCTCCCTTCCTTCGGTCGTTTTTCTCCAGCAAGTCCGTGTTGACGCGCACCTTGGAATGGAACATCAAGCTCTGCATCAACAACTTCGTGTTCAACGAAAACGGGCAGATCAACCAGAGCATTCTCAAGGAAACGTCCCGCAACGCGTTGGCGCAGGAATTGAGCTCGCGCTTCAAAATGGCTGCCATCATCAACTTGCTCCTCTGTCCGTTCATTGTCATCTACTTTGTCTTATTGTACTTTTTCAGGTACTTCAACGAGTACAAGTCCAACCCGTCGTCGTTGTTGGGCTTGCGTCAGTACACGCCGTGGGCGGAGTGGAAACTCAGGGAGTTCAACGAATTGTCCCATTTCTTTATCAAAAGATTGCACCTTTCCATTGGCCCGGCCAACACATATATCAACCAGTTTCCGGGCGGGGTTGTCGTGGTCAACGTGCTGCGGCTCTTGAACTTTGTATCCAGTGCTGTTTTGGCCGTGCTAGTAATTTTTGGTCTTCTTTTCGACGATGAGGAACACAACTTCTGGTCGTTTGAACTCACGCAAAACAGAAGCACGCTTTTCTACATCAGCGTTTTTGGCACCTTGTGGGCGGTGACGTCCAACTCGGCCAACACCTCCACCGTGACCAACACCGCAGAAAACTTGAACACACAGGGGGTCTCATTTTTCTACGATCCCGAGGCCAGCTTGCGCTATGTCTCTCAGTTTACCCACTACTTGCCCAGCTCTTGGAACGGCAAGCTCCACACGGTCGAGGTGAAAAACAAGTTCTGCGAGCTCTTCAGCTTGAAAATAGTCATCATTATCAACGAGATCTTGAGTTTGATTCTCACACCGTTTGTGCTTTGGTTCAAGATATCCAGCAATTCCAGCGCCATCATTGACTTTTTCAGGGAGTACACCATCCACGTGGATGGCTTGGGTTACGTGTGCTACTTTGCCATGTTCAATTTTGAGGAGAAGGACAAGAACATGATGTTTGGACTCAACAAGAAACGGACCAGAAAGGGCAAGAAACCCAGCACCAGAACGAAGGCAAAGCTTTCGGATGCAGACACGTCAGAAGAGGATAGTTCCGATTCCGAGCTCCACGACTATTACCAGGACGACAAGATGATAAAGTCGTACATGTACTTTTTAGAGAGCTACGATAACACGAAAAGGGGAGGGCCGGACACCGTGAAAAAGCGCAAAAACCCCGACTTGGCTGCCGCAGGCCCGTCGGCGTCGACTGTCTTGGGCAATAAGTCGTGGAATAATGGTTCCCGTGCAGGGGATAGTATGCATGAGAATTCGTATAATTTTTCCGAGTCTCTCCAGGCAAGCATGAGGCCCGGGACGAAGGGCCGCAAGGGTGTTTTGGGCATGATCAACCAGTTTTCCAAGCAGGAGCCGGGACGGTAGTGCTCTGAGTGGGGTGTGGGAATGAGGTCGTTGGTAGAGGTGGCTACGGCACTGTGTATGGAGTAGTAAAAGATGATGAACAGATGATAAGCTGAGGGCATGATAAGGATGGAGATGGAACGGGATGGAGACGCCGGATGATCCAAGTAATATCCAGGCTTAAAAGAACGGTAGCTGTCTGTATTACGTACGGGGGCATCTACGTATGGAGAAGGATGGGAGAATATGGGCATGACAAGTATGAGGAGGAAACGAATATACGAGGTTATAAGATTATATGAAATCCTGGACTCAACTAAATCCGAGTTTGAGCCTATCGCACTTATGAGCTGGTATGGCCACTATGTACTGGGAGTAGTCCAAGACGAACCAAAAGGTTGTTGCAAGCATGGCAATGACCAGGATTTTCGAGACACTCAATTTCAATTCAGAAATGCCGGCTCGAAGGATGAATCTGGTATGTCCTTCTGCCAGATGCGGTCTCCATTGAAGTAGTTAAAAGGTGACTAGGACCATGTCTAGGAGTAGTCCCAGAACACAAACGAAAAGGCTACTAGAAGCATTTAGAACGGAAACGGGTGGCTTAAGAGAAGAATTGCACAAAATACCTCATTACTGATCCATAGTCCTGAAAAAGATAACTTGTGTCCATCGCAATTGTTAACTATGGCCCAGTAGGAGTAATACTGTGTAGAGAGCACTGCAAGGCTATGAACGAGCAGGTACCACAAGTCGGGCAATGAAAAGATTTGTATAAGAAACTTCAAGTCCAGTCCAAATTCCAGGAAACCATAGCCAATTCCCTTTATTTCAGTTTTTCCTACTTCACTATCTTTATTACTTGCCCAGTATTGAGCCTACGCACAGAACTTTTTTCCGGAGCCGCATCTCATCGTGAGCGCGCAGAGATGCTCAGACGCACTCTCAGTACTAAATCACCGCTACTAAACCTCCAGAGTTATACCCAGTCTTCCCTAAAAACCCTTTTAGCATGGCGGGATCGCAACTCAAGCAGCTCAAGGAGGCCCTCAAGTCCAAGGGGCTCGTGGGCCAGACCAACATCAAGCGCAAAAACAGGAAAAACGCACCCTCGGAGACCAGACGGGACCAAGAGGAGAAGAAAAAAGAGATTACCAAGATCCGGGACGAGTTCAACCAGTTCGACAAAAGGATAAACCGGTCCAAGCACGACTTCACGGTGATTGCCGGCGGCAAATTCGTCAAGGCCGGCTCGAAACAGCACAACGACTATGCGAAAACGCACTCGTCGGTAGAAAGGGCCATGCGCTTGGACTACGACGCGGAGAAGAAGGGCAAAAACAAGGCGGGCGGCGTTGTCGACCGCAGATTCGGAGAGAGCAACCGCAACTTGACCCAGGAGGAGAAAATGTTGCAGAGATTCACGCGTGAAAGACAGGGCAGTGCGAAGAAGAATGTCTTTTCCTTGGGCAGTGACGAAGAGTATGACGATGACGACGGTGGTTTTTCGCTCACACACTCGGGCAAGAAGATCGACTTTTCGGAAAACGACCCGTTGGACGATGCCTTGGGCGAGCCTGCGAAACGGTTTGTGGATGAAGATAGCGCCGACCAGCCAGCTCGCAAGAAGTCCAAAAAAGAGGTCATGGCCGAGGTGATTGCCAAATCCAAGTTCTACAAAAGACAGCGGCAGCAGGCGTTCGAAAAGGCGCAGGAGGAGATCTTGGACTTGGACGACGATTTTGGCGATGTCATGGGCGAGATCAACTCGCAGCGTAAAACGCAGACGCGCCAGGCCATGGTGCCCAAATCCCAGCAGGACATCGAGTACGACGCCAAGGTGCGCGAGCTCACCTACGACAGACGAGCGGTTCCTGCGGACAGAACGAAGACGGAGGAGGAGTTGGTCCAGGAACACAACGAGAAAATGAAGAAGCTAGAGGACGACCGGATGAGGCGTATGAACGGTTTGCAGGAGCAGGCAGACGATGCGGACGACTTGGGCGACGAGTTCTGGGCGGGCAGTGACGAGGGGGGCTCTGAAAAAGAAGACGGTGACGATGGTGAGGATGGAGAGGATGGTGAAAATGGTGAAAATGAAAGCGATACCGATAAGGATACCGGACGCAGACCCAAAAAGGCCATTCCCGTCAGTATGCCCGCGTCTTACGAAGAGTTCGCTGGCCAGGTGCAGAACATGGCACTCCCACAGACACTCGCACACATCAAGAGAATCCTCGAGCTATACGACCCCCGTCTAGCCGAGGGAAACAAGCACAAAACAGACCAGTTTGTGGGCATTCTTTTGCAACACATCTTGGCCGTGGCCAACGCGCCAGACGCAGACTCGGCGCTGGTCAATAAGCTCACGCATTTGTTGAGGACGTTGGCTGAAAGGTACAACGAGGCACTCGTGGGGGTTATCCGGGAAGTCATGGCCGAGGTAGAGGACCGCATCATGCTGCGCCTGCTTGAGAAAAAGGACTTGGTGTTTTTCGTGGTGTTGGGCTACCTTTTCTCCACTTCCGACCACTACCATTTGGTGGTGACGCCAGCACTCATTCTCTTGAACCAGTACTTGGGTGTGTGTGTGGGTGCACGTGATGACTTGACCGTCCAGCAGTTGGGCCAGGGCTTGGTGGTGTGTGAGATCTTGTTGAGTTACCAAGGGTTTGCTAAGAGGTACGACCCGGAAGTGGTGAAGTTCTTGGAGAGGGCCATGGCCAGTCTCTTACCGGAGCTGGCCCCTATCAGTGGAACGCTCTCTGGGGGGAAAGGCTCTAATAAACTCAGTCTCAGCAAGAGCTACAAACCGCCAGTGCTCGAAAAGAGCCCGTTGAAAGTACAGGAGTTGTTTGAGGAGCCCGAAGATGAGGCGTTGTTCAAGTTCCAACTAGTGGGCAGAACCCTCTCCCTCATGGACCAATGTCTTGGTCTCTGGCGAGAAAAGTCTGCGTGCATCGAGCTCGTGCATTCTTTCACCGCATTGTTGAAAGTTGCAGCCAGATACTACAGTGCCCAGATGCCGCAATTGGGCGATATGATGACCAGGTACGGCAAACTCGAGCACAACCAGAAACAGAGCCGCAGGCCGTTGGCGTTGCAGGAGCACAAGAAGATGTCGATCCAGACGTTTGCGCCGAAATTCGAGGAAAACTTCAACCCGGACAAGAAGTCGTACGACATCAACAGAGAAAGACAGGAGTTGAACAAGATGAAGGCACAGGTCAAGAAGGAGCGCAAGCTGGTGATCAAGGATCTCAGAAAACAGACCAAGTTCACCGCCAGGCAGCAGATCGAGGAGAAGAAGCAGATGTACTCGGACTACCACAAGAAGATGGCCAACATCGTCAACTCGATTTCTACAGTGGAGGGTGCAGAAAAGAACAAGTACGACAGGGAGAAGAAGAAGCGCCAGAACCAGCGCTAGCACAACTACGCGGATGCTCAAACAAAATTATAATTTATACAGTATATAAGCATAGGCATTGTCGCAAGAACGGGGCCGCCCATGGGGTATACGGACGCCACAATTATGGTATCAATCGGTCAGTACGCAGCCTTTTTTAGCAACTCCGCTCGCCTAGACCTTGGAGCCACGCGAGCCGCCAAACATACCGCCCTTGAGTACGGAGATGATGGAGAACACGCCGGAGGCCACGAAAATGAAGAACGAGAAGTAGAGGAACGCAACGGAGGCCTGGGCCTTTCTGCATCTGCCGGTGAGACCCTGCGCGATGTTGTTGTCGCTGAGGTACTTCTCGTTAGAACAGGAGTGCACTCTGATGCCAGCGGCAACGGCGGTGGCGGCCGCAAAAGTGAACACAATGTTCAAGAAGTCGAAGATCGCCAAGACAACAGGCCACGCAAACGCAGCGATGAAGTACGCCAAGACACCGTAGAAGGTGGAGGTCAAAATGCCAAACGCCGCAGCGAAAACAGCAAAGTTAATCTGGGGGTTCAGCTGGTAGACGGTGGTGGCGGCAAGCGAGCCGGTCAAACCGAGGGCAATGACCAAGAACACGAAGTTGACGGCCCTCAAAATGGTGTCACCAATGGCCAACATTTTTATAGGAATGGGTGTTTTTTAGGGGGTTCACAAACGCAAACAAAGGGGAGGGCAAATTAACCACAGGAGCCAGGGAAAACGGCTAACTAGAGTGGGGTGATAACGACGACAAACAGTCAATTGGCAGGCAGAAACAAGAAAGATGGTTCTGGAGCGGTGCACTTAAAAAACTGGAAGAGGAAAAAAGTCAGAGGCCAGTTCGCAAACAGAGCGCCACTTGATATATATACTTTGTTTGCGGAAGGCATACCATAGCAACAACTGAGGGAATGGGTGAAGAGCGGCATCATGCATGGCTCCCGAGCGCTGCCTGCACGTGGAATATTTTGCTTTCTGCTAAAACAGGTGGCCGACTTCCGGGGGTGCGCATTGTGCAGGCGCCCGAATGCCCTGCTTGCTGGGGCCTGGGCAATATAGACACCATTTGCAGCCAGGCTGGTTAATTAGTCGCTGAAGATTCGGGTGACGGATATAATAGAGGTGGAGAGAGCGGAATGGAGGTCGAGAGAGCAGAATGGAGGTGAAGATACAGAAGAAAAGCATATCGGTAGAAGACCACATTCATTAACCACACTGTCTCATATGCCCACTGCTCTCCAGCCCAGCACATGTGACATCTTTTTACTTAGTGGCGTTTTCGAAAAACCTCCGCACGTTGTCGTCGCTCGCAACTGCCGCAGCGGTCTCGCCAGCTCCGGTTTCCGCGTGTGCATCTGCTCCTAGCTGCACCAATAGTACTCCCACATCGCCGTGGCCCTCTGCGAGCGCGTGGTGGAGCGGAGTCCACCCGTCGCGATCGGTGGCGCTGACACGGGCTTTGGCCTCCACGAGCATCTTTATGAGTGGCTGGCTGCCAATGGCCGCTGCCCGGTGTAAAGCAGTGTAGCCCTTTTTGTCCTTGGCCAGCACTGAGCACTTGTACACCTTAATGAGCTCTGCCACGAGGTCGTAGTGGTTCTTACTGACGGCCAAGTGGAGACACGTCGCACCCGTGGCGGTGGGCAAATCGATGTCTGGCTGGGGGTCCCTTCCCATGAACTTCTTGAGTACTTTCAAATTGCCGAGCGCGGCCACGATGTGCACGGGTGTCCAGCCGCCGTCGTCTACAAGTTCGTCTAGATCCACCTTCACGTAGGGAAGAAGAACATCGATGATACGCTCGTGGTTCATCGTACAGGCCCAGTGAAGAGGAGTGCGCGAGTCTTCATCTTTGAGAACGGCGAGCTTCGGGTTTTCGTGCACGAGGTTTTGCACGGTGAGGATCTTGTCGTCCCTGGCCGCCTCGTGGACAGCGTAGTCGTTCGATTCGGGCATTTCTGGTGGCTGTCAACGGCCGTAGTGAGAAATTACTAAGCACGGGGAAACACCCGTGCACCACCAAGCAACCGTCTCGAGCAAGCCGTCTGAAACAGCGCTGCAGACCTACACATCAAATACGTCGAATTCCAAATAGCGTTTATTTCCTTCCCTAGTGCAATGTTCGTAAAATATCTGTGGAGTGACTCGTCCCGCTCGACGAGCGCAAGGGAGACATGTTATAAGGTTTGAGCATTGGCTGTACTCTGGCCCGTTTGGGCAAGCCCCCGGGAGTTCCGAGGGTGCCTGACTCAAAGTTTGTCATGCGAGCCGCACCTTCCACACAAAGTGGTGTGCGGAACCCTCGGCTAAAATGCGCCGTGGAAACTGCTCCCATTGCCACCGCAGTTTCTCTCGTCCCTTCCGATAGCCTCTGGCCACTACCTCCATGAGTGTTGTTTTGTTTCCGCCCCAAGTGTGGTGCGCAAGTGCCGCTCATGCACCAGAACCAAACAGAGGAATGTAGGGACTGCATGCCATGTCCACCTTCCTAATCGAGCCACATTCTGCTCAATCTGTGTACCCTCCGATGACGAAAGGCGCACCATATTCGGCAAATTGATTACAGCGAAGGCTTCAGCCTGACGATGCGAGGAACCCAGGAATTTTGCAGTTGTTTGCATTTTCGCCCAATGCAGAAATATCGTCTCTGCTTCCCCTGGCACGTTTTATTGTTCTTGATTTAGCCAATTGTTCTTTACCGTTCTGTACAGCGTCAATCGTCGCTGTCAGAATCGCTGGGCGGATTGTTGTAGAAAGGAGCCGCGATAATCTTCATGTTCCCGCTCTCGTTGATCTGCAAGCTTAGCTGTTCGCTCAATGCGTTTTTCGCTGAAGCGAAAGAGCTGGAATTCGCCATGGATTTGCCCGCTCCTGACGCCAACGACTTGGTCCGGGCATTCTTGAGGTGTTGTTTGACACTCATGGGCCCCCGCAGGATGGACGTGGATGTGTAGGATGTCAGGGTTTTTCTCGAGTTGGCCGACTCCTGCTCGTGGAGGTTCTTCAAGTATTTCTGGTAGTCCGTAGCGGTGTGGCTGTCTGCACTGTTGAGTGAGCCATCCGACTCCTCTGATGTGTTGCTGATTGCGGGCCGTAGTTCGTGGCGCACGGCCGTCGCGTCATTTGGCACCGGTGGTTGGCCGTGTTCTGGCCCTATATATGCGTTTTCCTGCGGAGCAAATTCCTCGGGTATTGGAAGCCGCACACCAGTGGCTAGAGGAAGTTCTCTAGCGCCATGGGACGAGGACGAGTTCGAGTCGAACTTGTCCTGCAGAAGGTGTTCCATTGCCCACTCGTTGGGGGGCGAATTGACCAAGCTGTGGATGATGGTGCCAGGATTTAGGCTGGAGTAGTCGAAGCGCCTGCTCTTGAATTTGGTGGACTCTCGAGAGTTGGCGCAGATCTGGTACATGAGATCGACCTCCTCCAACTTCAAGCCTTTCGTTTCGTAGACCATGAAGTAGACGAAAACGACGCCGAGCGAGTTCAACCCGCCCCAGATGAAAAAGATCTTGTTCCCCAAAGCGGCCGTGTGTGAGCCTGTGTCGATCAAGTACGGTGTGATGTACGCAAACACAAAGTTCACCAACCAGTTGGTGGACGCGGTGATGGACACGGCTTTCTGCCGGATGCTTATTCCGTAAATGTCTGAGCAAATGGCCCACGTACAGCCACCCCAGGAGGACGCAAAACATGCTATGAAACAGCACGAAAACACGATGCTGACCAACGACTTGACCTCGCTGGAGCTGATGGCCACTCCAACGATCGCAATGAGAATGTTGCACGCGGCCATCCCTACACCACCTAGTAGGAGAAGCCTCCGTCTCCCGATAATGTCAATAAATAGAATCCCAGGAACGGTGAAGATCACGTTCACCAAGTACGTGATGAACGACATCAAGTAGTAGTTCTTGACACCTGTGGAGGCGAAGAAGTTGACCCCGTAGTAGAAAATAAAGTTGATGCCTGAGCACTGCTGGAAGAGTTGTACACCGATTCCAGTAAGAATGCGAAGCCCCTGTTTGTGGCGCCCGCCGCCCAGTCGGAAACAGTCGAGATAGGTGGTTTTCCCAAACGACATTTCGTAGTCGTAGTTGGCCTTAATCTCGACCAATTCCTCAATCAAATCCGGGTCGTCTCTCGGTAGACGCCTGAGTTTCGTGAGCGACTCGAGCGCCTCCTTTATGTTGTTTTTCTGCACGTGGTATCGCGGGCTCTCCGGTAGCGAGAGCATCCCCACACATAGAACAATCGACCACGTGTACTGGACCCCTATTGGGATTCTATAGCTGGCACTGCTTTCGATCTTGCGCGTGCCCTGGCACACCGCCAGCGCTATAAGGAGGCCCCACGTGATCGCCCACTGGTACGTGAACACAATGGAGCCCCGCACCCACCTAGGCGAAGCCTCAGCCTGATATAGGGGTACGATCGCAGATAATATACCTACGGCCACGCCGGAAATGGCCCTTCCTCCACATAGTAAGGCTACGTCTGTGGCGGCTACCTGGAGTGTGTTTCCCACGTTGAAAATGATGGCGGCGCTCACGATAATGGAGACCTTACGTCCGTATGAGTCAGATATTAGGGGCGCCGCTAGAGCACCAACAAACGTACCCAAGGATAAAATGGCAGTCACTAGTGCCCGCTCGTGCACTGTGAAATTGGTGTGGTTGGCCGGGATTTCCGCTTTGACGTACTTCATCTCCATGATGTCGTTAATAAGCCCGGTGTCGTACCCGTACAAGAAGCCACCTACAGCAGCAACTAGACCCACGAAAATGGCGCTTCCGGACAGCGACTTCTGGCGCATCTTGCGCACGGCCTCCTCCTCGACCGTATTGTCGTAAAGAAGGCCCTCGAGGCGGTGTTTGATCTTCTGAAACGGCATGTGGAAAAATGGCCCTGTGGATCACGTGCCCCTATCGGCGTAGCCAGAAACGTGTGGGTGCCGCCGGCAAAATGCGTACGGGGGTGTTTTATATATAGACTCGGGGGTGAGCAAGCCGATGCGCGTGGACACGAAATGTCTGGTGGTGGCAGGCGGATAATGTGTGGGATAGATACCTCAGCTAGTAGTAGAGTAGTGGCCCGCGAAGGCTATCAGTCTGGGGCGCGAGAAAAATCGAGGTGGAGAAGCTCGTAAACTGCGCGGCGTGGCAGGTGTGACAGTGGCCTGCAAATTAGGGCAATAAGAGGCGGACTTTGCTGGAGATCGGGGCCCTTTTGCTTTTTATGGTTTGGTAACTGTTTTTCTGTTAGCTTTGGAACCTCGGCTGGGTTTTATTTTTGGTCTCTTGTACTGGTTTCTAGCGTCTGGAGATGGCCTCATAACCATGGGCCATCTTGGTGGGGCAGCTGCTGCGGGGCAGGATGCAAACTGGTGGGCCGGGCAAGACGCTGGTGCCACACGAACAAATCTGTTCACTCCCGTGGAGCGGTGTGAGGAACCGTTTTTGGGATAATCTGCCTTGGTTTTCAAAGCACACTTGTGCATTTGGAAGGAACTCACGGGACCGGTTATGAGCTGCGGCCTGTGTCTCAGTGCGAGTCTATCGTAGATCTTTCGAACCGTCTTTTGATCGATTTTGGGTTGATTCTTGAAAAGGGTATATTTTTCACTCTAAGAGATATAAATATTTGCGATGTATTTTGAAGGAAATAATGTTCAGACTTGTTCTGTCTGTCCGAAGGTGACACTCAACTTTGGATTTTCACCTGCGCAGCCTGCTCGAACCATTTAGTGCTTATCCACCAACACCCATATAAAATCAAAGAAAGCGTCAAAATAAAAACAAACTAGAGAAGAAAAACCAGACACGCCCTGAAACTGAATCTACACATCGAAAACCTTTTTTCCCCACACTTCCTCATTTCTTTCTCCTCTTCTGTCAAACGACAATGTCTCGCTTGCCTGACCAGTACACCCTAACGTAACGTGGCACCTGCTTCCTGAACCACCGTAGCGCACAGAAAGCGGTTAACTCCTACTCCTACCACTCCTACACCAGGTTCGTTACAGCAATCCCTGAAACACCTCCAAATAACTCCAAACTATTCCAACTGATTTAATTCTTCCAAAATACCCAAAAGCTTTCCATAATGTCCCAGCAGGCCGACGGCTCCTCGGTCTTGGACCTGGTCTTTTTCTACGTCCGGTACTCGGTGCTTTTGACGGTGTTCTTTGTCATGTCCATCGCCCGAAACGTGCACTTTGTCTACAACAAGCTACGTCTCCGAGTGTTCTCGATGACATATTTCCCCAACAACTCTCCCCGCGTGATCCGGGACGACGTCAACAAACTCCCCAAAATCCCAAAGCGGGTCAGTTGCATCGTCAATTTGCGTAGCGACGACGACGAAAACGGCGGGGTGCAGGGCGTCATTGCCGACATTTCTGAGTTGGCGGCCTGGAGCTTGAGCCTGGGCATTCCCAGTCTCACCATCTACGAGTATAACGGCGCCGTCAAAAAGTACTTGCCCGAGTTGCAGCGGTACATTAACAAGAACCTCCTCACGTATTTTGGCAACCCCACGCCCAATTTCTCCATCAGGGTGCCACATTCCAACGTCACGATCCGCAACACCGAGGACGCTGCTCCCGATCTCGAGATTTCGCTTCTCTCACGTGTGGACGGAAAGCCCACCATTGTCGAGCTCACGAAAACCATCAGCGAGCTTTCCGTGAACAAGGAGTTGTCGGTGCAGGACATCACTGTAGACCTCATTGACGAGGAGCTCACCGAGCTCGTGGGCCCGGAGCCCGACTTGTTGATCTGCTTTGGGCCCGTGCTAGACTTGCAGGACTATCCCCCGTGGCACATTCGTCTTAGCGAGATGTACTGGGAGCCGGACAACAACAGCGTGAACTACGCGGTGTTCATCCGGGCGTTGCAGAAGTACGCGCTGTCGAAGGTGAACTTGGGGAAATGAGTGGAGGCAACCAAGAGGTTGTCTAGTTGTACCGGTTATTCTGGCTTATTTATTTGCATAATGTATGGTAATACGACAGCATGATAGAAGGAATTGTAGGAACTGAGGGACAGGGAGAAGAATGGAGGAGTCTGAGCGGATGGCTCTTGTGTTCTTTTGGACGTCTACATTCGTCACGTCTAAATGTGTGTTTTCACCATAGCTATGTAGGCGAGATGCATTTTCAGATCCCAAGTAGAAAAGAGATTGGCTGATTTCTATGAAATTTTGAAATATTCGATTTATCAGTGGCCAAATTGTCACGATCCGCCTACAAGTGTTCGTATCACTATTCTTCCCTAAATCACGTGTGAGGTAAGTATAGAGTTGAATGACAGCCTTCTACCGACTATTTGTGATGAAGCTGAAAAAAAAGCTCATCTTCGAACTCCTTGCCTGAGGACTCATGCTCGACATGGCCCTTTCATCTGGTGCCATGGGCCCAATTGATATTACGCCAGGTACCTTAATTGACAAAGAGCCCAATAGTTTTTATAGATTTTAGAGTCTCCCGATTGCGTCGCATTATGCTGCATTTACCGTTTCGCCAACGTCAACTCTTTTTCCGGTGAAAGTCCTGAGGTCTACATTTTAGAATATTGTCCCCACTGCCCAGATCAGGCGATGTCCCTCCAGCAGTTTTAAGCGCGAGACAGGAATGGTGACTTTCCTTCCTCCGTGTATACTAACTATAACGTATATATTCTACGGAATCAGTAGGAAGCCAGAAGAACGTCTTCGTGGCCCAGTCACCTAGCCATCGAAGTTACTACCAACGCTACCCTTCCGTCCACATTCTCTGATCTTCACGTGTGTGTCTGTCTTAGATTTAGTACCTGGTGCAGCTACATTTCCGTTCTTCGCATGCGACCACAGGAGGTATTTTCGAACCCAGCCAAAGTTCGTAATTCTCTCGCGAATCCTCGGTGCCACGAGCACATTTCCAGGGCCTACATTCTTTGCTGGAGGCTCGGCAGATATACGACGCGAAGTGGAGCCTCAGAGCCCAACCAGAGTATAATTAGGCCACGCGACACAGCGTCAAAGCAGAATAAAACCAACAGAGCCAATACAGGAAAAAGCAATACAAACCAATACAAAACCGTACAAAACCGTACAACTTCAAGAAACAATTTCAATATATTTCTTCCCGTTACTTCCCTATCAATAGATACTAGCCTCCCAGACCACCTTGGGCCGCGGGAGGCGGGACGCGCTGGAAAAGACGGTGCGCGCACGCCCCGGGCCTGTACGGTGTCCATATTCCCGCGATTTGCTGTTCAATTAGATTCGACATCCTGATTTCAACCAGAAACACCTCTTTCCAGTGCTCAGAAAACCCCAGTTTCGACGGCGACATTCCCCCGAGAAACTCCCAGTAGCAAGTCCGCACAGATACTTGACTCCCCCCAGGCTTTCTCGTTGGCACCCGATAGATATCGACACACAGCGAGCGAAAAAAATCTCCCCCCAAACACGCATAGAAACTAGAACAAAATGGGTTTGTCTTTTTCCAAGTTGTTCAGCAACCTCTTTGGCAACAAGGAAATGAGAATATTGATGGTCGGGTTGGACGGCGCCGGTAAGACCACCATCTTGTACAAGTTGAAGCTCGGTGAAATCGTCACCACCATCCCCACCATTGGCTTCAATGTGGAGACCGTGGAATACAGAAACATCTCCTTCACCGTGTGGGATGTCGGCGGACAGGACAAAATCAGACCCTTGTGGAGATACTACTACCAGAACTCCCAGGGTATCATTTTCGTAGTGGACTCCAACGACAGAGACCGTGTGGCGGAGGCCCGCGAGGAGTTGCAGCAGATGCTCAACGAGGACGAGTTGAGAAACGCGTTGTTGTTGGTGCTCGCCAACAAGCAGGACTTGCCCAACGCCATGAACGCCGCGGAAATCACCGAGAAGTTGGGCTTGCATTCCATCAGACAGAGACCTTGGTACATCCAGTCCACCTGTGCCACCACCGGTGACGGCTTGTACGACGGCTTGGACTGGTTGTCCAACAACTTGAGAAAGTCCAACTAGAGGGCCGCGCGACCCTGAGAGTGTTTACTATGTAGCTGCCCACGGGCCAATGCATGCAGTGACTAGAGGACGTAGGTTTCTGGTATTCTACTGGGTTTCATTTACTTAGCGATTTTCTTTGGTTTTTGTCTTGGTATTTGTTTTTGTTTTTTCTTTTTCGTGTTTGCTCTTGTCTTTTGTCTTTGTTTTGTTATTGTTTTGTCTTTGTTTAGTCTTTGTTTTTGTATTAATCTTTTTACTTTTGTTGTGTGTGGTCTGCGTGGAAAGAGGCTGCTGTGAGGCTTACTGGATGTGTGGGAGGCGATAAGGACTTGGTGGTCAGAACAGAAACGAAACATAAAAACGGTGATTTCTGAGCGGCCATCGAAATTCGAAACCGTCTTATAATAAGAAGATACTGGAAGGTGTGAATCCTTCCTGGCCGGTGAACCTGTCTACACCACTGGCCACGGCTGACTCGCGCAGTCCAAATTGAGAGACCCACCAGGCAACATATAGAAGCCCAAGGGATAAGATGAGACTGAACTGACTAGAAGGCACGGCACGAGAAATGGGTTTAGAGAAAAAAGAAGTAAAGAAAAAAGAAATACAGAAAGCGATAGAGAAATACAGCGATAGAGAAAACACACTACCACACCAAGATCCCATCCACTACCAGACCTCGGCGAAAACAGCGACGGCCCAGTAACAGCCAAAAAGCTCGAACAGAATCCACTCCCCTAGCTGCCTACCTCCCTCTCGAGTGTATTCACCAAATTTATTAACAGATTTCACACCCCTGAGCCATTACTGAGACGACTGCAAATTGTAGCTCGATTACTCTAGTCACGCACTCCGTACGCAATCACTTCTAGGGCTGGTGCCCTAACCCATATGCACTCCCCTCACAGCCTATCCCCAGCACCATGCAGGCAACGCTCGGCCCTCGCCTGGTGCTCTCTTGAAAATTTTGTCCCAATTTCTCATCGAAAATTCCTATACCAAATCACAATACACAAAATGGTATGTAGCTTCGTGCCCCCACAACGCCTGATGTTGACCTATGTTGTCCTTTATTGCAGAACCTGCTCATGGTAGGAGCCGTGTGAAAAAAGAACCCGTGATTCTGGCCGTTTTGTCCATGTTAATGTGCTGTCCAGAGACCCATGCCAGCTATGGAGCACAGTACTCATATACTATACGTGTGCAAACAACCACGTTTCCTAAAAACGACTTAAGTTTTGGACCCCCAGAACACTCCTAGGTCATGCCACAAGTTTTATTCGATAGACCACAAAAATCCTCAAAAATCCACAGATATACCGCCACCCTTAACTACGCCCATACCCACACGAAAAGCACACATAGAAGACATCGGTGGTCGTAAATACTCCGCCCCTGAAACCCTACTAACCGCCCAGGCCGTCGTTAACGTTGCTGAATTGAGATCCAAGTCCGAGGAACAATTGAGACAACAATTGCTCGAGTTGAAGCAGGAGTTGGCTGCTTTGAAGGTGCAAAAGGTCACCAAGCCAGCTGTCCCACAAATCACCGTTGTCAGAAGAAACATCGCCAGAGTTTTGACTGTCATCACCGCCAACCAGAGACAGAGCGTCAGAGAATTGTACGCCGGCA
Organism: Metschnikowia kunwiensis; assembly: GCA_030583255.1. NCBI lineage: Eukaryota > Fungi > Ascomycota > Pichiomycetes > Serinales > Metschnikowiaceae > Metschnikowia > Metschnikowia kunwiensis. Next base: position 485,104 of record JAJMHQ010000006.1, read on the forward strand.
AGAAGTTGATTCCTAAGGACTTGAGAGCCAAGAAGACCAGAGCTTTGAGAAGAGCCTTGTCTACGGAGGACGCTGCTAGATTGACCCTCAAGGCCAAGAAGCAAAAGGCTGCTTTCCCCAAGAAGATCTACGCCCTCAAGGCTTAAACTTACATAATATCATGGTATTAATATAGCTGTACAACTCGGTCAGAATGCGTAGTAAACGAGGAGAGGAGAGCGTTTGTGTAGCAGTGGATTTGTGACTTCGACTACGTGTTGGTTTCAAAAACAGAACGTTATCTTCTTGCAACCAAACCGTTTCGGGTCCAATGGCCTTCGTGAAATGATCCAAACTATACTGAACCCAAACTATACTGAATCCAATGAGAGTGGTAGCGTATTGGATCCAGTTCTAGATCTCACACTGTCTGAGTTCATGCCAGTTCTCAGCCTTAATGACGTAATCTCATCCCTACTCACTCGAGCACTAGATCTTTCAAACCTTCCTCGTGCCAACATCTCCTACGTCGTTCTCTTCCCCCGCTTAAAGTCCTCGATCTTTTGCCTAGTCTCCACATCGTCAATGACGTCCTCGAGGGTGAGGGGCATTCGGTTGAATGGGTCGGTGGGGTCACTGAGCAAGTGCGCCTTGATCGTAGATCTGTCCATGGTGACCTTCGATCCGGGTAGAATCACCGGATCCTCCATGAGCGTGTACATAAGCGGGTCCAACAACTCATCTGGCACTTCTCCAAGTTCCTCTTCCTCCTGCTCAATCGAAAGCCTTTCCTTTTCTGCGGCCTCGCCAAATGCGTAGAAACGGTCGATCTTTGCCTGAGGGGCGCCTGTTCTCTTCAACAAAATATCTCTGGCTCGGCCAAACAACTGGAGGTTGAACGATCTTCCGTCCCTCGCTACAGCCTGCACGAACTTTCTTTGCTGGCTCAAATTGTAATAGATTTGGCAAATGTCCGCGAGGATCTTCTTCGGCTCGAAATCGTAGTTTTCAGGCGTTTTCACCTTGAGGTTTGAGCATTTGGGGCCCACCATAAGGCTCAAATTGTAGTCCAACATGCCTGCCAAACGGTCCACAAGTTCGGGGATGGTGAACGCTTCGGGAACCTGTTCAGTGAACAATTTAAAGAGCATCATGGTCTGATTAGCCAATCCCATGTAAGATTTGGCCTTCTTTTCCGCGGACTGCAATTTTTCCTGGAGTTCCTCTGAGGTGCCGAATTCCTCCTCATCGCCTGTCTCGCCCGCGGCACGCTTCTCGACCTCCACCTGGAACTTGTGGATATTGTTCAACTCGTTGAAGGCCTCATCAAACAAGTACGTGGTGTCGTTCAACATGCGCGCAATAAAGCGAATGAAAAACTCCACCTTGTTCTTCGAGTAGTCGCTCAATTGGGTCTTGTAGAACGAGTTCTCCCAGAGCTCCTCGATGATCTTGGAGATGTAGTACCTGCTGTTGAACTTGTCGTAGAACTGCGACGAAGCGCCCGTTTTCTCGATGATCACGTAGATGTCCAAGAGCGAGTACAAAATATTGTTTTTGACGGTGCCATTGTCGCTGAGAACGTTGGCCAAGTACCCCGGCTCGCCAGCCTGCGAGCGGATAGTTCCGTAGAAGAGAATCTCGACAATATTGCCTTTTAAGTGTGGATTGCCAATCAATTCCGGACACCGCAACAACGCCACGAGGAACTCAGCCATGATGGCTACTTTCTCCTCGTTGTTCATCAACGGGTTCAAGTGGAACCGAGAGATGAATTTACAGTAATTGATCATGCCCTCGAGGCAGTACTCCGGCAAGAACTTCCAAGGAACAGGCGACTTGCTTTTCAAGTACTCGTTGTCGTCTAGTTGGCTGATCTTTTCCACCTGGAACGTAGGAATCGCGAGTTTGGGCGATGGATGAGTGTGCTGCGGATCGATGGTTCTGGAGAAGAACTGCGCCGCACCGACGATGAAGTCGAAAATCTCCATATTGAGCGACCGGTTGAACGAAAAAGCCTCCACTGCCCACCGGAAGCACTTGGCGTTGTTGATGAAAATGGTGAACGCGGCCACCATGCGATTATTGGCACCAAGCCTTCTGCTCTGCGCGTCCCGCTGCTGCCTATAAGAACGCTGCTGGTTTTTCATCTTGTCGTAGTTGACTATGACTCCACCAATTCCATACTGGAGGTACGTGAGCGTGAGGTAGAAGCAGTCGGAAATGAAGTTTGACTCTTCCTCCATGGCGTCTTTGTAAAATTCGTCGGCCTCGGTCGCTGATGCATACACTCTAGATTCCTCCTTCACGTCCAACAACTTGTTTTTTCCACCAAAGAAGTCAGGGTCGATCTTGTCGATTTTGGAGTACGTGGGGTGGTTGAGGAACGGCAAGCTCAAGCGCACCAACAAGTACGAGATGTTGAACATAAACCCGTCGCCTGCCAATTTCTTAGGATCAGAATAAGACCCAGTTCGAAGATGCGATACGTTGGCCAAATCCGCGAACCACTTCATGATGTCCTGTCTGGTACGGGGCGAGCCCCGGATGAGCTTGTCCAAAATAAACCACATGCGTTCAGCCAAGACTTTATACTCACTTTGGATGGTGGACAATATGGGCGCTATTTCAGCATTACTGAGTTCGATCTCTCCGCTGGCAGGCATTTTCCCCGTGAAGTACGAGGGGCTCACTTTAGGGTGTAATGGCGATAACCGCAATAATGATCCTAGTAAAGTTCCGTTTTCATAGAATAAGCCATTGGAGGAATCTGCGGGATTAAAAGTCTCGATTTGCGAGAAACTGGCACTCACAGGCTTCAATGCCACCAACGCTTCCCAGAGCGTGAGGTGCTTGGTGTACTCGTGGTTGTCGATATTGATGGCGCTGAGTTTCTGCGCCAAAAGGGGAAATACAACGTTAGTAACTTCCAATACGGAATCCTGGTCCGCGGCTTTGGCGACAATGTCGGCCAATAGCGTGTGTGACTCTGGTCTGTTGATTAAAACCAGAACAGTTTCGGCCAAATCATTGCCTAGAACCATCTCGGGGACCTGGAAACAGATTAGTCCATAGGAGGCACAGGAAGATGATACGGCTGCTAAAAACCCGGCTTTGCGGTCGTATTCTGCGGTTTTTTTCAGGAGCATTCTTCTCAGCGAAAACGCTTTGTTGTAAATTTCAAGCAAATACAAGTACGGCAACTGGCCAGCGGGCGTGCCTAATTCGGTGAGTATTTCCACAAAGATTTCATCAGCGCAATCTGGTGTGAGCTGCGCCTGCCCCAAGGTGGCAAAATTAGCATTTTCACCGCCAAATCCAACGCCAAAGAGATCGAGAATTTCTCGCCTGAGCCATCTGTCCATGGCTTCTTCTGGGGCAACAGAGGGCGTATTCGGGTCCGAGTTTTCCGTGGATTTCGCATTCAGGCCCAGCGTTTTGGGCACAATTTCAGGTGGAGTGGCAGCTGGATGTTGTTTCTGGACTGCTGGAGAATCCTGCTCTTTTTTTTCCAATTTGGGCTGTTTTGGAGCAGACACTGAGGTTGCGCTATTAGATAACTGCGCTAGGCGGGCCAACCGCTTGTTTCGGATCTGGCAATGTTAGAATAGTTTTTGGAAAGACAAAGATTTGGAGTTGTTCTGCTGTTGTGGTTGTTCAGGCTAAATGTACATACCTCGTCGGGAGTATTCATGATTATTGGAGGAAGGTCGAAACGTAGAAGATAGATCAGTAGAGCGCCACGTATATGAGCGGTGTCCGGGTGCGACCACTGCGTGGTGAGACTGGGAGTCCGGCAGATAGTCGTGGGCTAATAGTGTTCTTTGTCTGGTAAATGAACGGGGTATGACTTGTGGATGTGTTTTTAATTGTTATATGGAAGAGGATGAGGGTAGTGTTTGGGATTTTGTCTTTGGTTTTGAAAAGGCGCCTGAAGGCAAATGCTGATGGTGGGCAGTAGCTCTATTATACATGAGACATCCTAAGAGGATAACCTTCCGAACTCCAATCAAGTAGGTTTGAGCAAGCACATTGGAGAAGCTCGTAGCTGATGGCAGGCCCAGTTTTAGCACAGGCGGTGGAACTAGAGCACCTCATTGCACTGTGCTATCTGTATAGTCTGAACCTTCATCACAGACTGGGTATTAACAGACGCAGGGAGGAGATGTGAGAGAGATATAACAGAGATGGGGAGGCTGGTCCCGTTTGATATTCCATCGCTGTAGCACCGGCCATGCTGCGGATAGCAAGCGTTTCCGTGGTGAAGGATGTTCTCATGTTATTAGAGTCTATTCTCGTGCCTACCCCGGGGCGCTACATTTCACGATCGATCGTAGGATTTTTAATGATGCTTCTTTGCTACGACCACATAAGAAAAATATATTTAGATTCTGCTCTATCAAACACCGCTGGCCCCAGAGGCGCATGGCAAAAGTGGCCGCACCACCAGGGACACCACCCAGAAAACGACCGTTTTCCAGAAAGAAGGAAAACACTCTATTCTCCAAGATCTCTTCTAGGCGATTCCCTAGAATACCCCGTTCGCCTCGAGAAGAAGCCACCCAGTCCCAGCACAATACTCCCAATACAGCTATGGCGAAACAAAAAATCACACTTTCCCCAACAACTTCACTACAGCAGAAAAACACCCTGGTTTCCTCCCAAACCCTCCGTCTCCAAACCTCGCCATACGCTAAAATGTCTAATAATTGCCACTATCTTGGCCGTCGCGTCTCCCGTCGGTGCAGTCCCGAACACTCCACGGCAATTCGCACGAGCTCAGAAGGGCATTCTCCGTCTCAGCGCACTTTACGCCACCGAGGGGTGAACACCAAAAGCCGTTTCTTTACTATGATTCCAATATTTCCAAGCATTTCCTAAACTCTTCCCATTTCCGCCATTTCTCATCGGTTTACCACCCGCTCAGCACCCCTCCATCACACCCGGATCTCAGATCTCGAATCTCGGACAGGCATAGAGCACGGTTCGCGCGTATCTCCGGGCCGAGTTCGTATTTTCGTGTGCGGCCAGATGCCTGGAATATATAGATGCCGGCATGCCACCAGCGCCAAGAATCGTGGCAGATTTGGCACCGTCGTTTTGTACTATTCTCTTCCCGGCACGCGCCTTCCAGCAACCTGTTGCCCTGACCACCTCTGCGTCAACTCTAATACTGGCTCCTAGATTAGCACTACTAGCAGACGAAGTTGCCACCAGCCCAGCCATAGAAGCACAAAAAAACCCCAAAAACCTCCAAAAAACACACAATAAGCGTGTTTCGCCATGTTGTTCAAAAAAGAGGCCCCCAAGCCGAAGGTGGTCGTCAACAGCGAGGCCACCTACACCCCGTTTGAGCACCCCAGCAGCGACTGCAAACAGCCGGTCCAGCCCGAACTCAGTGCAGAGGAGAAGAAGAAATACGGCGCAGTTCTTGCACATTTGACTGCGGAATCCTTGAAAATCGCCCCCTCCGAGGACGCCCTCAAGAACGACAATACCGACCAGTTCACCCCGCTCACCGTAGACGAAAAGGCGTGGCTTTCGCGAGAGTGCATTTTGCGGTATCTTCGAGCCACCAAATGGGACACCGAAAATGCTGCCAAGCGGATCGAGGCCACTTTGACGTGGCGCCGTGAGTTCGGACTTGCGAAAATGGCGGAGGCGGACAACGAGCTCAATTCTGCCGTGGTGGCCCCGGAAAACGAGACCGGCAAAGAGGTCATTTTGGGCTTCGATAACGAATCTCGGCCCTGTCTCTACTTGAAGCCCGGGCGCCAGAACACAAAAACCAGCCAGCGGCAGGTGCAGCACATGGTGTACATGCTCGAGCGGGTAATCGACTTCATGCCTTCGGGGCAGGACTCGTTGGCCCTATTAATCGATTTCAAGGCATCTCCTGCAGGCACCGTCAGCACCAAGATTCCGCCCGTGAACATCGGCCGCCAGGTGTTGCATATTTTGCAGACGCATTACCCGGAGCGGTTGGGCAAGGCGCTTTTGACGAACATTCCGTTGTTGGCATGGACGTTTTTGAAGATCATCCACCCATTTATAGACCCTCTCACGAGGGAGAAACTAGTGTTTGACCAGCCCTTTCCCGAATACGTGCCTGGCGACCAGTTGGACAAGGATTTCGGGGGAAAAGTTGATTTCGAATATGTCCACGAAAAGTACTGGGACGAGATGGTGAGCATGGCGCTGGAAAGAAGAAACATGTACGTGAAGAGATTCGAGGTGTTTGGCCGCTCCATTGGGTTGTCGGAGGAGGACTTGCGCGGCACCAATGAGCACTTGAAGTACCCGCTCGACTGGTATAAGTGAGTTCGTATTTAGTTATTACATGGTCTACCTAAGTATCTACCACCTGCCTGCCCTGCTACTCAAAGAGCTTGGCACACTTTCTCTTTTCCACCACGCCGGTTTTCTCGCACACCATGGTCTCCCAGTCCACGGCGATCATCAGCTCGCCCGCGCCACCCTCGCTCTTGGCGAAAATCACTCCCAAGTCGTTCCGCGCCGTCGTGAGGTAGTAGTTGGACCCGTCACCTAGGGAAAGCACCACGGCCTTCACCAAATCGCCCGGCCGGAAGCAGTCCACGATCTTGACCCGGTCGCGGTCCGTGGACCTGACATCCTGGCTGCGGATCACGGCCTTGAACGCCTCCCCAATGTCCAACGGTTGTGCGCCAGACATGGAGCTCTGAGAAGACGCGATGGCCCCGTAGGACGATAGGATTTGCGAGCCACCTCCCATGGGCACGGAATAGTGTGCCGACGTTCCGGTCGACCCTTGTCCTCCATCGGGAGAAACGTTCCCGTAGCCGTATACACACAACACCTCGCAGAAAGCCTGTTTCAAATTGAGCCGCGTGACTCTTACCAACACCACATCTCCCTCCCTGGGCAAGTTTGTGGCGGTGGCGTTCACTGAGTCTGAAGCCGATGCGTCTATCTCCTTCGCGTACTGCTTGTATTCGTTTTTTTTGCCCAGCACCACCGACACCAAAAAGTTTCTCACGTTCTTGGCATTATCTTTTTTTTCCGTATCCTTTTCGGTTTCTTCTCCTGTTTCAGAATGGTCTAGCTCATTCTTCTTTATTTCTTGGATGACCTGCTGGCCCAACACTGTCGCGACAATCACGGGAATGCTTTTAGATCCACTATCTATGAGCGAGAGTGCAGCGCCTTTGCCAGGAAAATAGTGTGAAACTTGGTTACCAGAATTGCCCTCGTCAGATTTGTATTCTGGAACAAGGTATTGACCAGGCACAACGACAGACATAGTAGAGAAGATGTGGTTCAAGGCATCTCATTAGATGTAGGTGTGCATGAGTGAGCACCGGACCCGCAAAAAAGATTTTGGTGGTGTCTGAGGACAGGCCCATATTGAACTCATGAATGGACAACAAAAGTGTTAGAATTGGCATTTTTTGCTGTTTGATTTTATTTCCGTAGGAACTGGGTTTCCGTCCTTTCTTTCTTTTGTACTTCGCTGAACCTCTCGGTCTCCAAGGAAGGATCCTCACTCTTCAACCTTGAGCGCGACTTCAGTGAACTTCCCATTGCTCGTTCTAACCATTCTCTTCCATCATGTCCTATCCCAGCTACGTAAACAATGAGCCTCCAACTGTCACCTTGAAAGAGTACGATGTTGCTCCATGGGCTGGTACCACTTGTGTCGACAGAACAAGTGACGGCTATGTGATTGTTGTGATGGAAGACCCAAAGCATGTTGTGGCCAAGGTGCACCCGAACGATACTGAAACGTTGAACAAGATCTTCAAAAGTGCCCACCAGGACTTCTCCGACCAACTAGTCGAGCACAAAGGTGAGGTACCACGTAAATAAGCAGATCGTCAAATAAACGTCATACGCCCGAGGATCGTCCCCTACCAATACACATTTCCAACCAGTGTATCAGAAAAACTGTGTATAACAAATGCTGTCTTCGTGCACCTCCATATTCGCTTTAAGCTCGTTGAGTTCCTCCTTAATCTGCTGTGCCAAGTAAGGCGTGAGCTGGTTACATGTAGCAATCTCTGGATGGCGATCGTACTCGTCATGATGGTAGGTGTCGTACAAAATAATCCGCGATGAGAACTTGACCGTTGCTCTTGGGACGGGAACTTTTGGCAGTGCCTTTGGTGACTTTCTTATCCGCGAAATGAAGGAAGTCAACAGCTTCGGACTTGATACGGAGCTTTGGTCTGAGATGGACGGAATTCGGTTGTGGTGGAAGGGCAAACTTGACGAAGGTGGCTGAAGATCCAACACGTTCTTCAAGTGCTGCTGTCTTCTGTCAAAGCTATTCATCTTCTTGGGTTCGTTGTCTGCTTTTCTCAATTCAGGAATCGTTGTGTTGAATTTTCTAGAGTCCAAATCACCTTCGAATGAATCGCTATCATCGTCTGAGTCCTCGTCAGAAGACCCAAATCCTTGTCCCACAGCAAAGCTTTCGTTCGCAGAGTCGTCGTCAAACTGAATCAGCTGGTGAGAGCCAGACTGTGGCAAAATACGGTCTTTGAATGCAGAGCCATTGAACCCTTTAAACGACATCGAAACTGGTCGAGGTTTGCTCGCGTCGACCGCCCTAGTGTTATCATCAATCGCAAACTTGAATGTTTTGTCCAAAGGCGAGGCTCCGGGCGCTGGATCAAGCGACGCGTTAGTGATTTCACCGTTAGTATCATCTGAAGGTCCCCTCGATGTGTCAAATTCCTGGCTTGTATGCGAAGAGACACAAATAATTTCTGGTTTCTGCTCGATAAGAATGTCACCGGTAGGTGTGAGCGCTCCACCCTTTCCGTCAGAGTTGTTCAACGAGGTGGTATCGATTGCGGTGCTCGTGTCAAGTGCGGAGGTTGTCTCGATGGCTGATGTCGAATCGATTTGTTCCACATACGATTCTGGCTGCTCGATAATTGGAGTTTTGATCCCAGACTCGTCCTCAATATAGATACCTAGCGATGGTGAGGCCAAACTTTGATCAGCTTCTGTGTACGGCTCTGGAAGTGGAGAAGTAGTAAAGTCGAGATTGTCAAAATCAATGTAGTCCGAAAACTCAATAAAGTCCCCAAAATCGATGTCATTGTTCGAAAGCATTATCAGGTCCGTTTCAATGTTTTGGGTTGTGTCTTGAGGCGGAGCATTCTCAAATGCCTTTTCAATCAGATGATACCTGTCAGGATTTAAGCTTTGGGCTGATGGCGAGTTCTTCAAGATACTGCCAGAGCGCTTCATCGAAGTTTGAGATACGTTTGCCAAGTTTTTCCCAAGAATAATGTTTTCGTCTGAGCCATTGTAGTTGAGGAACGAGCTTCGCTTATTGGACCTGATAGACCTCATTGATCTGGATCGCTCAAGAGACACAATGCTCTCCACCTCAAGCGCATCGAGAGACTTCGGGAAAAGCGTTTCTCCGGCTAGCTGTTCGTTTGACATCCTGCTATTCATTGATCTGCTCGGCGATTGTGGTGGTTGATACCGAAGACTGGTTGGTGCTCGAGGACTGAAATCTGGCCTTTCTGAAGGATAAGACAACTTGAAAGGAGATCCGAACTGATTAGGTGAAGCGGAATCTGAAGGCAGATCTAGCATATTGCTGCGAGCAACATATGGCGAGAATTCTGGTTCTCTTTGCTGCTGCAGAGATTCCCCTTTCGCTAGGTTAACATCCTTTGATTCGTTGCTAGGAGTCGGCAGATCTCTCGTGATGTTCGGCAGGTAGTCGGAATCATCAACCTCGCGAATGGTGTTTCTCTTCAGCTCGAGAAACGCCGTCAGCGGTGTCTCCGCCGAAAAGACACTTGATGCAACTGCAGGGGTTGCTGGTTCGTCTGGGAGCAGAAGCAGTCGAACTTCCTCAGCCAGAGACGATTTAGTGGCCCTTTCAGGCAAAGTTTTCTCCCTTTTTGACTTTGGTGGAGGTGTTTCCTTATCAGGAACAGACGGAGTGTCCCTGCTCAGCTCGACTCCGCTGCTGCCCTTGCGCATGAAAAACCGCATGCCTGCCTTGGCCTCCTTCTTCGGTTTCTTTTGCTCCTTATCATCCTTAGCCAACGCGGACATGTTGGGCGTAGAAAAAGATTTCGCCGATAACTTCACCGGCCTGCTGCCGTGTTTAAGCTCCTCGTCCACGTCTTTGAGCTTGGAAAGCGAATGGTTTTTCGACTTGATTTTGAAAAGTCCGCGGAAACTGAACCGCTTGTGACCGGCGGGCTTAGTATCCGACACCGAGCTCAGGTTTTGTGTACTTTCCACGTCGGTGGCGCTTCTTTGGTGGCCGTAGAAAGAAGGTGTATTTGATACACCCACGTCGGAGTACGATTTCCGGGGCGAGCCCCGCGCGGATGCCGCCTGGGAACGAGGCGTTCCAAATGCAGATGAAGATTTTGCGGGAGATTCGTGCTTGGGTTGGGCTACTGCCGGCCGCGTGCGATTGGGCAAATCTTTGGCGGCAGGCTTCTCTTCGGACTTTGCTGATTTAGCTGATTTTTCTGATTTAGCAGGCACAATGAACGGGCTGTCGAGCAACGAACGCACTGGCGCCTGCTTTGCGGGACTGGCGTCTGCAGGCGGCTTTTCAGGTACTTCAGGTCGCTTTTCACCGGAGGTTTCCAAGGAACCGCCCGTTTTCGACACGTTTTCCACGTCTGTTTCCTGCGGGATATTGGGCGCGACTCTGTGCTGGGTGGAGAGCGCAGGGCACGAGCTGGACGCCACCATGCTCTTCGGACCGCCCATGGTGGGCAGTTCCAAAGGTCTTCCAGGCGCCATATACGCTTCGGTGGAGCCCGCACTAAATCCCTTTTTATCCTCCACGCTCCCCGGGACAGTCTCCGGCGCAGAAGACGAGGCTCCGCCGTCGCCGTCCTCCTCAGCCGATCGCACTGACGCCGCGAGCGACGAGTGCCGCAATTTTGGTGTGTTTTCGTCGAGCAGCACGGCAGGTAACTCCACCGTGGCCGCGGACCCCTGGAGGCCATTCGCGGACGCGTCGGGTGCGTTGGCGGCAAACGAGTCCGTCGATTTGGCGGTGTGGAACGTGGCGAGCGAGAACGCCAGCACGCGCGACCCCGGCTGCTGGAACTGGAGGTCGTGTGTGCCTTCTCTGTGGGCGTCAGGAGCTGTAGGGGCCTTTTGTGCAAATTTTGCACTTTTTACGTCCGTAGCAGTACTAATTTCATCGTCCCTGTCGTCCTCGTCTTCTTCAGCTATAGCCGCCGGCAGATTAGCCGCCCTGGATTCGGCGTTGAGCTCGTGTTCGAGCGCCTTCATGGACGGGGAGACTCTCATCAAGGAGGTGCGGTTACCCACCGTTCTGGCGGCGGCAGAAGCGGGTTCTGGCTCTAGTTTTGGGCCAGAACCCGGAATTCCGCCGTTGTGCCCGCCCAGAACGGCGCCAGAATCGTCGTTTTCCGCCAAGTGCCCGCTGAGCAGCTGTATCAGCGCCAGGTTGGGCAAATTCACCAGTTTGCGGAGGTTTGTGATGTGGTTCAGAGAGGACAGTTCCGTAAGCACGGCAGGCGACGAGTAGAAGGAGTTGTTCCAGAGCGCACGCTCGTATTCTTCGTCGTGGGACATGGCGGGATTTCTTTCTGGCCCCTTTTGTGTTTCTGTAGCCGCCGACAACTGGGTTTTATGGGGTGTGTTTCCGTCGTTTCGTGGGCGAAGTCTTCACTATACGGATGCGCCTGGGTGGTCTGTACGCAAATCAGAAATCTCACAAGAGGTTCCGGGTCGGGCGTGTGTGTAAGCGGGAATCCAGAAAGTGGGGACCGGGAACGGAAACGCCGCCACGTGTTTTTTTTCGTTTTTTTTGTTTTTTTAGGGTTTTGCCACAGTCGGGAGGCTCTACCTATGCTCTTTTTTCTTTTGCCCGGTGGGTTTGTTAATTTGGGTGTGCTAAAACAGTGGAGTAATATCTCACGGCTGGCTGGCGCACTGTTTCTGCGAAGTGTCAGAAGCCGGGAAGTGCGCGGCCCAATAGGTTTTACAGGCCGGGCAAAAGGCAGCTTCTACGCGTTTTCACATCCTGAAAATGAGAGTGTGTATTTACACGAGCTATATCAAGTCGTCTAGAAACGTACGTATCAACCACCCCCGCGGGGGCCCGGATCCCCGAGCACTAATTTGGGTGTGCTCGCACAGCCCGCGTGCCTGGATGGGTTTCCCGTTTGGGCCTAATGGTACGCGTCGCGTCTGGCCCCACGCAGGCGCGCTGTCAAGGCGCGCCCGGCCACACCAGCGGTGCCCAGTCCCTCGACGCTTTTCTTCCTGAATTTCAGTGAAAAGTAAGACTACGAGAGTAAAAGCGGCGTAGAAACCCGTACACCGTTCGCTGTAGTGCCGGTCCCGCTCACACGATCGTGCACTCGTCCTTGGCGCGGCCCAAGCGGCCCCGTTTTTTCTTCGCGAGTGGTGGCTGCGAACTTGGGGCCACGGCCTGCGCGGTCTGCGCCAATATGCCATGGTAGGTATTTCCCAGCTTTGATGCGTTTGCCAGACTTGCACCATGTCCGTTTCTCGCGACTTTTCCCTTGGAACTGCCCGTGTGTGTTTTCACCGACGCCACAGACGAAAAGTCGGTGCTGGTGGACGTTCTGCGGGCAGAGTTGCCCATCGAATTGGCGTCCGTCTCCGTGGTGTAGATCAGCTCTGTAGACAAGGCGACGTTTCCCTCGCGTTCCTGGCCCACTCTCATCACGGGATCAAGCCCAAACTGGAGCAACGAGTTCGCCAAGTACATGTAAAACTTGATCCACAAAACCTCCAATTCGTGGGTGAATCTCGTGCCGAATCGCTCGTGGAACGTCTGGATGAACGCCTCGCCCATGAGCTCGAACTGCGCCGGCTCAATTCCCAAAATACGGGCGTGCCGGTTGCCGAGCTGCGTGAGATAGCCATCCAAATTGGACAAGTTCTCGAGCGAGTTGACTGCTAGAGAAAGCACGCCAGCCATGGCCACGGCCTGGTGGCGAAGCGACGGGAATGCGATTTCCAAGCCGGGTGCCATCGTAAGAAGATTCAGATACAACTGTGAGCAGAACGTGGAGGAAGCTCCAAAGGCCTGGCGGGGCTGGGAAATATTGGGTAAAGGTTTTTCCTTGGCCTGAGCCCACAACGAGCCCGGGAGCGGCAAGTTCGAGGACTCCTCGCTGAAAGCGGGTTCCTCGCCTAGCATTTTGTTCCACATGTACCGCAAAAGCGAGATCTCCTTGGGGGAGAGTTCCAAGGTCACTTTGTAGCGAGATTCTACCGCAAGTCCCGACTCCACGGTCTGCTGGCTCTCCACACGGCTGAGCTTATAGTGACCCACGTATCCAGAGGAGCTGGAATTGGTCGAATTTATCGACTGGCTCGAGTGGTTGGAGGGGGCCGGGTGCAACGAATACGTTTCCAGCTCCTGCGCAGTTTTCGACGAAAAATTGGACCTCCGCGAGGCCAAGGTCGATAGCCGGTTCGGTCTCCTGGACAGGGCCGCAGAGGTCAACAGCATCTGGTCCGACTGCTGGTTTTTGTACACTGCCGCAGCAGCATTGAGTAGTTTCATCGTGTATCTGAGAGATGGGTGCGGATCAGGTGAAGGATTTTAAGCAGTCGGTAACGATGATTGAAATCGCTGTCGAAAAGGGGCCAACTCGCGAAATCGCCTTTATTCCGTTCTGGGTGGCTCTGCCGAGTCAAAAACGCAGATCTTCTTTTTCGTGCCACAGTGCAAGGATCTGCAGGGCTCAGATTCAGCTGTGGAAGGTTAAAAGTGGGATCAGAGCTCACGGTTTCGGGGGATACCTCTAGTTTGAGATCAGAATGCTGCAAATCAGGAAAAATGTAACGGGTCGCTGGTATTGAACGATTTCAATCTCAAATCAGAACGGTTTCTTTCATGGTGCTATACGCACTACTTCCCTGCCGAGCCCCGACGACGCAGGGCAAATTCCTCAATTTTGCCCGGGAATTTTGAGATGTGTTGCGTGCACTCCCGGGAGTGGGGGCGTGGGGGGCGTCTCCGACCAATCGCAGAGTCAGCCAACCAGGAAAGATGCGTACTTTCTTCCTTCTTGACGCTGTCGATTACGGATCTTGATATTGCGGGGCTCTGTGCCTCGGGCGGCCGCTGACGTGTGCATCGAGAAAAATGTGGGCGAACGCCCCGATCCAGTTTTCCGGCACCTATGATAACGTTCGGGCTTTCCCACGTAGGACTCGCGAAATTGGGGTTTTCTGGATTTGGCAATTTCCACAAATTGCACCTAATAATGGCGCATGATTTTCTTGCCCAGTTGGTGGCGGGAGGCTTCCAAGGATTTCCTTGTAGCAGCGAAAAAATACCCTCTGCAAAGATTTCGACCATCCGTGACTCTGCGCCTGGGTGAGTATTGGTACTTTGTTGCGGGTATCTAACAGCAAAGTGAACGTCTAGTTTATCCAAGGGCGGACATTGTACCAAGAAAATCACAATTATCTGTCTTATGGTCGGCCACGTAATACGTCGTGGAAGCCCTGACAGCCCACCTGAAGAAGGGTTAGGAATACCCAGGAAAGTACAAATATGCAAGATGTCAATCCTGGGTTGTCCAAAACGCTCACCATGGCCTGCTCTTCCTGCAGCGTTTCTCTCGTGTATTCTGGCACAGGTGTGGAGTTGGTCCTCTTTAGCTCAGAAGCATTAGATTAGTGCATGCCGAAAATGAAACTTTGCACGTCAACTCTGAAATATGGCCAGAAAATCCACTTTGTTTGAATGCAAAATACTGCGCAAAAAGCTCGATTATTGCACCCCGGTGCGTTGTCAAATTTCACCTTAATTTCCTGCCCGTGCCCTCCATCCCAATTCCTTACTAGCACCCAACAGTCGTTTACTTTCGCTTGCTGCCTTCCCCATGAGCAAATAAGAACAACGGATGGAAAAAGAAACCTCGTGGGGACGTGGCTTTTGCTTGCCAAGCCAATACGCAGCTCGGGAATCTGAGGAGGCGTCTGCATGCGGGCACGCCGTTCACTAATGTCGGCCAAGACACCTAAAAAGGCATTCTGAAGAAATATATATAGAAATGGAGGAGTGACTAATGGCTCGTGCCCAGACATGTGCGTTAGGTGAATGGAAAGAGAGTGTCCTTTTCAGTGGCGAGCTGCGGGTGCGGGCGAGCGCAGAAATGGCCAAACGAATGGGTGAAAGTGCGGTTCAGGGTCTTCGCAGAGGGCTCGGGGTCTTCAGAGGGTTCAGATTGTGGGTGATTCGAGTGCCCGACGAAAACTGGCCTCTTGGAAGATGCAGTGTGTGGGAGATACAAGTGCTCATTCGCAGACTGTCTGTTGGCTTAGCAGTGTGGTAGATTTCCTGTCTGGCAGTAATATCTACCCGTCGATGGCCATGCGTATCCGGAGGCAGATCAGGTTTACCAACTTGTTCGCCGGGTCTGTCTCAGATTCCCGCAGAGCCAGCTTATGATGAGAACACCAATGCTGTAACGGCGAGCAACAATGAAATGAGAAGTCTCCAATAACCCTCAAGCCCAAATTGCCAACCCCCGACCGCTGAGAGAGAGTCATATTATTATATCTTGCTAAGTAGTAGTGCGGTCGCGTAGACAAGACCTGCTGTTATAAAGCCACCAATTCGCCAAACCAAATCACCAAACCAAATCACGACACCACCAATCACCGGTTCACCCCATGGCGCCCCCCTCCTTCTCCGCGTCCGAGTCCACGAGGTCCTCCTTGGGCACCTCTGCATAGTAGCACTGCAACGCCCGGTGTAACGCAGGAACCAACTTGTCCCACGCCAAAATCCGCACATCCTTGTCGAAACCACGTGGCTTGCGGATGTCGTAGCGCATGATACGGCGGGCAAAGTCGCGCCTGGAGTCGCTGCGTTCTCGTGTGGCCGACTTCTTCAGCGAAAGTGGCTTTTTCAGCCAAAACGGCATCAAGTTCAGCCGGATGCGGCCCTTTTCCTTGCGTAGCAGGCCGGCGCTCATGGTGGTCAGCGCAATGAGCGCCTCGATGATGTTGACCACCTCCACGGACGTGATGCTAAATCTAATACCGCTTTCTTCGTCCTCTAACAGAAGATAGTTGAGGCACGAAACCTCCACTACACCCACATCCGGCGGGGCTTTTTCGGGCTCCGGGTGCTCCAACGCCAGCCCCACCACCAGGAACGAGGCACTGATCACGTGCCCCGTCTGGCGCCGCTCCATGCGGATGATCCTTCTGCCGTCCTGTCTCTCCTCAAAGCTCCACGGAGTGCGGTTGATTTCATCCACCAGCGCGCCTACGATCTTCAACTCCACGGGCACGTACTCGATGTTCGTTTTCTGGCTCAGATAGGGCGGCCGGGTAACGGCGCCGCTGGCGATCCCCCGCACCAACTCGTACTTTTTGGGTGCGTCCGGCCGGTATTTGGGTCCCTCGAAATGGCCCAAGTACATGCTGGGCACGCGCTGCGACTTTTTGCGGGGCAGCCCCGACACCGCCCACGCTTTTGGCGACGTCGTGTAGTTGGGAAAAGCCTCGACGCCACTGGTTATCAGCGAGCTGCGTCTGGTGCTGGACAGCAGGGAGTTTGTGCGTGTCTGGCTCGTTTTTTGCCGTTTTTGCGCTTTAGCCGCCGGCACCTCGAGGGGCAGACTGCGCTGCGTGATCTGTGCCATGATCAAGTCTGGTTCCGTGTACGCTGACTGGGGTTTTCTGTCCTCTAGACCATAATGTTCTTCCTGATCATCGGAAAAAAACTGCGAGTTTTGGGCATACCCCAACGTGCTCGGGCCCATCTGGTCGATCTGGCCATTGAAGCTGCTGCGCAGGCTGATGCAGTTCGAGAAGCTGTCGTTGGGGTAGTGCTGGTGGTACTTACTCGGGTACAGGTAGTTTTCGTCGTAGTTTTCGCCAGCGTCCAACTCTGTGCCCGGTAGGTTACCCGGCTGCAACCACTCCGGGTTGGACTGCTGGAACTGCGACGGGTGGAACAAGGCTAGTAGCTCGTTGGAGTACTCCATGGCAGGGAAATAAATAGCCAAGTACGGGCCTGCAAGCGCCTAATATTGCAGACGGAGGAAGCTGCAAAAAAGGCAAGGAGGCAAAAGGGGCAGCACACGCACGGTAGTAACAGCGGGCGCCAGGGAAGCAGTGGTGAAAGAATTGCAAGACAGACGTCGGACATCTGGGGGCCATCAGCTTATAAACCGTGGCCCCGCCTTCGACAGAAGCTGTGCTGCAAGAGCGTGTGCCTCTTTACGCACCCCTAGCATTCAATAAAAGCAGCACATGCATACAGCGGGAAGGCTTTTCTCTCTCGATGCACGCAGCGATGCGTGGCGGCTAAAGTTTGTAAGATTTAGCTGCATCGGCGTGCGTGCGTTTGCGTAGGGGCTGCGACCTGCCTGCAACCTGCTGCAGCTTGCCCACAGGGCGCGGCTGCTTCCTCGCACCGCATGCAACAGCGAAGCCTCTTGGCATTGAGCAACACCTCGTCTGCCATTAGCCCAGGGCTAACCACCGCCCGCAGGCGAAACGCATTTGCTGGTGGAGACGAGGAAGATGTAGAAATCTCGGGGCCCTGCCCACGTCCGCGCAAAGGTTGTTTTTGCGTGCTTGCCGCAGGCATCATTGAGCTCTGGTGAAACAATGGCGAAAATCACTTGTCGCCTGGCATTTTTCCGAATCTATCAAAAAAGGGCTGTGGCGGTGTTTGGCAGCGAGGGTGTCCAGGCAAAGTGAAACGGCGTTTCCGGCCCACGCGAGATCCCGTCGTTTTCTGTTTCTATTGGCCAGGTTATTTTTATCCTCCGCCATCGGCGTGCAACATGCGGGGACCTCGTTTCTTCAGCAATTCAACGGGCCACTCTGGGAAAAGCGGGAAGCTGGAGGGAAAAAGAAAACAAAAAAAAGGACAATGGACAGCGCCTGCCCCAAGCCGAAAGGCGTCCCAAAAAAAAATCCCACGTGAATCGAGGCCTGCTGCCCAGGTGAGCCGCGACCAGCCCGTGAAGATTTGCCTCTGTGTGCGAGAACAATGGCACCAGAAAGAGCACTTTTGCCATATCGTGGTTGAGCATGCCCGCCCGCGAGGCGCTCCCGACGCCTGAGGGGCTTTTCGGCAGAGGCCCGTCCAAGAAAAACACCCTTCCTGTATAGCTAACGTCATTTATTAGCTGCCGTAGTGGAGTGGTAGTAAAGCGACGAGCTCGACAGGCGTGCTGGGGTTCGTGCCCTGCAATTCCTGCCAGAGCTGCTGGTTGCGATTTCTCTAATTCTGCCAATTTTAGCGTCGCCGTGCACGACCCGCTTGCACTTGACGTTTGGGACAACACCGTCTCAGCCACCTTCCACGTATAAGCATCCGGATTAGCAGCTCTGGCATCAGGCCATTTTCGTGTGCGGAGGGCCGCTGCTTCTACGGGCTTCTGCTGCGTATTTGGTTTTCCATTTCTCCGGCTGACAAATGAACTGCCTCTTTGGTTCTTCCGGGGTTTCAGGCTGGTTTCTGCCTGTGCCTTTCTCCTCGGGTTGCCCGTACGCCTGTGTATTTACAGCAAACATGGGCTCCGCCAGGAGAGCTTGAAACTGATTTTCGAGACATCTCCGTGGCAGACGTGGACGGTGGGAATGATCCGGCCGCTTATTCTGGCCATAATCGGAGCCTGGCAGGGCTGAGAACCATGTTTCAGGATGAGTGGCGGGTGTCAACAAGGTCTGCGATGGTGAGTGCTACTGGTTGGTGATAATAGTCATTCCCAATAGATTAAGCAATACTACAATAGTCGGACCTAATGGTCGATCCCAATATTCACTCCTAACAATTTCAATGCCCAATCCCAGGAGTCAATCCAACAGTCGAAGCCAATGACATTCAGCCTGAAGACTCAATCCAATATTGAATCCAGTCTTGAATCCTGTTCAATCCAACATTCAGTCCCAAAACTCAGTCCTAATAGTCAATCAAAGTACTCAATTACAGTACTCAATCACGATACTCACCACAGTACTATTTCGGTTCTAATAGTAAACCAACCAATCCAACAGTCAGTTTATTAGTTTATCCAATAGTCAAATCAATACCCACTCGAGTTATCGATCCAATATCGATTCCAATACGCCATCCCGTGTCAATCCAACGGTCAATGCAGTACTCAGTCCTACTATCTCAGGCAGGTCGTGCAATGCTATCCAATACTCAAATCAATTCTCGATCTACTACTCAATTGAATACTTATTCCAATAATCAATCCAACGCTCAGTCCCAATGCTCGATCGCATCAATCAATTGGTCACTTCAGCACACAATTCAATACTCAATTGGATCCCCAATTCGACATCCAATCCAATACCCATCCCAATAGATCACATGAGACGTGTAATGCATCGATAGTCAATTCCAATACTGCGTCCTAATTGGCAATCCCCATAATCAACTTAATGCCCGATCCCAATGCTCGATCCATTATTCAATCCAAATACTCAATTTTTGAAGATCAAATAATCTTCAATCCCACAACCTACAATACCCAACCTGGTCTCCTTCCCTACAACCCTACTGGTATAACACTATGTTTCATTCATATATACTGTACGGCACTAGTTCTTCTTGTACTTGGGGTACAAGTTCTGGAACACGTACACGTCTCCCAACACCAAGGCGGTCACGAGACCCGCGTGGATCGCCACCACGTACTTGTTGTCGGTGCGGATGTGCGCACGCTCAGCGTACACAAACCATCCCGCTGTGGCACCACCCAAAATCACCGCAAGCTGCGACAACACGACGGGGTTTTGGAGCTCCTCCGTGGCGCTGGCCACGGCGTCTGAGTTCACCTTCGAGCTCACGGTGGATACTGCACACGCGTACTTCTCCTTGACGAAGTTGATCGCCTTCTCGATGTAGGGCGCGGACTTCTTCTCCAAGTCATCGAACTCCTTCTTGAGCTCCTCCGCCTGCTCTTTGCTGGCCTTGGCGGCCCTGGCGGCGAGCTTCTCGACCTCCTTGGCGGCCTCGTGGCGTTTTTTCTCGAAAGTTTGACCATCCAAGGTCTCAACAGATCCCTGTGGTTCAGTGGTTCTTTCGAGCTTGGCGGGCTCAGGGATTTTCTCGACCTTGGTGGGGCCGGAGGATGCGGCGGCTTCGGCGTAGGACATGGTTGGTTGTGGCAAGTAGGGAATAGGATTCTTTATAACTGGGAGGGAAAAAAGAAATGGGTCGCTTGGATGGAGTAGTATTAGAGTGAGCGTGCGTCTTGAGCAAGCTCGTGGCACGCCCCCAGATTCCTGCTTTGCTGTCCTGTATATAGCCCGTGCGCGCAGTCCGCTCCAGCTTCCACGGCTGATTGCTGTGAACCCTGTCGCGTGCAAATGGCCACCTGGGGAAACGGCACTGGTGGACCGTTCGTTAAACGTGGGTGTTTTTGTTTCACATTCGTTTCAGGTACGTTTCAGGTACGGTTGGCCTTTTGCACTCGGTCCGTGCCTGCGCAGGCCCGCCACCCCGTTTTGCGACCATTCGCTAGGTTGCTCTGTTTAGACGCCATACCCTATCTGCGTCATTGCTCAGGGCGCGAGTCATGTGCCCGGCTTCACCCGCGCACCCGTACCTCCCCATCGGGGTGAGACACGGCACCTAGGGCTGCAGCCCTGGTCGGTGCACGGGTGCGGTGCGAAAAAACGATAGAAATTTTCCAGGGCCAGATTTTCGTCTTTTGTTCCTCAGTTTTATCGATCGAAAACCAACCCCCCGGCTTTCCACGTAACATTCCGATAAACACTATGTCCGCCCCAGCCGCAGCAGCCCCAGGTGGTGCCCCAGGTGCCCCAAAGAGAGAGTTTGGCAGAAAGCCAAGAGGCCCAAGAAGAGGCAGAAGAGACGAGGAGAAGGGATGGACCCCCGTCACCAAGCTCGGTAGATTGGTAGCCGCCGGCAAGATCTCGTCCATCGAGGAGATCTACTTGCACTCTTTGCCTGTCAAGGAGTACCAAATCATCGATGCTTTGCTCCCAGAGTTGAAGGACGAGGTGATGAAGATCAGATCTGTCCAGAAGCAGACCAGAGCCGGTCAGAGAACCAGAATGAAGGCTGTTGTCATCATCGGTGACTCCAACGGCCACGTTGGTTTGGGTATCAAGACCGCCAAGGAGGTTGCCTCTGCCATCAAGGCCGCCATCATCATCGCCAAGTTGTCCATCGTGCCCATCAGAAGAGGTTACTGGGGTTCCAACTTGGGTGAGCCTCACTCCTTGCCATGTAAGGTCACCGGTAAGTGTGGTTCCGTCTCCGTCAGATTGATCCCAGCTGCCAGAGGTAAGGGAATCATCGCCTCGCCAGTCGTCAAGAAGTTGATGCAATTGGCTGGTGTCGATGACGTCTACACCTCCTCGTCCGGTTCCACCAGAACCACCGAGAACACCTTGAAGGCTGCTTTCATTGCCATCGGTAACACCTACGGTTTCTTGACCCCCAACTTGTGGGACGTCAAGCCTTTGGGTGCTTCGCCATTGGACACCTACGCCGAGGAGGCCAAGGGTGCCAAGAGAAGATACTAAGCTACAGGCTGTGTGTTTACTTAATACATTCTCGAAACTTAGTTTGATTGTAGGTCTATATGTAATGTAGGATTAGGAATTGTGCCATTGGCTGTCGATGCTCCAGGACTAGGTCTTTCTAGAGCTGAGAACAAGAGGAAGTAATGGCGTTTTCGCTCAAAGACTTCCAGTATCGTTGCCTTGAGGTGCTTAGTAATAATATTTACCTCTTTTCGTTTGACAGCGGTAATCAGAAGAACTGTATGGTGTTCTTCGTTGTCTACTATACATCTAATGTACAATGAGCGTTTTCCCTGCTCATGTCCACTATTTGGGTCGTCAAGTCAATATTGGTCGTTATTCGTAAGTCGTTACTCGTCACTATTCACAGGTCACAATTGGTAGGTCATCATTCGTAAGTCACTAATCATAGGTCATTAGGCGTAAACCGTTAATGGGAATTCGCTTTTCTTAGGTCATTATTCGTTAGTCGTTATTCGTAAGTCATGCTGTGGCGCTGGCACGCTGCCATGCTGGTCTTTTCCGAATTTTTTCGGTCTTATTTTACTTTTTCTTTTTTTTTTTCTTTTTTTTTTTGATAACAATATATAAAACATTAGATCTGGGTGGCCTGCTCCATCACCTGGTCCTCGGCAACAGCAAACAGCCGCTCCATGGTGGGATTTTGGTTTCCGAAAAGCGCCTGCTCGCGGCCGTCGGGATGCCTGAAGTAACAAGGCTTGTTTTTGCACTCGTTCCCGAAACGACAATCCTCGGCGATGGGGTGGTTGAACGTGCAATCCATCCGCGTGCAGTTGTACCCAGCACGGCACGCCACCAGCGAAGTAGCGTGTCTTTTAGGGCACGACTGGTTCGTACAGCCGAGGCCGAATTTGCACTGCTCCAACGTGGTGGGCGTGCGCGACATGTACTTGTTGTAGGACTGCTGGGGAGCAAATTTTCTGGCTGGGGGCGGGGCAGCCACGGGCGCAGGGGCCTGGTAGTTGGGTGACGAGTGTGCGTACTGGCAGTTTTCGTTCTGGCAGTTTTTGTTCTCGCGGCACCATTTCTGGATGATCACCTTGGCGTCCTTGTTTGCGGGTGTCGGGTGGCCGAACGGACACAACTCCTTGGAGCAGAGAATGCCGTACTTACACAAGGTCACTTGGGGAGCAGAAAACTTCTGGTTTTTGCGGTCCAAGAACTGCTGCTTCGTTTTCTCCAACTCCTGCATCAATGCTCCGTCCTCGGAAGGATGCAAATAGTCGCACGAACCCGGTGGGTTAGGACAGTTGGGGTACGCAAAGCATTTCTTAGTGGGGTGTGCCAACGTACACTCCTTGTTTTTGCAGTGGGGAAAGTCGGGACAGCGGCCCTTGGGCGGCCTGGGCGTGAACGGCTGCATGTTCACCGAGTCGCTGGACGCCAACGCCAACGCCTTTTGCAAATTTGCGGCGTTTTGCAAGCCAAAGCTCTTTTTCTGTGTTTTGCCGTTGTTATTGACATAGTCCTTGCCGACGCCGCCCATTTTGCCGGCGGCACGGGGTCCCTTGGCGATGCCGCCGTTGCCGCCGTTGCGTTTGAAATCCGTGGCCAGTTTTGTGAAGTTTACATGGACGTCCTTTTTGTCCCCTTGGGGTCCCTTGGGAAACTGCGGCAACGCCGCGGGCCCCGCCAGGGGTGGGGGGAACGGATTAGCCGCCGTCGCGGCCTGGAAAGGGTTGGTCTGCATCGGCGGCGGGAACACGGCGGTGGCAACAGGAGCGTCCTGCTGGAAGGTGGAGTTGGTCGTGTGGAAGTCGGTTTGTGGCGGCACGTTTTCCGCCGGTGGAGCCTGTGGCTGTTGCTGTGGCGGCTGCTGGAATGCCGGCGGCTGCTGCTGCAAGGGGGCCTGGTTTTGTACCTGGTCCAAGCGGGCAATCTCCTCGAAAACACGGCCCATGAACAACTCGTCGATAGGGATGTTGACCACCTCCTTGACCTCGCTGCAGATTTCTGCGGCGGTCCGGTTTTGCCCGATCAACATGTTGATATAGTCGGCGGTATCCTGGGCGTCGTCAGGGATGTTGAACGTGGACGTCAACTCGTTGACTAATAGCGGCGTGAGCTGCTTTGCGACGGGTCCTTCAGGATCGTAGGGCATGGCGAATCTGGCGGTTTTGGGTGTTTTTTGTGGATTTGTGCACTAGCAGAATTATAGCACTTTTTGGCTGTGAAAAAACGCGGTGTGGTGGCGTTTTTGGGCGCTTAGTGTTGGTCCTTAGAGAAGTACTTTACCAGTAGCTGAGTAGAATGTTCCACCGACCTGCCAATGGGGCGGTGCGCGCACGACCCGGCGCGTTTTCGCTACTCACTTCTAATGCTCACCATACCTTTCACTGTATCTTCTACAGCACACCAATTCCACAAAAAGATGTCTGTGAATATCTTTGGCGACCAGGCCACCGAGGAGCGTGCGGAGAACGCCAGAATGTCGGCGTTTGTCGGCGCCATCGCAGTGGGTGATTTGGTGAAAACCACCTTGGGCCCCAAAGGCATGGACAAGCTTTTGCAGTCCAGTTCCGATCCCGACCGGTCGCTTGTGACCAACGACGGAGCCACGATCTTGAAGGCCATTCCGCTCGATAACCCGGCGGCTAAGGTGTTGGTCAACATCGCCAAGGTCCAGGACGACGAGGTTGGTGACGGCACGACCTCGGTCACGGTGCTAGGCGCCGAGCTTTTGCGTGAGGCGGAGAAGTTGGTGGACAAAAAGATCCATCCGCAGACGATCATCGAGGGTTTCCGCATTGCACGTGACGTTTCCATCAAGGCGTTGGACCGGATCGCGGTAGACAACGCGGCGGATAAAGACAAGTTCCGTGCGGATTTGGTGAACATCGCCAAAACCACACTTTCGTCGAAAATCTTGTCCCAGGACAAGGAGCAGTTTGCCGAGTTGGCTGTGGACGCGGTGTTGCGCTTGCGCGGGCTGACCAACTTGAACAACATCCAAATCATCAAGAAATCGGGGGGCAAAATGGCCGACTCGTACTTGGACGAGGGTTTTATTTTGGAGAAGAAGTTCGGCATCAACCAGCCGAAGAAAATCACCAACGCCAAGATCTTGGTCGCCAACACTTCCTTGGACACCGACAAGGTGAAGATTTTTGGCGCCAAGTTTAAGGTCGACTCCACGCTGAAGTTGGCCGACTTGGAGAAGGCCGAAAAGTTGAAGATGAAGGCCAAAGTGGACAAGATCAAGAAGTTCGGCATCAACGTTTTCATCAACAGGCAGCTCATCTACGACTACCCGGAACAGCTCTTCAGCGACGCCAAAATCAACTCTATCGAGCATGCGGACTTCGACGGTGTCGAGAGATTGGCACTTGTCACGGGTGCCGAGGTTGCGTCTACGTTCGACAACCCCGAAAAAGTCCGCTTGGGCTCGTGCGAGTCCATCGAGGAGATTCTTATTGGTGAGGACACGTTCTTGAAGTTTTCAGGGGTGGCTGCCGGAGAAGCGTGCACGATTGTTTTACGGGGTGCCACAGAACAGGGTTTGGACGAGGCCGAGAGGTCCTTGCACGACGCGTTGTCGGTGTTGTCGCAGACTACCAGAGAAACACGCACGGTGTTGGGAGGTGGATGCTCAGAAATGGTCATGTCCAAGGCAGTCGACCAGGCAGCCGCTAACGAGACCGGGAAAAAGTCGCTCGCCGTCGAGGCGTTTGGCCGTGCTTTGCGTGCTTTGCCCACGATTTTGGCGGACAACGCTGGGTTCGATTCGAGTGAGTTGGTGGCCAAGTTGCGCTCTGCCATCTACAACGGCATGACCACGTCCGGGTTGGACTTGAACGAGGGCAGGGTCGCGGACATGAGGGACATGGGCATCGTGGAGTCGTACAAGTTGAAGCGGGCTGTGGTGTCCTCGGCATCTGAGGCGGCAGAGGTGTTGTTGAGAGTGGACAACATTCTCCGTGCCAAGCCCAGAACCGCTGACAGAAACCGTTAAGCTGATGGGTAGGAACAAGTATCGCACCCTTTCTTGTATAGTATAGGTTTTCGGAGTATAGATTAATGGATCACGGAAGACACGCCGGGTGGTGGTACCCAGAGACGCCATGTATTTGCCAAATAGTCTGTGCGTTGGTAGTAGTAGTTAGTCTTTCATAGAGGAGAGTATCACTGGTATTCGTGGCCGGTGCTGAGTTTTAGACTGGACTAAATAGCACGCTATTTTGAGTGAGCCAGTGTTTCGAGTATTACTCTGCCTATTTTACTTGCCAGAAAGGACCATTTGATTATGACAGCTATGATATTGCGAATGAGAAGGGAACAATTGATGATGGAAGCGGTTGGAGTGTGCTGATGTTTCCAAAACTTACATGGCGTTCGCCTTGGTTCAATGTTTCATCTTGAAGATCTATGAAATTACTGTTCTAACATCTGTGGCAGTCTAGTAAAAAAAATAAGGGCGTCCTCACGATCGGTTTTCAGCTTGAGAAATACAATCGTATGGTGAAGGACAATGCTTCATTGGAGGTACTTTCTAGAAGATTTGGTTCAAGTGAAGGGTCTCAAGAAAACTATACAATATTTGAAGTTTTCGTGTTACCGATCTAGCTCGAGAAAGTGAAAGAGTACGAGGATACACAGAAACTGATCGTTTTATGGTTGTTTCCAATGAATCGATTTATCGGATCCAGATTTCAAGCATACGGGTGAAATATAATGAAACTTTTTTCCACATTCAGAGAGTAATAGAATAGACAACGTCATAGAAAAAAAGGTGTGGAAACGTGAAATACAGTCTTTTTAGCAGAGCTTGTGGCAGAGAGTAGCGCTTGGAAAGGTACTGATCTGAATCACAAGAGAACGACGAAAAGTCGGTCAATTGACAAATGATAGATAGAAGAGGTAAAAAATGGGAGACTTTCTAGTCTCTCAAAAACATACGTCGATTAAGGATAAAAGCTGGTTGTTTGTGAATTGTAAAAGACGAATCAGATATCGGAGTGATTAACCTTGAATATTACCTTATTAGTTGTCATAGTTCAGGTATACCCAATGGTGGGTGAAGGCAATGTAGTGAAATGGAGGAATACTCAATTAGGGAGTGATCTTGGTGGAAACAGTCCTCTTTTGGGGCTCAAAGACGAATATTCATATATTGCTTTACTTCTCCTTTTCGCGTGTTGAAAAGCTAGTATACGAAACCATAACTATGTACCATATGATGCCCAGGAATACCAGGCTCACCTTTCTGATCTTTTTTATCTAAGACCGTCTCAATGTTAAAAGAACGACAAGCCAAAAATACGGAGCCCAAGGTGATGAAATCGTTCCAAAGCGCTTCCTAAAATGAGCACATGACTCTTCTACATACTTCGAGGCGTAGATTGGCCACGAACATGAGGAGATTCTACTAGTGATGGAGATCGACATAATACATTTGCTTAATTTGGTTCCAACCATTTCACCACATGAAAAACCATCATGATAGGACACTCTACATTATTATAATTTACATGAACACGGGTGGATCGTCCCTTCCACACTCCTAAAAGTCACACCCCTCCATTGTCTATACACATATGGTGCCGTCTCGTGACCCTTGTCACCTATGGTCTCAAGCGACGGGGGTCTCTTGGGAAGAGCGACGCGCGGCGGATGTTCTTCAAGTCCAAGTAGAACATCAACACGCGCTCCAAGCCAATACCTCCGCCCGCATGTGGCGCGCAGCCGTACGTGAACGCATCCACGTAGTCGCTGATGCCCTCCTGGTGGTGGTCCACGCCGTGGGCCGCCATGCGCTCCTTCAACAACTCCGGGTCGTGGATACGTTGAGCACCAGACAAGATCTCCTCACCGCGCATGAAGAAGTCGTACGAGTTAGAATAACGTGGGTCCTCGGGGCACGGCATGGTGTAGAACGGACGCACGGCCAATGGGAACTTGTCTAAGATGTAGAAGTCCGTGTCGTACTTGTCGCGCACCAAGCGGCCCAAGAGCTTCTCATTCTCAGTAGACAAGTCGTCAAAGTCAGCCACGTCCTTACCGGCCGCGCGCAACATGGCAATACCCTCCTTGAAATGCAAACGCACCATCTTGCCGTCCGCAGGCAACTTGAACTCCTCGACCGGGAACTGGCGGCGCACGGTGGCAATCTCCAGCGCATAGCGCGTCTTCAATTGCGAAAAGATGTACACAAACAAGTCCTGCAACACGGCCATGGCCTCGTCGTAGTGCTCCTCGAGCGCCATCTCCAAGTCCAACCCGACGAACTCGGTCATGTGCCTGTGCGTGTTGGAGTTCTCCGCACGGAACACGGGGGCCACCTCGAACACGCGCTCGAAGTCCGCGGCGATCAACTGCTGCTTGTAGAACTGCGGCAGCTGGGCCAAGTACGCGGCACGTTTAAAGTACAGGATCTCAAACACGTTGGAGCCGCCCTCGGTCGCGGCGCCGAGAATCTTGGGCGTGTGGATCTCCGTGAAGTTGCGCTTGCTGAGGAACTCGCGGAACAACGCGGCGATGCCGTGCTGGATGCGGAAGATGGCCTGGTTGGTGGGTGTTCTGAGGTCAATCACACGGGCGTCCAAACGCGTGTCGAGGTTCACCACGGGCAATCCCGCGGCCTGTGCCTCCGCGTCCGACCGAGACGCATCCTCGAGCAACATGGGCAACTGCTCGGGCGTCTCCTGGATCGTGTAGATCTTGGTCACGTGCACCTCCGCGTCCTGGACTGTGGCGGACTTGATCGGCTCGTCCACGCGGCGGACGACACCGTGCACCAACACGATCGACTCGAGGTTGACAGCGCCGGCCCACTTAACCATTTGCTTGGAGACCGTGGTGCCGTTGGCCTTGACGAGACCCTGCACCAAATGCTGCTGCTGACGGAAGGTCAAGAACGCCATGGTGGCGCCCTGCTGGCGCGAGTTGTGTGCCCTCGCACGGAAAACGATCTCCTGGCCGTCGTTGGCGGCAGAAAGGTCGATGAACTGCGCACGTGGGAGGTTGTCCTTACGCGACGAGTTGATCAAGGGCAACTTTCCGTAGTTCTCCTTGGCAGGGTCGTTGGCGGCCTGGGCATCCTTCTCAGCACGCTCAAGTGCCAATTGCGCCTCGCGCTCGGCCTTTTTGCGGGCCTTCTCGCGCTCTTTCTCCAACTTCTTTAGCGCCTTTTTCGACAATGGCTGTCCATCTTCGCCTAGCACGACGTCGGCGGGAGTTTCTGCGGAACCCGCTGTGGTTTCTTGGGGCGCGGATTCTTTGGGCGTGTTTTCCTGGAGCGAGAGCTCGTGGATTTTGGTGGCTTCTTCTGCAGACATGATGAAGAGAAGACGTATGGAGCGGCTGGAGGGTTGAGGTGAGTCAAAAAAATTTGACTGTGCAGGTGTACGGGTGTGTGGGGAGGGAGAAGAAGCAGAAGTGAAGAGGGAGAAGTAGGGGAAAGAGTAGGATGAAGGGGGTGTTGGTTTGGGTTGTTTGAGAAGGATTTCTGGTTTTTCCTGTGTTTTTTGTTCTTTGTTTTTTGCTCGTTTGTTCGTTTGCCTGGTGCCCTGGACCCTGGTGCCCAGTAGCTAATGGGGCACGCACTTCTCCCCACGCCTGTCACAGACCCATTGTTCCAAACGTTCTGTTTAAAGTTGTTTGTTTGCTGAATGCCGGTCTTTAATTGCAGTTTTTGAGTGGGGGCGTCATGTATGTCTAGCAGGTGTGCTAGCCAGCAGCTTCGTCTATCATATGTGCATCCAGTTTCTCTTCATCCCATTCGTTCTCTTTCATCAGTTGAAATATCTTTAAAGCTCTTAGGTCCAAAATAGGCTTCCCTTCTCCTCTCTCTGTCCTGTTCTCCCACTTTTTTTTCCCTCTCTGTTGCCAAAGTCCCCTGCTATTGATAATATATTAGAAAACGAGGCCGCTACCGCGTCGCTGCACTTTTTTCAAAAACCACTGCAAAAATCGACCTCCCCATTTCCGGTACAGTTTCACGTCTCTGTGTGGCCAAACAAGAAGAAAGAACGAGAAAACCCAGTTTCACTTGTTTGGCCCCATTGTGTGCCACACATGGAGGAGATTGCGACGAACCTCAATGCAAGTCATTTGCACCCAGTTGCCCGGGACGCACAACCATGCAGTGCGGCCAACCTGAGCAATATTCCCCATACTTGTTGACACTTTTTCCCGGTATTGCCTTGTTACTTTTTTAGCCACAATGCCGAAGCCAGGTCTGGACTTGTGAGGTTGTCCTTTTTTCGAAATAGTCGGAAACGCACGAAGCCACAGCCTGTCAAGCGTTAACGAAGCCGGACAGAGATGGCACGGACTTCGGCTAAACGGCCGGTTTTCCATGGAAACGTAGTTTCTGATTCTGGCACTTGCCCAGCGATTGCCTAAAAAAGACCGGGGGCCCGGGTCTCCGGATACCCCAGGACTGGCCCGTTTCAAGAGGGCTCAATTGCATCCTATGCATGGTATGTCTGCAGCAAGGGCCCAGTGCTGCATCTATGGGTGGTGTTATATCTTTTGTTTTTCGAGGCAGATCTGAAATCCCCCCGACAAACAAGGGCGTGCGTTTTTGTTCGAACATGTCAAAGCTCGAAATGCTTTTGACACCACCGGGAAAACAAGATAAGGAAATTGAGCAAATATGGCCGTGGGGTGTGATCATGGCTGAGTTTAACAATGGGACGTAGCTCTACAGAGGGGGGCAGTGAAATAGCTAGAAAGTATATAAGTAGTAGGCTCGACGTTGACAACGGCAGGTGAAAGAATCACAGGAGATCCAGAAAATGAAGACTGCTTTCCTTTTCGTTCAGTACGTGTTGTTTGCCAGGGCCCTCGCAGTGGAGGAAGCCTCAGACGATTGGGTGAGTGTCTTGAAGATCGAGGAAGTCAAGCAGGACGACGGTAACGCCGCCGTAGTGTACGCCTACTCGTTGCAAGACGACTACAAGGACATGCGTCTTCCTTCTTGGGTGAACAGCTGGGACGACATCATGTTCAATACTTTGGGCGAGAAGAAGTACGACGTGAAAGTGGACCCCAAGCTCGGCAAGGACGCCGTGGCCAAGCTTGTGGTGTTCAGCATGGCGTCCGGGTATGCGGTCGAGAAATGGCACAGTGCTGCGTTGAAGAAACGGTTCGTGGGTGTCGATTTGGAGGCTATGGTGAACACCCTATGGGAAACAGGCAATATGCCGCAGAGCCTGGCGGGGGCCGCGCCGGAGGAGATTGCTGAACAGGCCCAGTCCTGGAGCCTCGCCAAAAGATGGATCCATACCTACGCAGACAAGTTCCTGTGGGTCTACGCTGCTGAAAACACCGCACGAGTGCTGGCACTCCATGCGTTGCAGGACGAGTTGCACGCCAAGAGGGGAGACGTGATGTCGGTGAAACACCCCGCCATTTGCAAGACTACAGACACCTGGATCGGGTGTCTTCTGTGGTCGGGAGGCCTTCAGCAGATCCACTGCGGCACTGCTGCGCACGTGATCTGGACGGGAATCGACGGCAAGGCCGAGGACGACTGGGTCAGTGCCAAGTCGTTTGGCTCTCTTATCCACAAGCGGTGGACGGGGCATTTCTACCAGCACACGCGCCACAACGCGTGCCTCTCGAACAGATCACTGGGATGCACCTGAACGATGGCGAGTAGTTAGTTTGATCGAGTAGCGACTTTCTGTAATACGATTTGTGTCTTAAGAAAGAGGTTGGGTGAAGGTAGACTTAGGGAGGACCTTCTTTTTGAAGACAAATCGTATGGAGTTATCCACGACTAACCAATACAGACAAAATCCGTAATGCATCTGGATAGCGACCCGGGTTACTGTTTTTTTATCAAAGACACAATGACTTTCCCAAACCTCAGCTCCTCCCCTCACTCTACCCAATGTTCATGCTATGTCAGTCTGACAGCACTTTAGTGAGCTCCAACGCTTGCTTCAATTGCCGGTGAAAAAGAGGCTGTATGTCTACGCTTCGCTATGATCCTCTTTGCCTGTTTCCAATTTCTCAAATCGACTCGATATCTGACATGCATCTCGTATTGGTCTCAGGATCTGGATGCGACTTGGATGGATGCTGGTCGGATCTTCAGCTCGATCAAAAGTTATTTTTGTACTGTGGTTCTTTTTTCCTGGCTATTATAATGGAAGAAAAGTCCCTTTTACGGCAAAATTCTCATGATTTGCTCCTGAAAGTGGTTGACAATGTCTCCGGCACAGTCCCCCTAGAGCCAAGACTAAAACTGCGATTAACACCCCAATTTTTGTCCTGTGTCTTTCTAAAGAGGCCAGGCACACTTCAAATACTTTTAAATACCATTTGGTAAACAAAATTTACACTTTTGTCACTTTTCGTGTTTCTTTTCATGCAGACCGACTTATACAGGCAGCAGACTTTCCCCAACATGAAATAGGTCCCTTGGCCCAGTTGGTTAAGGCGTGGTGCTAATAACGCCAAGATCAGCAGTTCGATCCTGCTAGGGACCATTTCTCGCCGGGCGTGTGGCGCAGTTGGTAGCGCGTTCCCTTAGCATGGGAAAGGTCTCCGGTTCGAATCCGGACTCGTCCATTGTTTTTTCGTGTTCTTTTTCTATGACTGACTGGTGGTCCTTGTCACAGTTGGTAAGTGTACACATTTTGAGTAAATAGATGTTTTGCCCGGCTCCTCCCGACATTCGACTTCTCCGTGGTATATTCCCGTTACTACAAGCCAAGCTGTCTACACAGTCCTTCATTTTAGCATTCCACAATTTCGAGTCTCACGCTAATTGTATGTGCGCGCTACTAACAACTGTGCAGCACCTTTTTGCACCCATTTCTCACAGATAAAACCCTTGTAACACATCAGAAGAACATCGAAGAAAGCAGATTGTCATGTCAACGGCAGTTAAGACCCCTAATAAGAAAACCTTGGGAGCGGCGCTCAACGGCGTGGTCTTCTCGAGCTCCTTTTTTGCGCCCTTCAGAGTGTGTAGTAGTTTTCGCCATACCGCCTATGGATCTCAGTACTAACCAGTTAGGGCATCCAGTTTTTCATGAACGACTCGCAGCTCTGGCCTGTCTTTTTAGCCGTTTGCATACCCTCAATGTTGCTCCTGATGGTTATTCTCGCCATTTTGTCGGTACTTGTCTTTGTTCCATATTCGTTTGTCATGACCATGGCCACTGGCCCTTTTGGGTTCATATCTGCACTCGTCACCTTATTGCTGGTGACCCGGCTGTTGACCATTTTCTTTCTGCAGATTCTCTTCATCCGCAACATCCAGAGTATGATCTTTGATGAAGTATTGAAAAAAGAGGGTGCTGCTGAAGTCGTGGCGCGGTATTTGGCTACGAGAAGACTCCAGGAGCCCCCCAAAAACATCGAGTCGCGGCTCTACTACCAGACTCTTCCGTTTCTTGGTCGCGAGCTTCTCTACGTGGTTTTGGGCATCATTCCTATCATCGGCCCGTTTCTTGTGATGGTGTGCAAGGCTCCGATTAAAGGCTACAAGGCCGACAAGCGCTATTATAAACTCATGATGTGGAACTACGCACAGGTCAACCGCTTTTTCAGGGAGTACCATCCGGACTACATGGCGTTTGGTCTTGTGGCACTAGCGTTGGAGATGGTGCCGGGGCTTACGATTTTCTTCATGTTCACAAACAACATCGGCATGGCGTTGTGGACGGCCAAGTTCCACAAGGACTTCGAGAAGTTCATGAGCGAAAGCGACCCCGAGACGACCGCAGAGCAGGTGCGGGAGATGGAGTTCTGGAACAACGTGGTCCATAGCTAGAGCTGAAAGGGGTGAATAGAAAGGGTAAGTAGAAGAGGCTAAGTATAAGAAGATGCCAGAGAAGTACCATGGATCTTACTCAGGAGACGTCCTGTAGTCTAGGAGGGAAATCATCGAGGGGATGGGAAAACGCAGGACAATAGATAATGTGGCTTCCAGTCGATAACTATTTTCGATGCTCTTTGCTTTTTCCTGGCGTTCCTCGAAGAAGTGATATCTACACAGCTTTAGAGTTTCAATGTGCCCTTAATTCTTGATGCGTCCTTGGTACTTCTTCTTGGATATGAGAGCTCCTCCCTGGATCTCAAGAAGGTGGTTCAACTTTTTGCTTATTCTTCATTTTCGTAAAAAGTAGGAATTTGCAAAGATATTGCACAAAAGTAGGTGTCTCACATTCTGGATACTTGTATGTTTTCTTGGGCTTGTGAGGATCAGCCCCAACTTACTATTCTTATAGTGAGAAAAGACCTGTTCTACAGACTTGCGGAGAGTGCTGACTAAACGTATATTATCTGACTTTTTGAGTCTAGAATCTATTTAGTCTGTTGTAATGATCCTGACAAAGTTTCTATTTTTCTTTTTTGAAGGTTTGTATAGTTCCATGCTAAACGCACGAAAAAAGCTTCGTAATTGCACATTCTGGTGGTGAATATATCTTTCAGGATGGACTCTAGTTTGCAACAAGAACGCCCATTTTGGAATATAGTGTCCACTAACCAGGCCACCAACAGGCCACCTTCACCACCCAACCACCACATGCGGTCATTCGAGGATCAAGAAGAGTCTAGAGTCTGCACTTACGGCCCTGTCTTTGCTCTCATCGTACCCTTGATATCTTTTTGTGCCTCTCATACTCTTGAATCGTTCCCCTCCTCTGCCATTCCCTCTAATAAAGGTACACGTTGTCCACACAGCCAAAGCCCGCGGCCACGCCACCCTCGTCACTCGAACTGAACTTTGACCTCAACAAAAACCCAGCATTTTCGTTCGAAAACACCTCGCCGCTGTTCTCGTCAAAGAGAATGTTCCCGAAAATGCCCAACTCAGATACAATCTCCTCCTGGTACAACTCATCGTTCCTCAAGATAGTGTTTGCGTGCGTCGGTGGGTTGATGAGCTCCATCAAGATGTACGCGCCCCAGTCCTTCTCGTCCAAACCGCTCAAAAAGCCAGGAATGTTCTGCTTATAGACGTTGTTTCCCCCACCCTCACGCTGGGGCTTCAACACAAACTTTTCCGGGCTTTCGAGGGCGAGCTTTCTCGCGCTCATCCCCTCCTCCGAGTCATCGAGAGGGTAAATCTTGACAAATGTGGCTAGAAGCTGGTGAAGGTCGTCGGTGGAAATGTCAGGCAAAAAAGACTGCACTACTTCGGGCACCGTCAACACCTGCTGGATCTTTTTCGCGCCCGAAAGCTGGGTCAATAGCGACGGGCATTTTATGGCTTTTGATGTTTCGAGATGGAGGCGGGCCTGCCACGTGACCTCAGGGTTGCTCTCGTAGTCCAGCGGTGCGTACCCGGACCGGAAGTACACCACCGAGATTTCGTCCATGGTGCTGCGGATGTACAATTTTCCCAGGTTGATGGTGGTTTTCTCCTGGATCTGCTCCAAGCTCATGCGGTACGACTTGAGGCCGTGGTTTTCTAACAAGGCATACTCAATGTGTCTCTGGTCAAAGCAGTTGCGTTCGCCGTTTTGCACCACAAAGAGCACCACCGTAGACGTGTTTTCGCCAGCATTATAGTGCGTGTTTCCCTGGGCCAACCCCCGCGCGATCTCGTTGATCGAGTCCGATACCGGGATCTCCTCCCCCAAGTAGTACTTTTGCGAGTAGTCGTCATCGTAGTACCCGCTCCTGTTTAGGTAGGTATGCGCACGACCCACCTTCGACGACAAGCCGCCAAAGGACACCGAGACCGTGTTGAACTCGATCTGCTTGATGTCGTGCGTGAGTTGGTCATACATATAGTCAGAGCGGAACACGCCCAACGTCAACGGCTGCGCCACAGAGCCGCCACCTAGTTCCACTGCTTTTTGGTAAGTCTCGTAGAGCTTGCCCGTGAAATCCGGGTCGAACGTGGCCAACGGCGCCACCACCTCCAAGAGCCATTTCTTCTGTCCGGCCACCACGCTTGCATACAACGAATTGAACAGTTTCTGCACCGCCACGGCCCGCTCAAACATGTCCCTAGGGAACGGAGTGGGGTACAACGTTATGGGAGCATTGTTGGCGGAAAAGGGCTTGAAACTCGGGGGATACATGACCAAGCCATTGGCCAACGACCACTGGAGAAGGGCCTCCACCAAGAGGGCCGTGTTTTCGGCGCCGAGCGCCGGAAATTGCTTGTGTGTCATTGGATAGGTTCAATTGAACGAGAGGCAGGGCTGTGGGTGTTTTCAGCTCGCGCGTGTGTTTTTTGGTGGCGTTTGCAGGGCCTATGTAGTGGTATTAGTATTGGAGAATGGTGAGATTTGCGCCACAGGTTTAGTGAGCAGTCGCGTTATCGGACTCGGTGGTGAGCACTGCAGACCAGGCAGGCATACATATAGGTAAAGATAAGATAAACGTAGAAAAGATGGTTGTAAAAGCGGAGCTGGTAACATGGTATTTTACATTTCTATAGTCTTGCTTGTGTAACTGTTTTGGGGATGCTGTTTGGGTGTAGACTGGTGGGAGAAATGAATCTGTAGCCTGCATGGGAGGAGCGGCTTGTGGGGCAATTCTACAAGAGCATGGCTTTTGCAGTTGAGGTTTCTGGTAGTCGGTAAAGATGGCGGTCAGAAGTTTCGAACTCTGAAAAAAAAAAGACTTAAAAGTCGAAGGAATGCCGGGACGTGCTCCTACTGGAGCTTCCTGTATTTTGGCCTATAGCAGAGCGAGCCTGGGTAAGATTGATGTATGTCTACGTACTCTTTTTTGGAAATTTAGGGAGGTAAATTGACGAGTCCGGCAGGGAGAGGGGTGTGATGGAGGTACTGGAAGTTTCAGACGGGCTCTAGTCTGTATGTTAATGGGTGCAAAAGTGGTGAGGCACGGTCATAGGGGCCAGCCACGAAAAGAGGAAACAGAGAAACAAAATGAAAACACCAAGGATCAAGTTTTCGGCTCTTTGTCATAACTCCAAGAAGTAAATTTGTTCAAACGTTTTTCTTTTTCTAAAGACACGTTTACCGATGTTACTTTGCCCGATACATCTGATGAAGGGAGTCAATGACTCTTGTCATCATCCCCAAATACTGTATACCTATAGCAAAGACCTTGTAACCAGCCCCAAATACGCACCTAGTGTCCCACTCGGTCCCATGTCCTCTGAACCCCACAACTGGCTTTCTGATTACTCGGTCTTCTGAAAGTCCTTTGTCAAACCATATGATATCATGTAAACATGGGTCATATGAGCCAATTAGCTTGACACCTTGTCATGGATATGAGGCAAGTCTAGGGCATATCAGAAGATCGACCTGCACATGAGGTCGAAGACAGTCCGCCGTGGAATCACCAATGTCGAAGAATACGCCGTGAATCGCCTATTTTCCAAGGAAGCCCCGGGTAATCATTGTCACAGAAAGTGCAGTCGACCCCTCTTGGACTACACATTGGGCAGGGTTTCCATAAAGTTATGAAATGCGATTGTTTAGTTTAAAAACACCATAATTAGTACTGTACCCGCTTGTGTATCGGTAGAACAGGTCCGGAGTCGCCATATGGATTTTCGGTTGCGGCCATACCATTTCCTGAAAATGCTGACTGATAATTGGCATAATCAAGGAGGAGATCCGTCTCCGCCCGGTTTAGATCGGCGAGACGAATTACCTCCCCCCCCGGACGAGAATGATAACAATTTTGAACCACCTGACACTAATGTTAACTCCCATGATCCAACTGCGAATGCGAATCCCCACGAAAGTTCAAAGGATATGAATATGAACACCAAAACAAAGAGAGCCAAAAGCAAGAAATTAGGGCCCGAATCCGTCGGTAACAAAAATCAAAAGCTGAAAGCAAACAAGGCGATTCCTGAAGAAGACTACGACACCTCCATGCTGGAGGGCACCAATCACTCTGATTCGAGCGACGGAGACAAAACAACGTCGAACAAAGGAGTAAGTACTGCACACAAGGGTAATCAGGAAGACAGGAAAACCAAGAAGAAACGTAATCAAGGAGAAGGAAACAGATATGAAATTTTGAGTGAACAAAATATGGGTGATAACGAAGGAGATGCAATTGAGGAAGATTCCAGTGATGAGGATAGTGATGACGAACCTGAGACTCAAAGAAAATTCCTTGAACACCTCGCAAAAACGGAGGCACGCGAAAGTATCTTCACTGACCAGGCGTACCACCATCGCAACCAACTCTCCAATTTGATTGGGAACGCTCCCGAAGATATTGTCACAACCATTCTTAACGAAACCGTTACGACTGAGCTGACTCTTCAATTTGTTATTGAAAACCCATACAATTTCTCGACAAGCCAAATTAAACATGCCATCGAAGCCTCGGCTGAGGATAAGATTAAAACACTGAGAGAGAACCTCCCACATTTGGACAAACAATTGAAAGAATTGAGAGACCAAAAGAGAGAATATGTACAATACCGGAAATTGAACAATATTGTGGATCAAACCCCAGAAGAACAACCACTTATCATGCAAATTGCAAAGTGCTACGGTGAAAGATACAATTTGGTGAATGACTTGGTTGCTTGCCAAAGCATGAAAAACCCTCGGGTGATTCAAAATAAAGTTTACTTCCCAGAAATCTTGGACCCACTTAACATTCACACACAGGTACAAACCTTGAATATTTCGTATATTAAGGAAATTACAAGAGAATCGGTCAAGATAGCTATGACCAACATTTTAGCAGGTGCAACCATATACTCAACGGAATCACCTGACATGTTCTTCACGTTAAAAAGACACGTTATGGGTAATGGCAAATTACTCTACGCAAGTGTGAATTACCTTCCTATGAAAGCAGGCGAAGACGCCCAGACATATTACTCTCGTAATTTCCTCTCCCCAGAAGACAAAATTTTGCACTTCTCACTGAAACCAATGAAAACGGGACAGAGACAAAACAACAGAACCTCAGTGAATAACCAAGTGGAAAGATATGAAGCCCACATACTCATTGAGCTTGGACTGGAGAAAACTCCACCAAGAAAAATTACGGCCGGACGTGTTCGCGATACATTCGCGAATGACTATTCTCAATGGGAGGATGGAGATGAAATGATTGAGTGGATAAAACAAGATTTACAATTCCTTGACTCAAAATTCGGTACATTGGATACTCCCCAATTAAAAAAAGTCAAAATTGAACGCCAACAGGTGATGCAAGAATACGAGACAATTAAACGCTACCAAAAAAAGACTGTGGAATATCTCGCCAAATTCCCTGCACACGTCTATCTTAGTGATAGATACGATATGACGAGCCACATTATTTTCAACTTGCAATATTGCTCCTTATGCCACACCACGGCACATTCCTTCAGGGATTGCAAAGAAAGAGGATGTAACATCTGTTACAATAGAAACCACCCAACATACAAATGTAAATCGAAATGCCCATGCAAACGAGGCAGGCTTCACGCCCAAGACCATTGTCCGAATGGCACCCAATCAGCCAACACTTCAGGTCCTACTTTAGAGGAGCTCAGAAAAACCAACCATGATCGCAATCACATCTTTTTCAAGCAATTAGCGGAGAAAGAGAGACAGAAGAAATATTCTGCAAACAATGAACCTGTTAGACAGGACAATGCTAAGGCTCAGTCAGCGAGCCAAACTATTACTACTTCGGGGGGTAGATCCCCACAAAACCATACCTCGGTTTTTTCCGAGTCTAATACAGACAGAGCCAGTTCTCAAACACAAGACTCTGCCTCGTTTACTCCCGCACTCTCCCAGGGTGCAATTGGCGTCTCAAAGACGCATCCCTCAAACAAGGAAACGGAGAGCACCTTAGCTACCAACCACCCAGACACACCACAGTCCTCAATAGGATCGGAGGCGTTACGGGAACTGTTTTTGGTTAAACAAAAACAACAGGTCGCAGGTGATGACATAGATGTTGACACGGAGGTGGATGAGTCTCAAGGCTCAGTCAACACGCATGCAATATCACCAGGTGTAAGTGACGCGTCGCTTCTCAACTCTACCGGTTCAACACAATATTCTGCTTTTCGAGAGTCTACCGTACAAGGGGTTCCCGGGGGTCCACCCCCGGCAGCGCCGAATGACGGATCAGGGCATCTCACTAGTACGCAATATTAATGCCAGCGATGGATATGGGTCCTCTTGAGCCTGTAGTAATACAGCTTAAGAGATGTCACACTGGCAAAAAGACTAGAGCTAGGGACAAGTTTTCCATTGGCTCCTTCAACATCCAGAGATCCCAATCCCTTTTATACGTCACCCAGTTGGCAACAGATTACGACATTTTTTTTATTCAGGAATTCAAAGCGACGAAGAAGAACAAGGAAGCGATGATAGACTATGCCGATCAAGCTGGTCTAGAGTTTTACACAGGAGAGGGAGATGACAGATATCCTAATCAAACAGGTATTTTTGTCAACAGACGCGCTGCAAAAGTCATCAAGAGTCAAGAACTCGCGTTGGCCTCTGCATACCAGAGATATTCTACGAACGTTAGAGTCACCACCAGAAACGGCGAGAGTGTCTTGTTTCACAACTTCTATTTACCTTCAGGGGATAAACATCTTCAAGCAGAAATTCTTGGAGACATAATTTTCTGTTGGGATACTTTTCGGGAGACACACAGACAAACCAAATATTTCTATGGAGGTGACCTTAATCACTCGGTAGAAAACACACCCGATAAGGAACGCGCATCGGTTAGGGCTATTGAAGATATTAACCGAAACACGGGTACACAAGATGTTGCAAAATATGACAGTACCATTTCCTTATCCCCAACCAACAGCTCGCAACCATGCAGACGCA